>NW_024121277.1:1849860-1874860 GCF_016745375.1 Pimephales promelas | reverse complement strand
ATCCACTGTGAGACACCAATGTGTCCCTGAGCAAGAAACTTAACCCCTAGTTGCACTCTAAACAACGCTGGGTTGTTTTAACCCAAATTTGGGTCAAATATGGACAGATGTTGGGTTTAAAATGTTATTTAAAAAAATTACAGTTGAAAGTGAAAGTTAAAGTTTAAATGACATTTTTAACCCAACATTTGGGTGTGTCCATATTTGACCCAAATTTGGGTTGAAACAACCCAGCATTTTTTAGAGTGTATAGATCCATCAGCTGAAACCCACATGAATTAGGACAATTGACATTAACATTGTGGAATAATCAGCCAATCACAATCGCAAATCAGGACCTCATGTGACTTAACAAGACAACAAATAAATAGACAAAATATTGATTTGAGTTTAATTTAATTATGCTAGGAGAACGAGTGCTGACTGATACGACAACTCATGTGTCATACTAGTTTAACACAGCAAAGAGATGCTGAAACTCAGTTTTCTGCGAGTTATGTTGTTCATTATCCAAAACGTATGATTTCTGGAATAATTGATGCCGATCAATTGCATCTAAACATTGTCTGAGGCAGCGCAACCCTCCAACATAATGCTGATGTTCTGCCTCTTCACCATCTCCTCAAATCAAATCAATATTTCCTTTAGATTTTTCCACCTGAACCACTCATGTGTGTTCAACAACGTTTTTGCAAGCTTTCAAACACACCAAAGCATGATCAGAGGAGTTACTACACAAAAGCTTCAATATTGCTGTTCGTTCTGTTAAGAATCCTCAGGGTAATTAACTGTACTGTATAATAAGATACAAATAAATGTAATTGCATTGATCTCTGCAAGACTGAGGCATTACGATAACCAACACTTGCTCCAATCTGAAGAATTTAGGAAGCATTTAAAAAATAAGGACATGTAGCCTCAGTTTACCATACGATAAAAGTTTCCTGATAATTTACTCACCCCCATGTCATCCAAGATGTCCATGTCTTTCTTTCTTCAGTCGAAAAGAAATTAAGGTTTTCAGGATTTTTCTCCATATAATGGACTTCAATGGGGACCAAACGGTTCAAGGTCCAAATGAGAGTTTCAGTGCAAACTGCAAACTGTTCAAAGGGCTTTCAACGATTCCAGACGATGAATAAGGGTCTTATCAAGCGAAACGAACGCTCATTTAAAAAAAATGAAACAAAGTTTAAGTTTTATAAGCTCAAATGGTCGCCTTGCTCTGTTCTGTGATGCACGTTTGTGACTCTCCTTTTCAAACTTATTTACCAAAATGAACGAATCTTCGAGAGTCACGAAGAACAGAGCCATGCGAGCATTTGAGCTAATAAAACTACAACTTGGTTATTTATTTATTAAATGAGCGATCGTTTCGCTTGATAAGACCCTTATTCATCGTCTGGAATCGTTTAAAGCCCTTTGAACAGGTTGCAGTTTGCACTGAAATTCTCATTTGGACCTTGAACCGTTTGGTTCCCATTGAAGTCCATGATGAATGTTTTCATCAAAAACCTTAATTTCTTTTCGACTGAAGAAAGAAAGACATGGACATCTTGGATGCCATGGGGGTGAGTAAATTATCAGCAAAAGCTTTTTTTTTTTTTTTAAAGTGAACTACTCCTTTAAGAAAAGTGAGGTTACTGAGAAAATATTTGATTTATCAAAATGCAATGTAGACCTTTTTGTAAGTATGACTTAAAAGTCCAAATACTTGGAGCCACTGCATATCCTTCCTAAAAATAAAAAATAAATAATATAGTGGAAAACTCCCTGAAATTGGGAAATAATAAATAAATTGATTTCTCACAAAAAGAAAGAAAGCTTCGCAGAGCACAAACATCACTTCCAGAAAATGTGTCTCATCCTGACAGTACGTGTGCAATTATTTGCTCTTCTCGGTTTTTAAAAGGACAAAATCATGTTTGATTTTCCCCTAAAGTGACTTTTTGACCATTTCCCCCCATCTCTCTTTCAAACAGGTTCACAGTGCAAATACACTGATGCATTGAGATTAATGGATTGAAACTAATATATGTATGTGTGTGTGTGTGTGTGTGTATCATGCCACCTGGGCATCACTATATAAGCCTCCGAACATCAGGCTGGGACTGTGAAATCGCACTGGGAGCCAGGAAGGTGAAATCAGCGAGACAACATCAAAATCGTCGAGTACATTTCTCCGCGACGACCCAACAGAGATTAAGGTGAGTCTGAGAACTCTTTACAGGTAATGCGTGAACGCTTTACTGAGTAACGGTGCGGTCTGCATCCTCAGGTAAGATGATGGTAAGGATCTACTACGCCTCCATTGGACTTTTACTTCTCATCTTGATCGAGAGCAGCCTGCAGATTCCCATACAAGACACGGAAGAAAACACCAGGTAAGAGCGACCGAATTATGCATTATTTCATTTTTTTTAATGGCCTTGAAGATTTTTGATTGTTCCCTTACAAATCAAACACAACCTGGGACACATTTAACCTCAAAAAAGGAACTCTAAAATTGTGAAATGTGCAATTTTATAGCTTCACATGCTATTTTACAGTGCAGATTCAGATTCAACATCCAGCAAGTATTTTACGTGAAGCCATCATAGAAATGTGTTTCAGAATGAAATAATTATGTCAAAATGAATGCATTATTCCTATCTTTTTGATTTGGGGGTGAAATGTGAGCCAGGCGTGCTCTTGATGGCTTTTTCTTTTTGGAGAATGACGTATTTGACATTGTCTTTCAGCTTTATGTCTGAAGAAGCATTATTTAATGACCCAAGAGAAACAAACAACATGAAGAGACATTCAGAAGGCACGTTCTCCAACGATTACAGTAAATACCTGGAGACCAGGAGAGCACAGGACTTCGTTCAGTGGTTAATGAACTCCAAAAGGAGTGGGTAAGTTTGGACAGTCTGCAAATTCTTTCAAAAGATTTAAGAAAAAAAAATTCCATCTTGAACTATTATTTAAAAAAAAAAAGTTTACATGAAATGTCAATTGTCATATCAGGGAAGATGCGTGAATGAAATTATGAAATGTAATTATGAAAAAAGAAAAATATAGTTTTCACTCATTGGAAATTCATTTCAATTCCCACATTCATAGAGGTTAACATTTTTTTATTTAAAATAAAATTACCAAAAGTACCAAAGGTTTTGACTTGGTAAAAAAAAAGAAGTGTATTATGCTCACTAGTGCTGCATTTATTTGATCAAAAATAGAGTAAAATTGTGAAATATTTAGGGCCGTCAAATCATTAATCGCATCCAAAATAAGAGTTTGTGTTTACATAATATGTGGGTGCACTGTGCAGAATTATTATATATATGAAATATTTTCATGTATATACTGTATATAGATTTAGATCCAATTTATTATATATATATATATATATATTATAAATAAATAATATTTTTTTCTTAAATATGCATGCATGTGTGTATTTATATATAAAAAAAATAATTATACACAGTGCACCCACATATATTATATAAACACAACTTTTATTTTGGATGCGATTAATCGCGATTAATCGTTTGGCAGCCCTAGAAATATTATTACAATTTAAATAACTGGTTTTTATTTGAATATATTGCAAAGTGTAATTTATTCCTGTGATTGCAAAGCTGACTTTTCCATGCCACATGATCCTTCAGAAATCAATGTGCCGCTTCATATTTTTATGGAAACAGTGATACATTTTTTTACAGGATTCTTTCATGAATAGAAAGTTTAACATTTATTTGAAATAGAAATATTTTATAACATTATAAATATCTTTACTCTAAAATACAGAAGTATATAGTTTATTACAAAGAATATCAGCCTTAACTAAACCTGCGTTCTCCCCCATGCAGAGTCCCCACACGACGCCACGCAGACGGCACATACACCAGCGATGTCAGCTCCTACCAGCAGGACCAGGCGGCGAAAGAGTTCGTGTCCTGGCTGAAAACAGGCCGAGGGCGACGCGAGTGAGCCGTGATATTCTACGATAATGTTTTATAATGACTATTGACTAGTGCTGTCAGTTACATCGAATCATGCAAATAAATCTTTCTTCAAATGAAGCACTTGGTCTTTTGGTTTTTGAAAATTTTTCAAGGTGCTATATGTAACTTTTCTTCTAAAATAAATCCTTGTTTTATTGCCCGTGTGTAAAGGGGTTGTAATCACACATTATAATGATCCACTTGTGGGGTTTTGCTATTCCCTCTGAATTTTTATGTGAAGTCTCCGGGTCGGATTTTCTGTGAAATCCATCAGATGTAGCTTTTTGACAGTTAACTTATACCTGAATTTGTAGACGCATTTAAAAATCAAAATCACGTTCCTTTTTCTGTTCAGTCTGTCACGTTACAGTTTTTCTCAATTGTTTACACACATATACAGGTGCTTGACCACAACATCCCCCTGAACCAATTGTGCTAAACTACAAGCACAATTCATGCATGCTTTACACTCAAATTGCAGTTATAAAACACACTTTTTTCAAAACACTACACACAATTCTCATGCAGAAAATCTCTAGTTTTCACATGGAACACACTGCCATTCAGGTATGCACACCGACTCGTCACATGGGCACACAGTTTTACAATTAGCAATCAGGGCTTTAGGCTAAGTCCACATTAATCCGGATACATTTGAAAACGGGGTTTTCGTTTAAAAACGCTCTCCGTCCACACTAGCGTTTTCAGGTGTTTTCCGACGTTTCAGTGTGGATGAGAAACTTCTAAATTCACTTTACTGAGCATGCGTGAAACTTCACAAAAGCTCACTGAGATGATACAGATGGGAAAATAAATAAAGTCATCGCACAATAACAGGATAATTTTACTTACACTCTAAAAAAATGCTGGGTTGTTTTAACCCAGTATTGGGTAAAATATGGACAAACCCAAACGTTGGGTTAAAAATGTAATTAAAAAATTTAACCCAATGGCTGGGTTTGTCCATATTTTACCCAAAACTGGGTTAAAAAAAACCCAGCATTTTTTAGAGTGTAGCAAAATATCTCACCATCATGGATGCGTCAAGGTCGCATTCAGTCACCATATGTTTGGTCCAAAACGCAACTGCTCTCCTGTTTTGCCGCAGGACAGCAAATGTGAGTAGACTACATTATCTGTTATCCTTGCAGTACTGTGCTATGAAGAATAGCACATATTAAATAACATAGAAAGTAACATATTTTAGCAATAGTGTAAAAATGTATAACACATAACAGGCACAATACCGATAAACTTGAATATCTATTGGTTCTACATGGATCACATGACTAAACTTACGTCATCGTTTTGAAATACCTCCGGTTTCACTGTCCACACTACAAAGCGAAAACGGCGTTTTCAAATTTAGCCACTTTGGAGAGCGTTTTCCAAACGATACGTTTTTGTTGACTTAAAACGGCGTCTCAGTGTGGACGGAAGGCCAAAACGGAGAGAAAAATATAAGTTTTAAAACGAAAACGTATTAGTGTGGACATGGCCTTAGCATAAAGAAACCGAAACAGAAGGAGGCTGCAGCATGTTTTTTTTTTTTTTTTCTGTAACTGTATACAGTAAATTCTTCTGTTTTGTATGTGCAACTTGTTTTTGTGGAAAAAATAAAAATATTTGTTACAGAATATTTGTCCGATTATAAAAACAGTATTCTCAAATATTTTACAATACATTTAGGTGTATACTGTGTAGTAAGTGTAACACTGAACAACAAAAAGGCCCAAGTCATGATGATGAATGATGAATGGAGAAGAAGTGTTTTACATTAAGCACATCAGTGTTCAACTGGTTCTTATAAATGTCTATTCATATGATGGTTTGTGTGTGTCATTTGAAAACAAAATACCATTTTGAGGAAAAGTAACATTGTTTTGAATGTAAAGTTACATTTTGCAGGAGAATTGAGGGGTTTTGCCCATTGTGTGTCTGTTTTTTGATTTGTGTGTAGAGTTCGGAGAGTATGAGGCATGCTTTCTGAAAATGTGTGTAAACAATCGAGAAAAACTGTAATATTCTTGCATATTTTTAGGACATTTACTTTTTATTTTGCTACTGTCACCTGCCCAAAGTAAAATCCGAGTCTGAATGCAAAACCCATCGAGTAGCAGTTTAAGAGTACAACCTTTAATGCATTTAATGCATGAAAATAATCTGACACATTCACCTCACTGTCCCTATGAGAAAACTGAAACGCAACATTCACTTCATAAGCGTTTATAACGCTATTTGTCAAGATGCCACGCAAGCAAACGCTGCAAATCAAACACAATCCATGTGGGAAAGCAACTGCAATCAAACAGAATAACCATGTGTCAAATGGCTTCAATCGTTCTGTCAGTATAACAAACAGAATTCAGAGTTCACCTCCACTCAAATGATCCTCTAATCCCTGAGGAGAACTTACTTCAGCGCTGTAAGCTGGCCCGATGTGTCACTTCTGCTTACCTTAGCGTATCTGACATGACACTGACAGAAGATGGGAGTCACTAAAGCCTTGTGGAAATGTGTCAATTATCCAGCACTGTCAGGCATCCTGGGGCCGCACGTCTCCGGTCTTTCAGCACTGATGCCAGAGACGCGGTCCGTCCTGGGAGCAGGTCTCTCTCTCTCTCGGAGCCGTCATCTGAGGCTACAAACCATCTGCTCGCCACAAAAAAATATAAATAATATCAAGCCTTTGATATAAGTATCACTCCTTTTAAAAGGAGGAGAAATTAAATATACTTGATAAATAACACTGGCTATTTGTCAAGACAAAATCTTGCCTGCAAGTTCAAAACTCCTGAAGCTACATAGGACTGACGCACTTAAAACTACTTTTATGATAATTATATGGTACATTATTTAACAATTTGGAGCTTGACAGCTTACTAATATATATGAAGGGTTCAGATAGAAAAGCCCCTAGTGCCATTTGAAATGATCATTTTTATCAAGCCTGTATATTAAAGTTCAGTAATTTCTCTTAAATGGCAAATGTCATTTAAGTGAAATGACTTAACTTAATATACAAGCTTAAAAATGATCCTTCTAGAAGCAAATTTCAATTGGCACTTTGAAGCTTTCGCATCTGAACTGTTCATTTACTGTATATATGCATTTACTTGAAATACAAATCTTTTGTACCATAAGTAAATGTGTTTATTTTCACCGTTGATAGATTTAATGCATCCTTGCAGAATAAAAGTATTTCGTTCTTTAAAAAATTAATAAAATATTTCTATGAAATCATCACATAGTTGGCAATATCCAAAATCCTTATGGGGGACACTTCTTTAGTCCCCATGAGAAAAACAGCATCATATCATACTAAATTATGTTTTTTGACAATGTTTTGGGTAGGTATAAACATTGATCAGCAAATGTAAAGAGAAGCTCAACCGAACCTGCTTCACACACGAGTACAAACCTCATTGGTTCTTGCTGAAGCCCAAAAGTGCTGCTCAACACCAGGTAACACGCTCATTGGTTCTCTGCGTAACGCCAGAATGAATCAACCTGAACCTTGAAGCATGTCAAGCAAACATGTTTCATCTTCCCACAACTGATGTGAGAGTATATAAAAGTTTATTTGTGAATAAAAGCCTAAATTAAATCCAGTCCATCACATTTAGCGATTATGTCTCTTCGGAGAATTTGGAGTAAACCGCTCAATTCACATGGATTAAGGTAGTTTTATGATCTCTTCACTTTGTGAAGCTCAAAGTGTCAGTCGCATAGCTGTTCAAACTACAAAGTGTTAACTTATATTTGTTTACACTCGTAATAAAACACAACATTGTGCTTTTGTCAAACAAATTCTTGCGTGTTTTGAGTGAGTTTCTGTCCTGTTTATCCTCACCAGCCATAACCTCCGTCGTTGTCCTGATAAAAGCTTAGTCTTCTCACATTCGTGGAGTCTAATGACGGGTATAATGTAAAATCCCGATTTAACTGAACCTCCGGCACGATTTTAACATCCATTGACCAAGCAGATGACCATTTTAACTCATTTCACTTCATCGAGCTCGTATTGCTTCCGATTCTTCTAATGTTTTGCCCTCAGCAATGGCGCCGGGTCGGCAAATGCCCGTATGTTGTGACTTTGAAAAGCCCCATCCAAACCCCGCCCACAAATACACAAGCCAGCAAACCAGCAAACACAAGAATGCAAAGTGATTGACAGGCAGTCGGCGTTAGATTAACATAGGCTAATACTTCTCATTATGACATGTCATTATAGTTTTATATGAGTATTTTACACATTGCATTTAAATTCACATGAAAATGTACATTTATTCATTTAGTTTATATTCATTTTGGAATTCATCATTTTATTCAAAGTACTTACTGTATATTGTATATTGTACTACTGTATATTGTAGTACTGTATATTGAATTTATTTGTATTAAAGATTTGCAAACGCCTAAAATTTGCACTTAGCTAGTACTATTTCCTTTCTCCGTATAGGCTACTATTATACTTTTTTTTACTACCTATTGTTTTTAGTTTTCAAACCCTTTTAATTTACACCAAAACATTAGAGAGCTAATATACAAAAACACACAAAATTAAAATCCATATTCCTATCTCCACGCTCATTGTCACTAATGCCTCTCGCACACCTTATTTTGAAAAATCATACATAGGCCTAATCAATTTGTTTGTTTTTAGTTTTCAAACCCTTTTAATTTACACCAAAACATTAGAGAGCTAATATGCAAAAACACACAAAATTCCTATCACCACGCTCATTGTCACTAATGCCTCTCGCACACCTTATTTTGAAAAATCATACATAATCGATTTGTTTGTAAAATGCTAATTCACTGGCAACCCTAAATTCTACCAATGCTTTAAAAAATAAACAAGTCAACAAATTGACCTGCATTTTTACATCACTGCGTTTTCAACTTGGCTTGGTCTATTAAAAATTGGCAACACACACACTTGTTCAACCCACGACTGTTTACTTGCAACCAAAAATAAAAAAGGGTATTTTGTAAAAAAAAAAAAAAAAAAAAAAACCCAATTTCATAAACCGTTTTCTTCCCCATACTTTATAATCCCAAAGTTCAAATCCCTCTAATCCCAATAGTTTTTATGAAACCCTCTTCTTTGTTGGGCTTGTACATCAACTCTGTGGATGTTTTGCACTGATAGTAGGCCTATAATACTAAAAATTACAATAAGAGTGGTCCAATGTACATATTTGTACATTGGATCACATCAAATGGCCGAACCTGTGGGGGGGTGAAAATGAAAGTTATATTTTTTTGATTGGTTCCAATTTATTTCTATTTAACATTTGTTGGTGTGTCTCCTTATTGTGGTTTTTTTTTCTATTTACTTTGATTAGTTAATTTGTAACTAATTTGTTGATTTATAAATTGATTGTAGCCAATGTTTTCCCCTATTTTGTTTAAAAGTGAGCTCACCGTCGGTCATAAATACCTGTTTATTGTCTCATTAAGGTGAAATGTTTGTTCAGTTCTCCTTAGTTTTCGTTATATTGTGTCAAAGTTTGTTTTGTTTTGTTTACTTTAGTTTATTTAAGTCTAGCTAGATTATTTGTTAGTGATGGGCAGATCGAGGCTTCGCTTGAGAAACAGTTGAAGCAAATGTGCCATTTTGTTTTGAGGCTTCGAATCAATCCGACACCCGTCTCTATGGCGACACCTAGTGGTCACTTGCAGGTGTTGCTTATTATTGTATTTTTCTAAAATAATATGAACCTTGTAACCTGTAGTCTCTTCACATTGCATAATGTTATTTTGGTCATGAAAAATTAATATTAATAAAATATGTCTCAGCTTTCACTTTCAACTGTGCATTTTTAATTGCATTTTTAACCCAACATCTGGTTTGTATTTTTTAGGGTGAATATGTCATTGCAAAGAAATAAATAATAATAATAATAACACACTCTAAAAAAATGCTGGGTTGTTCACCCCAACTTTGGGTCAAATATGGACAAACCCAGCCATTGGGTTCAATTACATTTTTAACCCAACATTTGGGTTTGTCCATATTTTACCCCAAATTGGGTACATTTTTGAGTGGAGAAACATATGAAATATACTTCATACAGGTGCACATCCATATTCATATGAGCTTTTTATTTCACTGTAGAAGAAATAGCAGGAACAAAAACTTCAAATATGAAATACAAGTGCAAATGAAGGATACGTATGCGATATCCCCCCCAAAAAACACTTAATGCACACAGTTAAAAGATCCCAAAGTCACACCACACAGAGGATATAGTGATATTCCAGATAATTTACATAGACGTCAACACACAGTCAAAAGAACTAGAAATGTTAGTCCAGAAATATACTTAAGTCAGAATAAAATGAAAATATTAGCATGATAATCAATCTTGTCTTTCAAAATCAAACCTTCAGAGTGTGAAGTTATAATCCATACATAATGAATCACTTTATGGTAAAAATATAATATTACAGTATGTATGATTTTAAATATGTATAGCAATATAAATGGCAGAAGTTATAGCTTTTTAAATGGAAATAATGAATTGTATGAGGAACTCAACATGCAATAAAATTCAAAAATCATTATTTGATGGACCCGTACTTCTAAAACACTATTGCTTTTTTTATGAAAAGGGGATGCAATCTGTGTCTGAAGATGCATTTACAGTACAATATCCAGATAATGCATTCAATTGCTTAAGAGATGATACAGACAATCATTTTGAGGGGACAGTTCACTGATGTGCAGCTGATATGATTTTAGATCATCAATATTAGCATAAAACACATCTACGCTTTGGCATAAGTATCAACATACAGCCTTTAAAATAGACCTATGAACTCTTGGCAAGTCAGATGGAAATAATATTTACACAAGCAGCATTCTTAGTACAAATATTGCAAAAAATATGAATAGCTATAATTTATATTCCATGATTCAAAAGTAATTCTCTATTGCATAAATGCAAAGCGTTCAGCAAAATATTTTTTTTTTAATATATATGCAGGTATATCAACTTACAATACATTTTTATGCTTTTTATCCAAGTGTATTTGAGAAGTGATGTGTCTTTATGGTGGCAATATTGAATATATCGTCAAAAAGCTGAAAAATATCCTTTGTTTAGCTCACCTACTATAGATATTGTGTGCGTGTGTGTTTAAAACTGCATCTTTAGGGATGTGAAAGTTGTGCAGGAACACTTTTTCAAAAATACAAAACATAAAAAACTTTCAAATAAAAGTTTAAAATCCTGCCACATTATCTTACACACATGAACAATCAATGCATTATTTGCTGGCATTACTATTATGTATGTACAGACTTTGTACTTACAAGCTAAAAAGCTTAGCATTGTGATTTACTTTAAAAATACAGAAACACAAGACGAGACTGGGAGCTTTATATGTGCGTTTACTTGTAAGGACGAAAATGCTGGATAATGTGTCCATAAGTTAAAACACATTGATAAGTTGTTCAAGCAAATAATGTTTTAGGCATAACACACCTGTGAAAGGTTTTCCTTCAGGAGTTGGGTTAGGGGTGGAGTTTGTATACAGGTTATTCTGATTAAAATTTGCATTATTAAAGGGATAGTTCACTTTGAAATTATTTTTTGATATGTTTTAACTTACCTCAAGGGCATCCGAGATGTAGGTGATATTTTTAGGTCAAACCGTTCTTGTCTGTCAGTCATATAATGGAGGTCTATGGTCACCACCTCAAAGAGCATGCACAGAGAAGTCCATACGATATAAATACTGTTTGTTTTCTCAAACAAACCGCTCATTTCGTGTCTTAGGCCATCAATGTGTACTTACATTTACGTCATGTTTAATTTGGACTTCTCTGTGCATGCTCTTTGAGGTGGTGACCATAGACCTCCATTATATGACTGACAGACAAGAACGGTTTGACCTAAAAACATCAAAATTGAAAATACTGCGGAAACAAAGACACCTACATCTTGGATGCCCTTGAGGTAAGCTAAAACATACAAATTAATTTCAAAGTGAACTATCCCTTTAATACCTGTGGCCAGTTGCATAAACAGCTTAGACTACAGCTTAGTCGAATCAGAAAAGTAAGACTGATTAGCCCTAATTAATTGCTATTTGATCAGACTAGCTCTGAATGTAGCGGCTATGTTTATGCAACTGGCCGCTGATGGAATAGTTCACTTAAAAATTATGATCTATTCCTTTAAAAAACCAATAGAAGTCAATTTGGATAGCTAAGTATGTGTGTGTGTGTGTGTGTGTGTGTACACAGTGAATCAGATAAGTCAGATTCTCCTATCTCTTCTTTCCATCGACGCTTCTTGTGCGCTCTCTTATTAGACAGGCTGCAAAATAAAATAAGGATAATTAGTTCACCTGAATTAACCTAAATGGCAACAGTTCAGTGTGTCATGAGTGTTTTTATTGAATGTTAATCAGTTTGGCAAATCCAATTAATTTTTTTCCATTGAAAAACTGATTTTTTAAATACTATAATATAGAGTCTTCCTGCAGACGCCACGGATTAACTAATGAAGTAAACTAATTAATAAAAACAGGCTCCCAAATATGTGTTATTTTATATTGCATCATCATTGCTAATTTGATAATCATATGCAATGCAGTTTTTTTCCTCATAGAAATTGTAGAAGTTTTGCATGCATTTGTTGTTTTTCCAAATACTTGATTTATCTGGGAGCTGGCTGGTTTTGTTGATGCATCAGAACTTTTAATTGAAGAAAAATGATCAATGAAAAATGACCACATTTGCTACAGAGTTTGCTAGTCTTATCTAATGCATTCATGTCAAATAGACTTTATGTGCAGAATATTGTGTATGATGATCTTAATAATAGTAATAATAATAATAATAATAATAATAATAATGAGCAGGACACGGATTCGTGTTCACGGCTGATTAGACATTTTTCTTGTCCAAGTAGTAAAAAAACATCAACAACTACAACAAAAGACGATCACATGCTGTCTATCTTAGTCTGACACTTTCAGAGAGATGTGAATGATTTATTGTTTTCGACTGACTAACTGGGTTGGAAAATTGGGGTGAGTTCAAACATTCTTGGAGAGACACATAATGGTAAATGTCTGTTCCAGATGGATTACAATCAGCACCGCCAATTTGGTCAAAATACTTGTTGCCATGCACTCTTAGAAGAAATGGTTCTATTTAGAACCAGAAATGGTTCCATCCCCCGCTTCATATATGGAACTCCAAAATGGTTCTACTGTATATAGAACAATTTTTTTTGAAAGGTTCTATTGGCCAAGTATGGAACCCCAGGGTTCTATATAGAACCCAGAGGAACCCTTTTTTTAAGAGTGTATAGAACCTTTTAGTGGTTCCAAATACGTAGCGCTGATAGAACCTTTTAAGGTTCTCTATAGAACCTTTTCTTCTAAGAGTGTGCGAAGAAATACGAGACTTACCTTTGGGGGGCTCAGCCTCTACAAGCTTAGGAAAGGAGACAAAGAACAAATAATTAAATGGGTTATCATGCAAAATAATTGGATTAAACACACGTATTTCCAAACAATGACCTTTAAAGGTGTAGTAAAAGCAGTGTTGGGTAAGTTACTCTAAAAAAGTAATTCATTACTAGTTACTAATTACCTCTTCAACAGTGTAATTAGATTACTGTACTAATTACTCTCTCTAAAAAGTATTTAATTACATTTAATTACTAATTACTCTCAAAATCCCATATCATTCTCAACCAGCTGAATAATACAAGGATAGACATGAATCTGTTTTAATTCTTTCAAATAAATACTATAAAATTGCATGAATTATCCTTTATCTGATCAGGGTGGAGAAGGTTACATTATAAAAACATACTTTTTAACATCAGACAATACATTTTGATGTTAAACCCACTATTGTTTTATGTCTGATCTCATGACATTTGACACTTTTTCCATACATATTTGACAATAATTCATACGAATTTGTACGACTGCGGTCGTACGATTTAGACACCTCATAAAACGCATACGAATCGCTGTGAGATCGGATTGATCTATACACAGTGTTTACCTCAATTACATCAGAAGTAACTGTAATTAAATTACAGATAAATGAAGAGTAATCCTTTACTTTACATTTTCAAGGGAAAAGTAATTAAATTACAGTAACTAATTACTTAGTAATTAGTTACACCCAACACTGAGTAAAAGTTAATGCAGGGTGTGTTCACACTTAGTATGTTTGGTTGGATTAAACCGAACCCTGGCGCGATTTCTCTGTTCATTGTAATAAGCGTGAACGTTGCAATCCGAACCAAACAAGCGGTCCGAGGTCACACTTGTAGTTCGGTTCGCTTCGCCAAAATAAAAGTCCTGGTCCACTTGGGGCGCTTTTACATCTGTAGTTCGGTTCATTTAGTCCGGACCAAGCATTTTTCAGTGGTTTTGGTTCGTTTTCACACCACACTGAATGCTCCGGTCCGAACCAAAATACATCCACATCACTCGTTGGCTTGAACATATTTCCATAATTAGCTCACAATGAATCAGCACAAGCTTTATCCTTTCGCAAATCCCCTCATAAACAACAAAGACGTGACATAAATAAGAGATTCACTGTGCAGTGCGGACAACTTCAGTGTTTATGATGAGAGTTTCAGTGAGAGTGCAGTAAGTCATGGCTTAAAGGGAGCGCTATTGACAATGGAAATAATAGTTTTGTTTGACTACGGTAGCTAGTTTAGTCCAAAAATGCCCAGTTATTTGGCCGATTTTAACGTCGGATCACGTAATCACCACAAACTAACCGCTCAAGAGTTCATATGAAAGCCTACCGGCGCTTATTTGTTCTGCTTTTGTGAACATCATCTGATTGGTTGGTTTTTGACGTATTGCAGACCATATGAAACCATAAATGTGTAACAGTGACAGAAATCCCTTCTTTACACTCACAAACCAAGATCTACTGTGAAGAGACGCGGTTCTGATGCCTGGACTGAACTGTGACAACATCACGACTATGACGAGAAAAAAAAAACGGTCCTCTTTAGAGTCTCATCTTCCTGTTTTTGGTTCGTTTACATGTCTTTGGTCCGTGTTGCGTTCATATTTCAGTTCAACCTCAACTGCTGGTTGCAGAAAGATACCAAAAACATTTAATAGGAAAATTAATCAAAACCTTTTTGGATCACTTTTGGAGTTGGCGGTGTTCCAAGTGCTTCCAAAGGAGCCTCGGGACATTTCGTCAGTAATGTTGACAATAGAGGGATCATCTCTGAAAAAAATAGCATATAAATATAACACGAAATCAGACATTAATATTCAGGTGTGTGCATGAACACAATCATAAAATATGAAATTCAGACTCAAAATTGTAATATAATAGGGAATGCTTGGCAATCACTAATTAATAAATGTTAATATTTATCATCTGTAGCTTTTTTTAAGATTAGTAACTGCAATTTTTCTAGATTTATATAACTCTCAATTAGTTCTATCTATTCTCATGTATATATGTAAAGTACGTGCATACTGTATGTAGCCTAAGTATCCATCACTGTAAAAAAATATTTTCATGATTTGTAATCACAACATTTTTTCTTTTGTCAAATCAACTAAGATCATTTATGTAGTTCAGATAACATAATATTTTGAGTTTCTGATGATTAAATCAATCTCCTTTATTGTATTAACTCAATTTTTCCATTTCAATGAACTTAAAATTAAGGCAACCAGGTTACTTATTTGTTTAATTTAAACCAACAATATTTTTTTTTACAGTGAGAGACGTTTAATTTGACAAGATGGTGCACTCATATTATTATGAATGAGAGTGCAAGACGCAATATGGTGGAATAAGCCCCGCCTTCTAAATAAAAGAGCCAATCGCTGATCTAACCTGAAAAATGCAGTTTTTTTTAATAATGATTTACTTCTGTCACGCACTAGACTGTGAAAAAAAATATTGTTGGTTTAACTTAAAAAATTAAGTAACCTGGTTGAAATTGGAAAAATTTAGTTAATACAATGAAGGAGATTGATTTATTTAATCATCAGAAACTCAAAATATTGTGTTATCTGAACCACATGCATGATTTAAGTTGATTTGACAAAAGAGAAAATGTTGTGATTACATTTTTTTTTACAGTGTATATATATATATATATATGCAGTAGAGCTTAGATTTTAAATGTAGTTTTTTAATGACATTTTATGAATTACAAGCAACCGTTATCACTAGAAAACATTTAAATAACCAATTAAATATGAAAGTACGTATTCATTCAAGACATTTCTCATTTTGGCAAAAAAGATTCTTTAAAATTGATTCAAGAACACAAGTGTAAGTATATTAACTATATAGAACCCCATTGAAGAGTGTGTGTTTGTGCACATTCTGATTCTATTGCTGTTTTTCTTAAATGAAATGAAATACTGCACTCAAAGTCATGTTTTACTGAACCCATATCACTGAAACTATGGCTTTACTGTTTTAATAAGCCAACAAAAAACTAGTATTGCATGCTATTGTGAGAATAAGTTCTGAAAATGTTTGTTCATACTTGTAATGTCCCTCCAATGGCACTTGTACGATTCCTTCTTCCTCTGCCAAAATACTCTGCTCATCCTGGCAGTAAACACAGGGAGAGAGAAAGAGAGAGAGAGAGTTTTATTCCCGTCCAGGCAAAGAGAACTTCAGAGACCCTTTGAGATTAAATAACTTTGCTGAAGGACATTTTGGCAGATCAATTCATGTTCCATTTGTTTGGCATGAAACGAATGCATTGAGACACTGAGGTGGGTGAATCGGGGTCCCTCTATAAGAAACGAATCATGGCAATTTTAGCAAGAGTAAAATATGGGATTATTTGCCAGGGGGTCAGAAAGTCTCTGAATGCAGGAAAAACAAACTGTAAAACTGGAGCACACAGCAGATCTCCTCATTAAAGCAGGACCTCCGTCAGTTCTCAAAATCTCATTCAGCTTATATAACCGGCAGTCATGTCGAATCATTCAGTTATATAGAAATCATCTTCCAAATGCTAATTACTTGTGGTGTTATGTTTGTAGCAGGTTATTATTCCCCCTATTATCTATTTTTCTTCTTAACCCTTTATGACCTGCCATAGAACAATTCCACCAGAGTATATCTTTCTATTTTTACATGCTGTGCTGTCATTCTTTTGAGCATTTTCATACGCCATACATCAAAATAATAAAACTATGTTTGTAATAAATCAATAGTAACTACACTCTAAAAAATGCTGGGTTGTTTTAAACCAATTTTGGGTAAAATATGGACAAACTCAGCCATTGGGTTAAAAATGTAATTTAAAAATGTAACACAATGGCTGGGTTTGTCCATATTTTACCCCAAATTGGGTTAAAACAACCCAACATTTTTAGAGTGTGGATAAATATCTCAAAAGTGCAATAAACAAAAAGAAAAAAAATTTAAAAAAAATTCTACATATTTTATTCAATACAAAAAATTGTGAGAAACATGCATAAAACAATTTGAACCTAAACAGAATTGATTTGAACTGTTTACATAAATTAGTTTTTAAGATACACTCATTTTTACACTCATTCAAAAAAAAAATGCCATGTAAAATATTCAATTACATTTGTGGTAACAGATAACATTTTGCTTTTGAATATTGATTGAACATTGAATTGGTTAGAATAAAATAAATAGACACTGTCAGAACAATTAATAATAAAATAAAATAAATATAAAAGCCGATAAGCAGACGGACATGCTATCTGGATATATAACTAACTCAATGTGAAGGAATAGTTGACAAATACTTACAGAGTAGTTGTTGTGTTTGGTAATTGTTGCAGTTGTTTTTAACTACTTGGACAAGAAAGATGTGTCCGGTCTGCTTATTATTATTAATAATTATTATTATTAAGATCATCATGTGCAATGAATTTAGAGGGAAATATTCTGCATATAAAGTCTATTTGACATAAATGCATTAGATAAAACTAGCAAACACACTAAACACTAAAGTGTTTTCCTCATTCTTTTTCTTCATAGGCATTTGAAAAACGTCTTCAATAAAACGTTCTAATGCATTAAAGCCCAGCCAGCTCAAAAATCAAAGCAGATAAATCAAAATATTACAAACTTTGATTTGAAGTATTTGGAAAAACAACAAACGCACAAAACTTACAGTAATTCAGATGTACAGTTTATGTTGTAACATTTAAAATCTGAAAGCATGGCTTCGCCAAACCGCTTGTTCGAGTGATCACGTGATTCATTTATCCAATGAATCGTGTACATTTGGATTTATGAAATAATAAATAATGAATAAGGCTCAATATCACTAAAAGCATGAGTGAATGTCATACCGCTCAAATCCAACAGAGGGCATCGCATTCAAAGGTTTGAGATCAAAATGAACACATTTATTCAGCAAGGACACATTAAAATCATCAAAAGTGACAGTAAAAATATTACAAAATAATCTATTTCTAGGGAGCCCCTCTAGTCCCACTTTGGTAAAAAAAATTAATTATAACTATCTTGTGGCCTCAAAATAGTAACTCGTGGCCTCAAGATAGTAACTCGTGGCCTCAAGATACTAACTCGTGGCCTCAAGATAGAGTTAGTATCTTGAGGCCACGAGTTACTATCTTGAGGCCACGAGTTACTATCTTGAGGCCACGAGTTACTATCTTGAGGCCACGAGTTACTATCTTGAGGCCACGAGTTACTATCTTGAGGCCACGAGTTAGTATCTTGAGGCCACGAGTTAGTATCTTGAGGCCACGAGTTACTATCTTGAGGCCACGAGTTAGTATCTTGAGGCCACGAGTTACTATCTTGAGGCACGAGTTACTATCTTGAGGCCACGAGTTAGTATCTTGAGGCCACGAGTTACTATCTTGAGGCCACGAGTTAGTATCTTGAGGCCACGAGTTACTATCTTGTGGCCACGAGTTAGTATCTTGAGGCCACGAGTTAGTATCTTGAGGCCACGAGTTACTATCTTGAGGCCACGAGTTACTATCTTGAGGCCACGAGTTAGTATCTTGAGGCCACGAGTTACTATCTTGAGGCCACGAGTTAGTATCTTGAGGCCACGAGTTACTATCTTGAGGCCACGAGTTACTATCTTGAGGCCACGAGTTACTATCTTGTGGCCACGAGTTAGTATCTTGAGGCCACGAGTTAGTATCTTGAGGCCACGAGTTACTATCTTGAGGCCACGAGTTACTATCTTGAGGCCACGAGTTACTATCTTGTGGCCACGAGTTAGTATCTTGAGGCCACGAGTTAGTATCTTGAGGCCACGAGTTACTATCTTGAGGCCACGAGTTAGTATCTTGAGGCCACGAGTTACTATCTTGTGGCCACGAGTTAGTATCTTGAGGCCACGAGTTACTATCTTGAGGCCACGAGTTAGTATCTTGAGGCCACGAGTTACTATCTTGAGGCCACGAGTTACTATCTTGTGGCCACGAGTTAGTATCTTGAGGCCACGAGTTAGTATCTTGAGGCCACGAGTTAGTATCTTGAGGCCACGAGTTAGTATCTTGAGGCCACGAGTTACTATCTTGAGGCCACGAGTTAGTATCTTGAGGCCACGAGTTACTATCTTGTGGCCACGAGTTAGTATCTTGAGGCCACGAGTTACTATCTTGAGGCCACGAGTTACTATCTTGAGGCCACGAGTTAGTATCTTGAGGCCACGAGTTACTATCTTGAGGCCACGAGTTAGTATCTTGAGGCCACGAGTTACTATCTTGAGGCCACGAGTTACTATCTTGAGGCCACGAGTTACTATCTTGTGGCCACGAGTTAGTATCTTGAGGCCACGAGTTAGTATCTTGAGGCCACGAGTTACTATCTTGAGGCCACGAGTTACTATCTTGAGGCCACGAGTTACTATCTTGTGGCCACGAGTTAGTATCTTGAGGCCACGAGTTAGTATCTTGAGGCCACGAGTTACTATCTTGAGGCCACGAGTTAGTATCTTGAGGCCACGAGTTACTATCTTGTGGCCACGAGTTAGTATCTTGAGGCCACGAGTTACTATCTTGAGGCCACGAGTTAACTTGAGGCCACGAGTTACTATCTTGAGGCCACGAGTTAGTATCTTGAGGCCACGAGTTAGTATCTTGAGGCCACAAGTTAGTATCTTGAGGCCACGAGTTAGTATCTTGAGGCCACGAGTTAGTATCTTGAGGCCACGAGTTAGTATCTTGAGGCCACGAGTTAGTATCTTGAGGCCACGAGTTACTATCTTGAGGCCACGAGTTACTATCTTGAGGCCACGAGTTAGTATCTTGAGGCCACGAGTTAGTATCTTGAGGCCACGAGTTAGTATCTTGAGGCCACGAGTTAGTATCTTGAGGCCACGAGTTAGTATCTTGAGGCCACGAGTTAGTATCTTAAGGCCACGAGTTAGTATCTTGAGGCCACGAGTTAGTATCTTGAGGCCACGAGTTACTATCTTGAGGCCACGAGTTACTATCTTGAGGCCACGAGTTACTATCTTGAGGCCACGAGTTACTATCTTGAGGCCACGAGTTACTATCTTGTGGCCACGAGTTAGTATCTTGAGGCCACGAGTTAGTATCTTGAGGCCACGAGTTACTATCTTGAGGCCACGAGTTAGTATCTTGAGGCCACGAGTTACTATCTTGTGGCCACGAGTTAGTATCTTGAGGCCACGAGTTACTATCTTGAGGCCACGAGTTAACTTGAGGCCACGAGTTACTATCTTGAGGCCACGAGTTAGTATCTTGAGGCCACGAGTTAGTATCTTGAGGCCACAAGTTAGTATCTTGAGGCCACGAGTTAGTATCTTGAGGCCACGAGTTAGTATCTTGAGGCCACGAGTTAGTATCTTGAGGCCACGAGTTAGTATCTTGAGGCCACGAGTTAGTATCTTGAGGCCACGAGTTAGTATCTTGAGGCCACGAGTTAGTATCTTGAGGCCACGAGTTAGTATCTTAAGGCCACGAGTTAGTATCTTGAGGCCACGAGTTAGTATCTTGAGGCCACGAGTTAGTATCTTGAGGCCACGAGTTAGTATCTTGAGGCCACGAGTTAGTATCTTGAGGCCACAAGATAGTTATAATTATTTTTTTTTACCAAAGTGGGACTAGAGGGGCTCCGTATATTTCAAATAAAGGCTGTTCATCTAAACCTTTTAATCGAAGAAAAATGCATCACGGTTTCAACAAAAATATGACGGATTTCAACATTGATAATTATAATAAATTGTGTTAGAATATTTGATCAAATAAAGGCGGCCTTGGTGAGCATTAGATACTTCTTTCTTAAACAATAACACAACTTTTCAACAGTACAGTTAATGATTTTCATAATTTGATGATTTGCCTTTTATACCCCTCGTCCAATCTTCGATGTCAGGCACATCTGTGCTTTTCATTGACTCTTTCTGTTCTGCGTGGACCTTGTAAATTGCTTGTTCACAGTGAATGTTACAGTTAGATAATAAATGGTGAATCTCACCTCTCGCTCGGCGTCCTCCAGTTTCTTCTTCTTGCTCTCGGGCATGAGGTCATCGAGCCAGCTGAGCTCTCTCTTCGTGAAGAAAACATCCAGCAGCTTCCTTATAAACACCAGCGCTAACACCTGCCAGGAGCAAAGCACTAATTCAATTAGCACATATTTCAGCACAAACATTCATCAAGAGAGGCCATTACACTAGCAGAGAAACGAAGACTGACTCCATGATCTTAAAACCTTCTGATTAGTTTTGTGCCTGTGAGAAGACATTTAGTATAGAAACCTTTGACTGGTGTTGCAAATTAACTTGGTTGCAAGAATTCAGGCAAGATCTACTGTACGATGTATGAAATTGCACACCGTGTTAAGTATTAGCGATACACACTCACCTAAAGGAACTGCCTTAATTCTACGTGGCATTGATTCAACAAGGTGCTGAAAGCATTCTTTAGAAATGTTGGCCCATATTGATAGGATAGCATCTTGCAGTTGATGGAGATTTGTGGGATGCACATCCATTCATTCCACCACATCCCAAAGATGCTCTATTGGGTTGAGATCTGGTGACTGTGGCGGCCATCTTAGTACAGTCAACTCATTGGCATGTTCAAGAAACCAATTTGAAATGATTCCAGCTGGAAGTAGCCATCAGAGGATGGGGACATGGTGGCCATAAAGGGATGGACATGGTCAGAAACAATGCTCAGGTAGGCCGTGGCATTTTAAACGATGCCCAATTGGCACTAAGGGGCCTAAAGTGTGCCAAGAAAACATCCCCCACACCATTACACCACCACCACCAGCCTGCACAGTGGTAACAAGGCATGATGGATCATGTTCTCATTCTGTTTACGCCAAATCATCTGAATGTCTCCACAGAAATCGAGACTCATCAGACCAGGCAACATTTTTCCAGTCTTCAACTGTCCAATTTTGGTGAGCTCTTGCAAGTTGTCGCCTCTTTTTCCTATTTGTAGTGGAGATGAGTGGTACCCGGTGGGGTCTTCTGCTGTTGTAGCCCATCCGCCTCAAGGTTGTGCGTGTTGTGGCTTCACAAATGCTTGTAACGAGTGGTTATTTCAGTCAAAGTTGCTCTTCTATCAGCTTGAATCAGTCGGCACAATTCACCTCTGACCTCTCGCATCAACAAGGCATTTCCGCCCACAGGACTGCCGCATACTGGATGTTTTTCCCTTTTCACACCATTCTTTGTAAACCCTAGAAATGGTTGTGTGTGAAAATCCGAGTAACTGAGCAGATTGTGAAATACTCAGACACCAACAACCATGCCACACTCAAAATTGCTTAAATCACATTTCTTTCCCATTCTGATATTCGGTTTGGAGTTCAGGAGATTGTCTTGACCAGGACCACACCCCGAAATGCATTGAAGCAACTGCCATGTGATTGGTTGATTAGATAATTGCATTAATGGGAAATTGAACAGGTGTTCCTAATAATCCTTTAGGTGAGTGCAAGTATAAAATGTTAAATATATGTTAAACATATACCATCATTGGGAAGACGATGGCAGCCTTGGAGGTTTTGATGACCCAGAGGAGAACCAGACAGCTGAGCTGGACGATGGTGAACAGATGAACCTTTCGGAGCGGGACGTGTCTCAGGTAAATGAAGTCTGGCTGGTGTTTAGCCGGCATCCCGAACAATCGCAGACGATCGAAAAACTAAAAGGATGATAAATATGTACAGTATAATAGAGCAGTGGTTTTCAACCAGGGGGACTTAGAAAAGTGGTTCAAAATGATTCAATTCATCTAAAACAACAACAACAAAGTCTAGATATTTCTCATTTTAGTTCAACTATTTGTCAGGGTTGCTTCAGTTTTTGGAAAAACTGGATATATGAATTAGCCTGAATTTAAAAAGTGTGTTTTTAGGCCTAAAAAAAGTAACATAAAATGATAAAATCGCATCATTCGCTTCAGTAATTTTTGCCTGTACAAAACAATCTGCTTTGCCGCTTGATATTGCAATCTGTTATTTCTTATCGTATTATTTTAATATTGTCTTGATAATACTAAAAACACGCTGCTCTGTAGCGCAAACAGTTTTACTCGTTTAGCGGCTAATAAATAGGAAGTCTCACACGTTCACAAAAAAAAAAACGTTTGAAAAATAAGGTGGATGACGTTCACGTTTATTTTAATGAATTTATACTATTCTAGTTATGTAAAAATATTTTTTTAAAATCCTAAATATTTTTTTAAATAAACATTAACTGAAATAAAACATAAAAATGTAACTTAATTTAATTTATTTTAACTTGATGTGCTAAAAATAACCAAAACTGAAATATAAATTAGTAAAAATTATACTGGCATATTGTAAAAACTACAACAAATGACAAAAACACACAAAACCACTAAATCGTTGACTAAAATTAAAATATTCAGTCTAAAAAATAAAAACGGAAATATGAATAAAGACTATAATAGTATGATACTAAAATAACATTGTTTTGAATATTATTTTGGAGCTATTATTGTTTATTATTTATTATGTTATATTTATTATTGTTTATTATTTATTATTATATTGTTTATATTATTGTTTATCACTGTGAAGCTGCTTTGATACAATCTGTATTGTAAAAAGCGCTATATAAATGTGACTTGACTTGACTTGACTATTAGCAATTAAAAAGTCAAATTTCAATGCATGTTTGAAAAGTTGGAAAAGCTTCACTGTTAATATGTGATAAGACTTACCAGAGGCGATGCAACAAAATCAGTCAAAAATCAGCCAATCAGAAGAGTGTGTGGGTGGAGTCTCTCGTTGCACTCGCAACGAAATGATTAACTGACGGCACACACACTTATTTTCATTCTCACATTAGATGTTTTTAGCATTAAACAAAGCACATAGATTGTCAGTGTCATTATTTGCATGTAATAGAAACAGAATCGTTGTGTATATCGCCATTGCAGCCGGTTACGACTAAATCTCTGATTAACATGTAAAAGTTGGCTTTTATCAGGTCGCAGCATCGCTAGATAAACAGATGTAGTCTTTACCTGTATTCCTCTCAGTGAAGATGCACCCATGTAAAGGAAAACTCCATACAGCACCGGCATTGGAATGAACTAAGGAGACCATATAACAAAAATGTTTGTTAATATTAGATTTTTCACAGACATATTTGATGAAGTGTGTGAGAACAATGGCCAATCAGAGGTCTTTTAAAAAAAATTTAGTTTCACATTTTTTAAATTTCAGTATCGATTTGGTACCGAAGTCGGTACTCGTGACAACACTAGACTGTACTGATAAACGTAAATGTCAGTATGTTGATGATTGAGCTCAGACCTTCAGCACCGAGGTCATGAACACAGAGCAGCCCATGAGGAGGAAGATCATGAGGCCGGTGACCCGCTGCTCTCTGATCCCGAGGAACTTGGGCTGCTCTCCGGGAGCCGAACACTCGGACTCCAGCTTCAGGCTGTTCACGTGACTGATGGACAGAACCGTGGCCGCCACGAACCACGGCAGACCCATCAGAGAGCAAACGCCCAGCATCACG
>NW_024121277.1:1842360-1844860 GCF_016745375.1 Pimephales promelas | reverse complement strand
GATTGTCATTATTATAACGACAAGTGTAGTAAAATAAAGACCTTAATGTGTATTTCGGACTTTTTTTCACCACAAGTCTGAAAGAAGACATGTTATTGAAGACAAATATCTCAAAATCGACCAGTGAAAAAAAAAAAATGTATATTTTTGCCTGCCGTGTCTCGCCTTAAGGCCTTAATTCATGTGTTGAGACTTAATTAAGATTTTTTAAGACCTGCAGAAACTCTCAATTGATTGTGTTAGATGCCTTAGAAATATGTGCCTCAAATATGATAAAGTGGGGTTAATATCAGTTCTGACCTGAACCTCCAGAGCCTCCCAGAAGATCTCCGGAGCCGAGATGTTGTTCTGCTCCCAGTACAGAAGCGTGGCATTGCTGGGGTTTGCAGGCTCGATACAGGAGCATCTACACAACAGAAGCATCCTTTAACTGGCTTTGCTATAAAAACAGGTTCAATTGCATTTGTTTCTAATCAATAATCTTGGTGTCCATTTGATTCTGTTCCTCATGTTCACCTGTAAGTGGTGAGTTTCTGCAGATTGTTGTTCATGTTAATGGGATACGTCTCCCCGAGATGAATGAGCTTCTCCAAGGCCTCGTAGATGAAGATGATGCAGATGAGCGAGGCGAAGGCCTCCTCGGTGAAGCGCGTGATGTAACAGACGAGTGAACTGGCATCAGTGGCCACCAGTAGCAGACAGAGGAACGCCGTCCACAGCCCGATACACGTCCTGAGGGACAGGTACGACAGCCCGTATTCCCTGCACACACACACACACACACACACACGCACACACACACACACACACACCGTGAGCATGTATTCCCTGCAAACACAGAGGCTCAGCCTTGTGTGCAGGGAGTTATTGGGGATTTAGACCTTGCTAAGAGGTTACTAAGGTATTCTGAGTGGTTGCTAAGCAATTTCTAGAGTGTTCTGTTTGTTTTTCTATCTATCTATCTATCTATCTATCTATCTATCTATCTATCTATCTATCTATCTATCTATCTATGTCTACAACATCTATCTATCTATCTATCTATCTATCTATCTATCTATCTATCTATCTATCTATCTATCTATCTATCTATCTATGTCTACAACATCTATCTATCTATCTATCTATCATTCTGTCTATCATTCGTTCTATCTAACGTTCGTTCTATCATTCTATCTAACATTTTATCTATCTATCTATCTATCTATCTATCTATCTATCTATCTATCTATCTATCTATCTATCTATCTATCTATCTATCTATCTATCTATTCAATTCAATTCAAATTGCTTTATTGGCATGACTGTACATATTACAATATTGCCAAAGCTTGTAACACATAGCATAGTGAAGACATCAATAAAAACAAAGTATTATAACAACTTAAATTGAAATGTACAAATTAAATTAATTGCAAAAAAATAACAGTGTAACAGATTATAAATTCTATGAACGTTTGATACCACAGTGTTTTAACATATATATACACACATACACACATTACTGAGGGTCACTGTGGTGGACATTAGGGAAACACACTGAGGTCACACATTCACACACATTCACCTACTGTCTCTCAGGCTGTGGCACGCACACACGTATCTGGCAGCCAGTGCTGCGGTCTGTCCCTCTCCTAGTAAGATCTTTATCTGCTCTACTTCAGTCATGGCTGTAAAGTTCTGTATTAGTTTATTAAGTTTATTGAAGTAGAGGTCTCTAATCGAGCTGTATTTGTGGCAGTGGAGGAGGAAGTGTGTCTCTGTTTCGATTTCTCCTGTGCTACACTGAACACACACCCTTTGCTCTCGGGGTAGCCAGCTCTTTCTGTGTCTGCCAGTCTCGATGGCTAGACTGTGTTCACTCAGCCTGTACTTGCTCAGGATCTGTCTCTGCTTTGTGTCTCTCAAACTCTGGAGATATTCCTCCATTTCATAATTTGATTTCAGATTTCGATAGAATTGTAGTTTACTTTGTGTTTTGGTTTCCTGATCCCAATGTTCCAGATATGTATTTTTAGACTGTTTAGTAATTTGGTTCATTCTGATGTGTGTGTGAGGAGCAGTGCTGGTCTGAGACTGGTGAGTGTTAGTACGGTTAGTCGAGTTAGTGAGTCTCAGGACCAGCTGACTGAGAAGACTCTTTTCGGGGTTCAGTTCTTGGGTCTGTAATGCTTTAAAATGTAGCGATTCTGTGGGACTTGATTTTAGATGCATCCAGAATTTGAGGGATCTTTTTTGCATATTAATAATCAATGGGAATCGGCCTAATTCTGCCCTACACGCATTATTGGGTGTTTTCCTTTGTAGTTTTAGTATCATTTTGCAGAATTCTGTGTGTAGGGCTTCTGTTGGATGTCTGTCCCATCTAGTGTAGCTCTGATCACTGAGTGGACCCCACACCTCACTTCCATACAGCGCAATGGGCTGGATCACACTATCAAAGATTTTACACCAGATTGGAATCGGTAATTCAGAGTTTTGGAATTTCTTCTTAATGGCG
>NW_024121277.1:1829860-1837360 GCF_016745375.1 Pimephales promelas | reverse complement strand
GACCCCCTCAACTTTCACGACAGGCTTGGACTCTTTGAGCATGAATGCGGTAATGCTTTTAATTGAGCTAAGAAGTGGCTCGTGGCTGGACCAAGAGGCCCTGGTAATGAAAGTTTATGTGACGTGTTGAAAGCATTACCCCATTAGTGGGCTGATAGCAGACCCCTATTCAGGTTTGTGAACGCCATAAACCAAAGGAACAATTGGAGAACATCTGCTCCTAAAGGTCTCCGACTCAATTTCCTATTGTCTCAACAGCTGTGTGTACATTTGAGATTGTAAGACTTAACTAAATGTGACGGAAATGCAAATGCGCTTTATTTGGAAGTAGCAAACAGAATATAAGCCACAAAGTTCAAGAATGCGTACAAAAGCATGCTGGTGTCAGTTTGTCATTCCTGCCATAACACCTTTTGTCGTTCTAGCCCTCATGAAGCCAGTGATGTGTACCTGTCACCCGCGTGTCTATTAATATCTAGCATGTGTTGCGTGTGACTATCCTGGGAAGTTTGCAGTTGCAATGAAAGCTGAGGTGTCATCAGGTGATAGACAGTCCCTCTATCTCTTGGTACCCAGACCGATTTCACATAGCTCCTCAAACAAGATTAGCATTTGTTAGTGGGGTGTTTACACCAAGTGTCAGCCTGTTAAATCCATAACCCACTGGAATTTGAACACCTGTGTAACTACAAGGACAGGGCTGAAACCCATCAGTCAAAATAGCGTATTGCTAAATCCAAGCAGGACTATTCAAAGACATCTAGAGTCACCGATTGGCAGTAATAGCTTATATTTACACACTGAGGACTAGATCATCACAACAGCTTCAGAGTTCAATCAGTTCAACAGCTTCAATCCACGACTATTAAAGGAACAGTTCACTCAAAACATAACAAAGGGATGTTTACAGTAATAGAAAGACCCCCAAATGTGAAAATTCATTCACTCACTTTGTTGTTGTTGTTTTAGTTAAAGTCCCTGTAAAGGCAATTCTAAAAAAATTCTAAACACAATATAAATGTTAGAAATGTATAACACAGTCTCATCCCAAGAAGTCATATAACTGACGTCTTTTGACCATACGTCAACATCCGCCTTTTTACGGTACCCTTAAACGTCGGTTAGTTGACGATCCCGGGCCGTCATACAACTGACGCTTTACCTTTAACGTCGGTTAGGTGACGGGGTAGGGTTAGGTCTGGGGTAGGGTTAGGATCCGATAACGTCATCTAACCGACGTTTAAGGGTACCCTAAAAAGGCGGATGTTGACGTAAGACGTCCCAAGACGTCAGTTATATGACGTCTTGGGATGGGACTGCGCTGAAATGTATTGCTAAAACATATTAAAAAGACTGTGAACTGTGAAGTACTGAATTGTGGCGTTAGACCATTAAAGAGTTTTTCACCATAGCTATTTTCCAGATTTTTTTGGGCGGGGCTAAAACAGGGCTCGATGACGCACTGGAGCTCGTGGACACGCCCCTACTTGATGACGCTCTGAGGCTGGCCCCTCCCCTAACAACAGAGCACATTCGCCGCTCAATCGCGAGTTACTGTCAGTACTATTAGTTACTCCAGCGTACAGTTTGCTAGCTAGCTAAGCCTTCGACACGGAAATGTGTAGGCTACTACCTGGATGCGATCATGTACAAAACAGATTGGTGTCTTTATTTAAATTTCCTAAAAACGATCACATCAAGAAGAGGTGGATTAATTTTGTGTTTAGCCAACCTTGATGAAGAGCTGAGAATCACCCGCCTCTGTAGTGATCATTTTACACGGATCATTTTACATCATTTTAAACTTTCGTCGGAGACAGCTGGGATTCACTGATAATCCGCTGTTACTGGTGAACGGGGTCAAACCGACTATCCTTCCCTATCTCACGACCAATTTGTACGAGTGATTAAAAAGTTGCTAATTCGTACGACCTCACTCACCACACTCGAATTCATACGATTTGTCTAAACCCACGTGATGGTTAGGTTTAGGGCCGGCGTCAGGGGTAGGTCATTCGTTCGAATTCATACGAATTGGCCAATTCATAAAATATGTACGATTTAGCAAAATCGTACTAATTTGTACAAGTGAGGTCGTATGAATTAGCCACCTCGTAAAATTCGTACGAATTACCGTGAGATCGGGTTGGACTATCTTCCCCCTCGGCCTTCATCCTCCCGTCCCAAAATATCTCCGTCGGTAGCTTTCCCACGAGTGGGCGTGGTTTCAGCGCCGCCAGCGTTTGAGAGCAGAGAATACTGCTCATTTTTTTCAGGATTTTGATAGCTTATTTTATGTACTTGCTGGCAAGGCGAGCATTTGAGCTTATAAAACTTAAACTTTGTTATTTATTTATTAAATGAGCGATCGTTTCGCTTGATAAGACCCTTATTCATCGTCTGGAATCGTTTAAAGCCCTTTGAACAGTTTGCATTGAAACACTCATTTGGACCTTGAACCGTTTGGTTCCCATTGAAGTCCATTATATGGAGAAAATGCTGGAATGTTTTCATCAAAAACCTTAATTTCTTTTCGACTGAATAAAGAATGACATGGACATCTTGGATGACATGGGGGCGAGTAAATTATCAGCAAAAGCTTTTTTTTAAAAGTGAACTACTCCTTTATTGATTATTTTTAAGTATCACGTCAACAGTGGTAAAATTGTTGGACAGGTATTAGAAGCATGTAGTATCTGTGAACACATTTTCTAAGGATGTTTTCATTAATCAATAATGAATGTCAAAGGCTTGATCATATTTCCAATTGACTCACAGTGTGGTGCAGTTCTTCGATGTGGGAAGAAAAGGGTTCTTGAGTGATTGTGTTTGTGAACGCTTCTTTCTTTCCTCCTCACACATAAGAAAGTTAGCACATCTCTAATGCATTTTTTTAAGGACATTAAGTTTACAGGCCATATTTAAGTTTAAAAGCCTGAAGTAAATTAAAGTGATCTCACACACTCACGCAAAGTCTCTTTGCAGACACTGCTGCCACAGTAAATCAGGTTTACGTTTCTAAATTCACCGTCCTTCTTTGCTTTATGCAAATCGAGCCTCATATTGCAGAAGCACAGCAGAGGCCAATGGCATTTACTGTTCTTGGCAATCGCCAGTAAACATTGTTCTAATACCTTTGAGCATATAATATATGAAAAACATACAGTCTATTATGCATGATCTGGCTGGAGAATACAGACTGTGGATTGTAACGATGACTATGACCAATTTCTAAGGATCTCTCGCTCTTATCGTGTCAAAGCCTGTATTTCATATTAAAATGAGACCTGAGGGCTGAAAAGAACATGTTGTCAAAACCTCAGAGTTGGAAAGAGAGACAGGCCGCATCCCTTTGATTCCCTCTTTGTTGGAATGCTAATTCAGGGCGCTCAAAAACAGAGAAAACAAGGCGTGTGTGTGGGTGTGTGTGCGCATGTCTTCATTGCAGATCATAGGATAGTGGTGTATATGTACAATGATGGCATGAAACCGCATTGTCATGGTTGAAATATACTGTGAAATATAGTCTATATTATAGTCAATATGATGTTTATCAGAACTGAATAATAATTAATAAAAAAAAATTGGCCTCACTGACTGAAATCCAAATGGACTCTCATTGACTACCATGGTCTATAAAACACATTTAATGTTAAGTATACAAGTTTGAGGGTGGGTAAGTTTTTGTAATGTTTTTGAAAGAAGTCTCTTGCTCACCGAGGCTGCATTTATTTGACGAATATACAGTAAAAACAGCAATATTGAGAAATATTACAACACTATCTCACGACCAATTCGTACGAATTCGACGCATGATTAAAAAGTGTCTAATTCGTACTAATTCGTACGACCTCACTCGTACTAATTCGTACGATTTGTCTAAACCCACGTGATGGTTAAGATTAGGGGCGGGGAAAGGGGTCGGTCATTCGTATGAATTCAAACGAATTGGCCAATTCGTAAAATATTTACGATTTAGCAAAATCGTATTAATTCAAACGAGTGAGGTCGTATGAATTGTTACGAATTAGCCACTTTTTAATCATTCGTCAAATTCGTAGGACTTGCTCGTGAGATCGGGTTGAATATTATTAGAATGTACATTAGCTGTTCTCTATGTGAATATATAGTAAAGTGTAAAAAAAAATATTTTCAAGATTTGTTATTACAACATTTTTTCTTTTGTCAAATCAACTTAAATAATTTATTTAGTTGAGATAACTTATTATTTTGAGTTTCTGATGATTAAATTAATCTCCTTCATTGTATCAACTCACTTTTTCCAGTTCAATCAACTTAAAATTTTAAGGCAACCCAGGTTACTTACTTTTTTACAGTGTGTGATCATTACTCAAGTCTTCAGTGTCACATGATCCTTCAGAAATCACTCTAATATGATGATATGAGGATCAAGAAACATTTATGATTATTATCAATTTTGAAAACAATTGTTCTTTGAGGAGTTTATTGTTTTAATGCGTCCAAAAACAGTATTTTCTTAAATGTAACATTGTGGCAAACGATTCCAAGCAATATTATTAATTAAATTTAACAAATTAGAATTGAGTAATAATTAATCAAATTAATTCCTTAAAAGCTAATCATTTAAAATTAGTAAAACTTGCAACAACAACCAAAAAACAAAAAACAAAAAACAAAAAAAAAAACATAAATTTAAGTCACCATTATGGTGATCGGTGTTTGTTTTAAAATGACGGTTTTCTCCTTCAGTGATTAATTAAAGAGTTCGTAATTAATCTTTGACGTCTGTCTGTTAGTGAGATATTTTTGTTAATTTTTTTGGTGTAAACTTTACTCATTTTAAATGGTTAGCTTTTAAGTACACAATTCTATTGATTAGATAAAGCATATGCATTTTTACAATGTACTTCATTATATTAAATATCTATAAATTCTGTGAAATAAGTTTTATAATATATTTAAAAAAAGAATTGTGTTGTATTGTAAATTGTATTGAGTATAATTTATTAATAGTTAATGTTCCTAGAAATACCTTTTATTTTGCATGTATGATTAAATGGGTTACAGTGCTCAAATATAAAGGTTTGAGACATCTGACACAGAGTATCTGTAGTTTGGGAAGTGAGGTGTGTTCCCGATGTTTTGGCTGGAGATTATAGTATTAGCATTAGCATGCACACCTGTCTGCGCTCGCCACTTCCTCTCTGTTCTCCAAGCCAGATGTTTTATGAATTCCACATTCTGCTGTTTTGATTCATGTGTTTCCCAGACCTGTCTCCTTATTATTCTTTTTCCTTTAGCATGCAACACATTCTTTTTTTCATAAATCCGGCCAGCTCTTACACTCACCGTGTATTATAGAGTAAACGCACCACCTTTGCTTTTTTCAGAAGGTTTATGGCTGTAATTAAGAGATGAAGCATCTCGCAATGTAGGAAATGTCAGGCAAAAGGAACAATAATTAACTCAACTCATGTCTGTGACAATAGCAAGACATTTGAAAGCGGAAAAATTCAGATAATATTTAACTCAGTATAATTAGTGGTACTAGCATTGTTATTTATATCGCATATTTTGAACTCAATAATAATACTGCAGTGGCACTAACGTACAGTGAAGGCATCAGGTGACCAAGAATATATTCTACTATGTTTTTCCTCCATTGAGATAAATATAGACATGCAGCTGAAATTAAAAAAATAAATAAATACGGAGGAAATGGATGAAAGTTTCAAATGTGAGAGGTTAATCACTCCTTTATTTTGTACAGTTTTTCTCTGTAAATGACATGCCAAAAATGGTGAGGAAACCATTAAGACGCTCTTATGAGGCTTTCAGTCCACTTGAGTCCAGCAGGTGTTCAGTGTAACCAGACATAAAAACACTTTCAGTTTTATTCTGAAGAGGGTTATTCAACAAGGAGAAGTCCTGTTGAGGCGGTGGCCTGCTATTAACTTCCTTCCACTAATCTCCACGACGGAGAATATCTGCTAAAGGACTCGAGCTGCCATATTTTACAGTTAATTTGGTGTTTTAATTCCTAATATTCTCCAGTGAGATTATGTCTGTACATTATTTTTTTGATTGGATTTTCAGCCCCTGGATTTGTATTCCAGCTGTTCCTGTAAGATTAGGAGGAGAGAAAACATGTTATCATCTGTTCTCTGACACATTGAGCTGTGCTGCTCATATCGGTAATCCAGTTCAAATCTTGCCAATCATATCTACACTTAACCAAATAACAAAAAATATATATATATATAGGAATGAAAGAATAGCAATGAAACATTTCTTAAAAGAAAGGAATTTTAATATATTTTTATATATTTAGTGAGGCATGTTGTCTAATATATATACAGTATATATATATATAGCTTTGAAACAAAACAAAAAATGGAACAGAAAAAATATTTGTTTTAAAAAACATTTAAAACATTTGTGAGCATATATTTATGAAAAATACCCTGTTGTACTAAATGTGCACTTGAAACTTCAATTAAAAAAAAAAGTACTTTCAGATAATATGATAATGAAGTAAAAGGCTACTTAGGTGTAATTTTGCACTAATATCAAATTAAGTGTCGTACTTTAAAGTCCATTTTAAATCATGATGTTTTAATATTTTGTTGTGCTTTAAAAAAAAATACACTTTTAACATGTTGACAACCACATGCAAAAAGTACTCTACCTAATTTGATCAAAGATTATAATTGTAAATGTAGTGTGTTAATTTTAAGTTAATTATTTGAAATGTACAAAATTACAAATTCAATACATCAATTTCGGCAGGAGAACAAAATGTAGGGAAGTGGGTTAGACAAGTATCCCTCAGAAATACTCTGACATCCTTCAGACCATTAAAAGGCGAGGGATTGCTCTTTAAAGGTCCTTAATAACAAAAGCGAATACTTACCACCTTATTTATACTGGCTTGAGGAACAAAGTAGTATCAGAGCTGCGAAAGGCTAAGACTAATTATTTCTCTAGATTGAAGAAAGCCAATGGCAACAGTTCCAAATTGTGGCAACATATACACAGACTAACCAAAAAAACACTTACAAATAAATGAAAGTCTTAAAGTTTGTAATAATCTGATTCATGAGGCTATATTATTTAAGTCGGTACAATAATTAGCAAGTAAATTTAAATATATCGAGTAATCTCCTGAAGAACTTGCTCACATCACAGGCTCCTTCTGTATTAAAGAGGAATCTTGTGATAAAGTTAAAAAGCTGATGAAACATGAGTAACTCCATTCGCAACATTCACGCTGCATTAATTAAGAGATGTCTATTGGAGCCAATTATTTATTCAGTACACTCTAAAAAATGCTGGGTTGTTTTAACCCAATTTTGGGTCAAATATGGACAAACCCGAAATGTTGGGTTAAAAATGTAATGTAAAAATTTAACCCAACGGCTGGGTTAGTCCATATTTGACCCAAAGTTGGGTTAAAACAACCCAGCATTTTTTAGAGTGTACATTTGTCAAAACAAACAAAAATATTCCAGAGAGCCG
>NW_024121277.1:1825226-1829360 GCF_016745375.1 Pimephales promelas | reverse complement strand
GCTTTACTGTTTTAATAAGCCAACAAAAAACTAGTATTGCATGCTATTGTGAGAATAAGTTCTGAAAATGTTTGTTCATACTTGTAATGTCCCTCCAATGGCACTTGTACGATTCCTTCTTCCTCTGCCAAAATACTCTGCTCATTCCTGGCAGTAAACACAGGGAGAGAGAAAGAGAGAGAGAGTTTATTCCCGTCCAGGCAAAGAGAACTTCAGAGACCCTTTGAGATTAAATAACTTTGCTGAAGGACATTTTGGCAGATCAATTCATGTTCCATTTGTTTGGCATGAAACGAATGCATTGAGACACTGAGGTGGGTGAATCGGGGTCCCTCTATAAGAAACGAATCATGGCAATTTTAGCAAGAGTAAAACATGGGATTATTTGCCAGGGGAGAGGTCTCTGAATGCAGGAAAAACAAACTGTAAAACTGGAGCACACAGCAGATCTCCTCATTAAAGCAGGACCTCCGTCAGTTCTCAAAATCTCATTCAGCTTATATAACCGGCAGTCATGTCGAATCATTCAGTTATATAGAAATCATCTTCCAAATGCTAATTACTTGTGGTGTTATGTTTGTAGCAGGTTATTATTCCCCCTATTATCTATTTTTCTTCTTAACCCTTTATGACCTGCCATAGAACAATTCCACCAGAGTATATCTTTCTATTTTTACATGCTGTGCTGTCATTCTTTTGAGCATTTTCATACGCCATACATCAAAATAATAAAACTATGTTTGTAATAAATCAATAGTAACTACACTCTAAACAATGCTGGGTTGTTTAAACCCAATTTTGGGTAAAATATGGACAAACTCAGCCATTGGGTTAAAAATGTAATTTAAAAATGTAACACAATGGCTGGGTTTGTCCATATTTTACCCCAAACTGGGTTAAAACAACCCAACATTTTTAGAGTGTAGATAAATATCTCAAAAGTGCAATAAACAAAAAGAAAAACAATTAAAAAAAAATCTACATATTTTATTCAATAAAAAAATTGTGAGAAACATGCATAAAACAATTTGAACCTAAACAGAATTGATTTGAACTGTTTACATAAATTAGTTTTTAAGATACACTCATTTTTACACTCATTCAAAAAAAAAAATGCCATGTAAAATATTCAATTACATTTGTGGTAACAGATAACATTTTGCTTTTGAATATTGATTGAACATTGAATTGGTTAGAATATAAAATAAATAGACACTGTCAGAACAATTAATAATAAAATAAAATAAATATAAAAGCCGATAAGCAGACGGACATGCTATCTGGATATATAACTAACTCAATGTGAAGGAATAGTTGACAAATACTTACAGAGTAGTTGTTGTGTTTGGTAATTGTTGCTGTTGTTTTTAACTACTTGGACAAGAAAGATGTGTCCGGTCTGCTTATTATTATTAATTAATTATTATTATTAAGATCATCGTGTGCAATGAATTTAGAGGGAAATATTCTGCATATAAAGTCTATTTGACATAAATGCATTAGATAAAACTAGCAAACACACTAAACACTAAAGTGTTTTCCTCATTCTTTTTCTTCATAGGCATTTGAAAAACGTCTTCAATAAAACGTTCTAATGCATTAAAGCCCAGCCAGCTCAAAAATCAAAGCAGATCAATCAAAATATTACAAACTTTGATTTGAAGTATTTGGAAAAACAACAAACGCACAAAACTTACAGTAATTCAGATGTACAGTTTATGTTGTAACATTTAAAATCTGAAAGCATGGCTTCGCCAAACCGCTTGTTCGAGTGATTACGTGATTCATTTATCCAATGAATCGTGTACATTTGGATTTATGAAATAATAAATAATGAATAAGGCTCAATATCACTAAAAGCATGAGTGAATGTCATACCGCTCAAATCCAACAGAGGGCATCGCATTCAAAGGTTTGAGATCAAAATGAACCCATTTATTCAGCAAGGACACATTAAAATCATCAAAAGCGACAGTAAAAATATTACAAAATAATCTATTTCAAATCATCTAAACCTTTTAATCGAAGAAAAATGCATCACGGTTTCAACAAAAATATGACGGATTTCAACATTGATAATTATAAGAAATTGTGTTAGAATATTTGATCAAATAAAGGCGGCCTTGGTGAGCATTTGATACTTCTTTCTTAAACAATAACACAACTTTTCAACAGTACTGTTAATGATTTTCATGATTTAATGATTTGCCTTTTAGACCCCTCGTCCAATCTTCGATGTCATTTTCAAAATGGCCGCCAAGTGAATAAGGCGAATTGACTCTTTCTTTTCTGCGTGGACCTTGTAAATTGCTTGTTCACAGTGAATGTTACAGTTAGATATAATAAATGGTGAATCTCACCTCTCGCTCGGCGTCCTCCAGTTTCTTCTTCTTGCTCTCGGGCATGAGGTCATCGAGCCAGCTGAGCTCTCTCTTCGTGAAGAAAACATCCAGCAGCTTCCTTATAAACACCAGCGCTAACACCTGCCAGGAGCAAAGCACTAATTCAATTAGCACATATTTCAGCACAAACATTCATCAAGAGAGGCCATTACACTAGCAGAGAAACGAAGACTGACTCCATGATCTTAAAACCTTCTGATTAGTTTTGTGCCTGTGAGAAGACATTTAGTATAGAAACCTTTGACTGGTGTTGCAAATTAACTTGGTTGCAAGAATTCAGGCAAGATCTACTGTACGATGTATGAAATTGCACACCGTGTTAAGTATTAGCGATATACACTCACCTAAAGGAACTGCCTTAATTCTACGTGGCATTGATTCAACAAGGTGCTGAAAGCATTCTTTAGAAATGTTGGCCCATATTGATAGGATAGCATCTTGCAGTTGATGGAGATTTGTGGGATGCACATCCATTCATTCCACCACATCCCAAAGATGCTCTATTGGGTTGAGATCTGGTGACTGTGGCGGCCATCTTAGTACAGTCAACTCATTGGCATGTTCAAGAAACCAATTTGAAATGATTCCAGCTGGAAGTAGCCATCAGAGGATGGGGACATGGTGGCCATAAAGGATGGACATGGTCAGAAACGATGCCCAATTGGCACTAAGAAGTGTGCCAAGAAAACATCCCCCACACCATTACACCACCACCACCAGCCTGCACAGTGTTAACAAGGCATGATGGATCATGTTCTCATTCTGGTTACGCCAAATCATCTGAATGACTCGACAGAAATCGAGACTCATCAGACCAGGCGACATTTTTCCAGTCTTCAACTGTCCAATTTTGGTGAGCTCGTGCAAATTGTCGCCTCTTTTTCCTATTTGTAGTGGAGATGAGTGGCACCCGGTGGGGTCTTCTGCTGTTGTAGCCCATCCGCCTCAAGGTTGTGTGTGTTGTGGCTTCACAAATGCTTGTAACGAGTGGTTATTTCAGTCAAAGTTGCTCTTCTATCAGCTTGAATCAGTCGGCCCATTCACCTCTGACCTCTAGCATCAACAAGGCATTTCCGCCCACAGGACTGCCGCATACTGGATGTTTTACCCTTTTCACAGCATTCTTTGTAAACCCTAGAAATGGTTGTGTGTGAAAATCCCAGTAACTGAGCAGATTGTGAAATACTCAGACACCAACAACCATGCCACGCTCAAAATCGCTTAAATCACCTTTCTTTCCCATTTTCCCATGTGATTGGTTGATTAGAAAATTGCATTAATGGGAAATTGAACAGGTGTTCCTAATAATCCTTTAGGTGAGTGCAAGTATAAAATGTTAAATATATGTTAAACATATACCATCATTGGGAAGACGATGGCAGCCTTGGAGGTTTTGATGACCCAGAGGAGAACCAGACAGCTGAGCTGGACGATGGTGAACAGATGAACCTTTCGGAGCGGGACGTGTCTCAGGTAAATGAAGTCTGGCTGGTGTTTAGCCGGCATGCCGAACAATCGCAGACGATCAAAAAACTAAAAGGATGATAAATATGTACAGTATAATAGAGCAGTGGTTTTCAACCAGGGGGACTTACAAAAGTGGTTCAAAATGATTCAATTAATCTAAAACAACAACAACAAAGTCTAGATATTTCTCATTTTAGTTCAACTATTTGTCAGGGTTGCTTCAGTTTTTGGAAAAACTGGATATATGAATTAGCCTGAATTTAAA
>NW_024121277.1:1685226-1820226 GCF_016745375.1 Pimephales promelas | reverse complement strand
AGGTTCCAAATTTTGTGACAAAATTGATATTTAGACAGAAATGTATTAATTTGTTAAGGCAGAATATATACAGTACAACTAAATTCAATGGAATTCAATGGCACCCGGTGGCTATTTTTGGTACTACGCCTAAACAAAATCTCATGGGAACTTCGATTTTTGTGATATCAACTTCAAATTTGGAACATAACTTGGTTAGATTTATGACTTTGATTTTATAGTAATTTTAGAGTAAAAATATTTTGTAAAATATATATTTTATATAAAATAAAAATATATATAGTACAGTACATTTGATTTACTGTGAATGAAAACTTCCATAACTTTTTCATACTTTCATTTTTTGAAGTGTTTTCACTTCAGCAATATTCTGCTGAGTGTTTTCTTTAAAACAAGACCAAACTTGGGTATATATTCCAAGGCATTCTTGAATTACAACCATTTAAGTGTGAATAGAGCATTTAACCCCCATTCCCAAAACAGGGGGGGGGGGTGACAGTTAAGGGGTTAAAAAAATGATTTTCGTCGTGTTTTTTGGAATAAAATGTTAAATAAATCAGGCTAAGAATAATATATTTACAAATCCCTCTGTAAATATCTTCATAATGTAACTAGGTACAAGACTGGAAAAGTTTGGTGTATATAGGTGCTACTGAAGTGGAGATTTCGAGAAAAGTCATTTTGAGAAAACTGGCTTTAAAGATTTAGCATCAGCCAATGAGATCGCGCATTTAGAGTTAAATCCCCCTGTTACTTTCACGATTGGTTGCTGATAAAAAGGAAATGCCCATATTTGGATCCGACAGCGTTGTACAGGAGAAAGAGAGCTTTCTAACGGTGTGTGTGATGACGGTGCAGATCGTCATCATTATAACGACAACTTTTGAAGAATTTATGAGAAATCTACAGACGCAAACAGACAAAGTGTAGTAAAATAAAGACCTTAATGTGTATTTCGGACTTTTTTTCACCACAAGTCTGAAAGAAGACAAGTTATTGAAGACAAATATCTCAAAATCGACCAGTGGAAAAAAAAAAAATGTATATTTTTGCCTGCCGTGTCTCGCCTTAAGGCCTTAATTCATGTGTTGAGACTTAATTAAGATTTTTTAAGACCTGCAGAAACTCTCAATTGATTGTGTTAGATGCCTTAGAAATATGTGCCTCAAATATGATAAAGTGGGGTTAATATCAGTTCTGACCTGAACCTCCAGAGCCTCCCAGAAGATCTCCGGAGCCGAGATGTTGTTCTGCTCCCAGTACAGAAGCGTGGCATTGCTGGGGTTTGCAGGCTCGATACAGGAGCATCTACACAACAGAAGCATCCTTTAACTGGCTTTGCTATAAAAACAGGTTCAATTGCATTTGTTTCTAATCGATAATCTTGGTGTCCATTTGATTCTGTTCCTCATGTTCACCTGTAAGTGGTGAGTTTCTGCAGATTGTTGTTCATGTTAATGGGATACGTCTCCCCGAGATGAATGAGCTTCTCCAAGGCCTCGTAGATGAAGATGATGCAGATGAGCGAGGCGAAGGCCTCCTCGGTGAAGCGCGTGATGTAACAGACGAGTGAACTGGCATCAGTGGCCACCAGTAGCAGACAGAGGAACGCCGTCCACAGCCCGATACACGTCCTGAGGGACAGGTACGACAGCCCGTATTCCCTGCACACACACACACACACACACCGTGAGCATGTATTCCCTGCAAACACAGAAGCTCAGCCTTGTGTGCAGGGAGTTATTGGGGATTTAGACCTTGCTAAGAGGTTACTAAGGTATTCTGAGTGGTTGCTAAGCAATTTCTAGAGTGTTCTGTTTGTTTTTCTATCTATCTATCTATCTATCTATCTATCTATCTATCTATCTATCTATCTATCTATCTATCTATCTATCTATCTATCTATCTATGTCTACAACATCTATCTATCTATCTATCTATCTATCCATCTATCTATCTATCTATCTATCTATCTATGTCTACAACGTCTATCTATCTATATATCTATCTATCTATCATTCTGTCTATCATTCGTTCTATCTAACGTTCGTTCTATCATTCTATCTAACATTTTATCTATCTATCTATCTATCTATCTATCTATCTATCTATCTATCTATCTATCTATCTATCTATCTATCTATGTCTACAACATCTATCTATCTATCTATCTATCTATCTATCATTCTGTCTATCATTCGTTCTATCTAACGTTCGTTCTATCATTCTATCTAACATTTTATCTATCTATCTATCTATCTATCTATCTATCTATCTATCTATCTATCTATCTATCTATCTATCTATCTATCTATCTATCTATCTATCTATCTATCTATCTATCTATCTATGTCTACAACATCTATCTATCTATCTATCTATCTATCTATCATTCTGTCTATCATTCGTTCTATCTAACGTTCGTTCTATCATTCTATCTAACATTTTATCTATCTATCTATCTATCTATCTATCTATCTATCTATCTATCTATCTATCTATCTATCTATCTATCTATCTATCTATCTATCTATCTATGTCTACAACATCTATCTATCTATCTATCTATCATTCTGTCTATCATTCGTTCTATCTAACGTTCGTTCTATCATTCTATCTAACATTTTATCTATCTATCTATCTATCTATCTATCTATCTATCTATCTATCTATCTATCTATGTCTACAACATCTATCTATCTATCTATCTATCTATCCATCTATCTATCTATCTATCTATCTATCTATGTCTACAACGTCTATCTATCTATATATCTATCTATCTATCATTCTGTCTATCATTCGTTCTATCTAACGTTCGTTCTATCATTCTATCTAACATTTTATCTATCTATCTATCTATCTATCTATCTATCTATCTATCTATCTATCTATCTATCTATCTATCTATGTCTACAACATCTATCTATCTATCTATCTATCTATCTATCATTCTGTCTATCATTCGTTCTATCTAACGTTCGTTCTATCATTCTATCTAACATTTTATCTATCTATCTATCTATCTATCTATCTATCTATCTATCTATCTATCTATCTATCTATCTATCTATCTATCTATCTATCTATGTCTACAACATCTATCTATCTATCTATCTATCTATCATTCTGTCTATCATTCGTTCTATCTAACGTTCGTTCTATCATTCTATCTAACATTTTATCTATCTATCTATCTATCTATCTATCTATCTATCTATCTATCTATCTATCTATCTATCTATCTATCTATCTATCTATCTATCTATCTATCTATCTATCTATCTATGTCTACAACATCTATCTATCTATCTATCTATCATTCTGTCTATCATTCGTTCTATCTAACGTTCGTTCTATCATTCTATCTAACATTTTATCTATCTATCTATCTATCTATCTATCTATCTATCTATCTATCTATCTATCTATCTATCTATCTATCTATCTATCTATCTATGTCTACAACATCTATCTATCTATCTATCTATCTATCTATCTATCTATCTATCTATCTATCTATCTATCTATCTATCTATCTATCTATCTATCTATCTATCTATCTATCTAACATTTTATCTATCTATCTATCTATCTATCTATCTATCTATCTATCTATCTATCTATCTAACATTTTATCTATCTATCTATCTATCTATCTATCTATCTATCTATCTATCTATCTATCTATCTATCTATCTATCTATCTATCCATCTATCTATCTATCTATCTATCTAACATTTTATCTATCTATCTATCTATCTATCTATCTATCTATCTATCTATCTATCTATCTATCTATCTATCTATCTATCTATCTATCTATCTATCTATCTATCTATCTTTCTATGTCTACAACATCAATCTATCTATCTATCTATCTATCTATCTATCTATCTATCTATCTATCTATCTATCTATCTATCTATCTATCTATCTATCTATCTATCTATAATTCAATTCAATTCAAATTGCTTTATTGGCATGACTGTACATATTACAATATTGCCAAAGCTTGTAACACATAGCATAGTGAAGACATCAATAAAAACAAAGTATTATAACAACTTAAATTGAAATGTACAAATTAAATTAATTGCAAAAAATAACAGTGTAACAGATTATAAATTCTATGAACGTTTGATACCACAGTGTTTTAACATATATATACACACATAGACACATTACTGAGGGTCACTGTGGTGGACATTAGGGAGACACACTGAGGTCACATATTCACACACATATGTACACATATGTACACATCTATCTATCTATCTATCTATCTATCTATCTATCTATCTATCTATCTATCTATCTATCTATCTATCTATCTATCTATCTATCTATCTATCTATCTATCTATCTATCTATCTAACATTTTATCTATCTATCTATCTATCTATCTATCTATCTATCTATCTATCTATCTATCTATCTATCTATCTATCTATCTATCTATCATTCTGTCTATCATTCGTTCTATCTAACGTTCGTTCTATCATTCTAACATTCTATCTATCTATCTATCTATCTATCTATCTATCTATCTATCTATCTATCTATCTATCTATCTATCTATCTATCTATCTATCTATCTATCTATCTATCTATCTATAGAGATAAATGAAATAATTATTTATAGATGATAGTGAAATAAACAATAGAACGATAGACAGAATGTGAGATAAATGGTAGAGCAGTAGATATGATCAAGAGCTAAAATGATGGATGGATGGATTCAGATAGATAGAGATAATCAAATCATCTAAAACAATTACAGTAATATAAATAATGTTCTTTAAATCATTGAGTTTAAACGTGTGTGTGCACTGAGCAATATAAAAGATCAGAGCAAATGCATTGGACATACTTGCAGAATTTGAACAATATTTTCTCAAACACCAGAACGGGTCCAGTGCTGCCCAGTATCGTGAGAGGCTGTCCCGCGAAAAGCGAGTACGCGATCCCAGTCATCGAGGCTCCAAACAGCGACTCAATGGCACTCTGAGAACAGGAGAGAATATGCTCAAAATCACCTCTATATGACAACACTCAAACAGGTGAAACTCGAAAAATTACAATAAGGTGCAAAAGTTCATTTATTTCAGTAATTCAACTTAAAAGGTGAAACTAATATATTATATAGACTCATTACATGCAAAGTGAGATATGTCAAGCCTTTATTTGTTTTAATTTTGATGATTATGACTCAAAGCTTTTAAACATTTTCAAAATATTCTATTATATTCAATAAAAAATATTCAATATTTTGAATTTGGGGTTTTCATAAACTTTTATAATCCATAATAATCAAAATCATAACAAATAAAGGCTTGAAATATCTGTAATGAGTCTAAATAATATATTAGTTTCGCCTTTTAAGTTGAATTACGGAAATAAATGAACTTTTGCAGGATATTCAAATTTTTCAAGTTTTCACATGTATATGAAATTATTCCTGACTACGCAATTTAGACCCAGAAAAAAAATGACGTCACTATGACTGAAGACTGTGCTTTACATCAAGGGCCGCAATGGAAATACATTTTTAACTTTTTTGCATTATCCTTTACAAATTACACTACTTTCTTTACCCACTGTAAAAAAAAATGTTGGATTAACTTAAAAAAGTAAGTTACTCTGTTGCCTTAAAATTTTGAGTTTATTGAAATAAACATTTTGAGTTAACACAACAAAGATGATTGGTTTAGTAAATAGAAAGTCAAAATATTATTAAATGTTGATGTGATCTTACTATGCGTCCCTCAGTAGCTTCTCCCAGCAGTCCTCCGAAGGTGATGACCGGGGACATGCAGGCGCAGTACAGGAACAGGAACGAGGCCAAACACTGCAGGCTGAGCGCATCGGTGAAATCCGACAGAAAGTGAGGAGCCTTCCTCTTCACATCCATAACTAATCCACCAAAAAACCTGACAAAACACACCAGACACACAAGATCAGGCGCGGAAAGAGCTGGAAAACTGGCTTACACTCAATTCAGCGCTGTGTTATATTCCGTAGAGAAGTATATGCAAAATGAACACTAGATGACAAATAAACCTTTTCCTTCCAAATTGTCATTACTATTATGCAAAAAAATGACTTAATTTTTACAGTAATGTATTATATTACACTCTAAAAATTGCTGGACAAACCCAAATGTTGGGAATTTGGGAGGGGAAAAGTGCTTAGTTCTCATTAAAATGATTAATTGCATAACAATCTTAATGCAACTAATAAAAATAGGATTCATTTTCAAACTATTTATTTTTTATTTTGGACTGCAGAGAATTTGTTGCAAATCTCATTTTTAACAACAAAAAAAAACTTGTTCATGATTTGTAATCACCACATTTTTTCTTTTGTCAAATCAACTTAAATAATATATGTAGTTCAGATAACATAATATTTTGAGTTTCTGATGATTAAATCAATCTCCTTCACTGTATTAACTCAATTTTTCCAGTTCAATCAACTTAAATTTTTAAGGCAACCAGGTTACTTCATTTTTTTTAAGTTAAACCAACAATATTTTACAGTGTAAGTAAAAAAAAGTTTATCTATGTATCTTTTCTCCATTTGTAAGTCACAAAAAGTACTCTATTATATTAATGAGAATAACGGGAATTAATTATTACAATAATGGAACTTAATTCTCATGAAAATAATGCACAAAAAACAGACTTAATTTTCAAACTATTATTTCTTTTACTGTGTAAAGAATTTCTTGCAAGCCACACATCTTCTACAAACATTTTCCTAAGCAGAAAAGTAATTTCATCTATATGATGGCTGGAGGATGGATTTTTTTTTCTCCATGACACATATGTGGAATATTCCTCTCAAAAATCACAGGTTTTCTGAGCATGGCTTTTTCACAGCAAGTCTGGCGCGTCTTGCATATGAAAAAACAGTTGCACTGTTATAGGCACAAAAATATGTATATGTTTTTTTTTTTAGTAAATGCTAAATACAACTTCATAGTTTGTAAGAAATACAACAGTGATTTTTCACAGTTAAATGGTGTGGCAAAAATTACGTATAAATGTCTAAAACTGATATTAATTTAGTGCATACATATAAAGATAAAATTGTAAAACACTTTTAATTCAATTTTGTATTTAAAAAAAGTCTTAATATTTGGGAGTCCAGTTGAAGAAAGAGATGATAAAATCACAGCAGATATTATATCCAGTGCATTTGTCACTGTTAATGTAATCAAGTCGAAAGCATTCAGTATTTTACAAAGTGTCTGTCGTTGCACAATTTATAAAATATAGCAGATCATCCAGGTATTCCATGCATTCAGAAAATCCACATACTGTGCACAGAATACATACTAAATAAGCCGGACATACTATAAAACTAGAAAGAAATATTAATTAGGGCTGATCAGATATGACCATTTGGGAGAAAAGAGCCATCTGAGAACAGAAGGGGATTATTGTTGTGAGAAGAGAGAAAGTCACTCAAAGTTGTGAAAACTGTCACTCAACAGGAAGAGTGTGACCAAATGTCAAACATGGCATCTGTCCAGTTCACTGGAGAGTTGAAAACCTGGTCTTCAGTGGCACGGCTCTCGGTTACATCGTAGTAGACAACCAAACCATCATCCTCAATGATCTGCATTATTGTGAGCTGTTTAACTGAACATGACCGGTTGCATTATTCTTGTTTCTGAGAGGATCTTTTAACATTTTCAAGGTTCATGAGACATTCATTGAATTCACTTGTAAGTATTAACTTCAAAATAGGAGTATAGACAGCATGACAGCTGAGATAATTTGGAAAGAATTTGATGAGAAATTAGTGAGTTCAGATTGATATCTCAGACTTTGGTATAGAGGCACAATTATTAAAGGGATAATTCACCTAAAAAAATATTCTGTCATCATTTTCTCTCCCTAATATCAAGACTTGTAGTGAAGATCTTTATGAAATCTGAGAGCTTTCTGTCACTCTATTTACAGCTTCGCAACTAAAATTGAGATTAAAGGAGAAGTTCACTTTTTAAAAAAAAACCTTTGCTGATAATTTCCTCACCCCCATGTCATCCAAGATGTCCATGTCTTTCTTTCTTCAGTCGAAAAGAAATTAAGGTTTTTGATGAAAACATTCCAGGATTTTTCTCCATATAATGGACTTCAATGGGAACCAAACGGTTCAAGGTCCAAATGAGAGTTTCAGTGCAAACTGCAAACTGTTCAAAGGGCTTTAAACGACACCAGACGATGAATAAGGGTCTTATCAAGTGAAACGATCGCTCATTTAATAAATGAATAACAAAGTTTAACTTTTATAAGCTCAAATGGTCGCCTTGCTCTGTTCTGTGATGCGCGTTCATGACTCTCCAGTTTCATCAAAATGAACAAATCTTCCCGAGTCAACTTGTTCATTTTGTTCATTGAATGAACCAAATGACTCGAAAAAAGATTTGTTCATTTTCGTCACATCACAGAACAGAGCAAGGCGACTATTAGAGCTTATAAAACTTCAACTTTGTTATTTATTTTTTTAAATGAGCGATCGTTTCGCTAGATAATTGACATGCGATTCTGATGTGTCTACACACACATACACACACACACACACACACTCCAGACTGACCTCCCGGTGCGCTGCAGCTCAGGGCCTCCATGTCCACTGTGTTCCTCTGTCTCTGCCAGCTCTCCATTAGGCACTGCAGGGATCTTTCTCTTCTCCTGTTATATCAAACACAGAGACGACGATGAGGGATACAGCAGAAAACTGTGAGAGGAATTCTGACAGGACTTGAAGATATTGACAGAGTTTGCTCAAATATTCTCAAAAGCATCGTGATCTAAGTTGATTGTAGAGACCATTTCAATTTCAAAACACTTTGTTTGCAATTAATGAGGCCAAATAGAGTAACGTAAACATTATAAACATCCTACATTTAATAAATAACACAATGTGCACGGAATAAATATTAATGAATACCAATAATTAAACAAGGGGGCTAGAGATGGTTGAGAATTTATGTCCTACAACATACTAGGACCGTTGCTTTTCACCCTGGGAGATATTAGGAAGCATGGCTTTACTGACGATCCTGCACTTTGCATTCTTAATTTGTATCCAAAGGACTGTATGTTAAACCACAAAGAGAGAAAAATCACAGACCTATGTTTAGTACAAGCTAGACGCTTGATCTCTCTCTGTTGGAAAGATGTCAGGAGGCCTTCTATTGGTCGATGGCTGAAAGAAATATCAGCATGCCTTATCCTCGAAAAGTTAACATACACAATGAAAAAGAAATCAGCCGAATTTAAAGAGATCTGGAATCCCATTCTTGCATTTTTGGAGAATTGTGAGGCCGAGGAAACTCTGGAAACTTGAAGGTCATATATATACCTAATTGTCTGTATTTCCTAAGCTATGTATGATTATATAATGTCGTTATCCAGTGCGTTTTTTTTTTTTTTTGTGGGGGTGGGGGGAGTGGATTCTTTTCTTTTATAGTTTGATTGTTATACGCTTTGTTAAATTTATTTGTTAAATGTAAAATGAATATCATTGTTAATTGTTAAAAATTCAATAAATACATGTTTATAATAATAAAAAAGGAAGCATGGCTTTTGTTTTCACTGTTACACTGATGATACTCAGCTCTATTTCTCTTCACGCCCTGACGAAACATACCAATTCACCAAATTATTTGATATATAGTTGATAGACTTGCAATTAATTAAGCCTGAACGGCTTAAAGGTGCAGTAAGCGATGTCTGAGAAATGCTGTTGAAAATCAACACCCAAACAGACAATTTTATGAATAATGTGAACATCCAACATATTAATAGCTGCAATATATATAATATCCAGTAAATCGAACGAGTGAGAGAGAAAGCCTGTTTCCACCTGGTATCCGTGACGACTTGCGTTTGGATTTTGTGGAGACTCGCGCCTCTTTTTTCATCACACTCAACTACATCACTTTCGACACTCGATTACTACACTGTAAAAAAATATTGATGGTTTAACTTAAAAAAATAAGTAACCTGGTTGCCTTAAAATTTTAAGTTCATTGAACTGGAAAAAGTGAGTTAATACAATGAAGGAGATTAATTTAACCATCAGAAACTCAAAATTATATGTTATCTGAACTAAATAAATGATTTAAGTTGATTTGACAAAAGAAAAAATGTTGTGATTACACTGTAAAAAAATATTGTTGGTTTAACTTAAAAAAGTAAGTAACCTGGTTGCCTTAAAATTTTAAGTTGCTTGAACTGGAAAAAGTGAGTTAATACAATGAAGGAGATTAATTTAACCATCAGAAACTCAAAATTATATGTTATCTGAACTAAATAAATGTTTAAGTTGATTTGACAAAAGAAAAAATGTTGTGATTACTACACTGTAAAAAAATATTGTTGGTTTAACTTAAAAAAGTAAGTAACCTGGGTTGCCTTAAAATTTTAAGTTGATTGAACTGGAAAAAGTGAGTTAATACAATGAAGGAGATTAATTTAACCATCAGAAACTCAAAATTATATGTTATCTGAACTAAATAAATGTTTAAGTTGATTTGACAAAAGAAAAAATGTTGTGATTACTACACTGTAAAAAAATATTGTTGGTTTAACTTAAAAAAGTAAGTAACCTGGGTTGCCTTAAAATTTTAAGTTGATTGAACTGGAAAAAGTGAGTTAATACAATGAAGGAGATTAATTTAACCATCAGAAACACAAAATAATAAGTTATCTCAACTAAATAAATTATTATAAAGTTGATTTGACAAAAGAAAATTTGTTGTGATAACAAATCTTGAAAATATTTTTTACAGTGTATACAGACGAACCTGTGTTAGTTGAACTATGTGAATGAACGAACCTGTGTTAGTTGGCCTAAGTGAATTAATATAATAGTATAATATTCTCATTTGTGTCTCAGATTAATGTCAGTGCTTAGGTTCAGGTTACTTTATTGGTACCCATAGGTAAACTAGTTTTTCAGTCTGAGAGGCATCCTTCATTGACCACAAACATAACATTCAACATACCAAACATTAAAACATATAAAAACAGCAGGTGATAAATACATAAAAAATAAAATAAAATAATAAAAAATAAATAAAAAGGAAGGACCAAGTACAGTACATGACCAGGTTGCTTATGTATTTTGTACAGAATAAATGTACTGTTTGTTTAGCATAGTGATTGCTGCTGGTATAAAACTGTTTTTAAATCTAAGCCTCCATCCAGAGGGAAGATCCAAAAATTACACACCCCTGTGGTAAATTACATCACTTAAATGCACTGAAGAAAAAGGGTCTATTTTTGCTCATTTATTTTACAGTGCACTGTTAAAGTTAATCCTCGCTTCAATATTTCTACATCGAGATTCTACAGTAAACACTCTGATTTAATCTTTATAAGCAGATGGCAGCTTTATAAATCATGTGCATTATTACATCACATGACTTACTGTACATACACACATGGCAGAAATCACTTTTGTTATTACTTAACAGAAGAGTTTTTCATTCAATATGAACTAAAATAATATCTATGTATTATATACATTACCAGCCAAAGATTTGAACACCTAATTATTAAAGGTGATGAAAACACTAAAATAACACAATGGAAGTCTGGGAAAGATGGAGTGAGACAAACTCTCGTATATGTAAAGAAAACTTTTTATGCTTTTTCTTCGTGTGTAATGTTGCTGTTTGAGCATGAAAAAGCTCTCTTATTCTCGATATCAGTGTCAGTGTTTCTGAACTCCCTGCAGTCTTGAGTTTTCTTCCGGGAACAAACGCATCACAATATTCCTCATTTAAATAATTAATATGCAGAATAAAGGGGCGGGGCGTGGTTGAGCTATTTTCAACATTTCAGGACATTTCCCAAACACACTCAAAGCGCTTGACCAATCACAACACACTTATCCAGCCGACCAATCAGAGCACAGACTGGGAAGAGACGAGCTGCAATGTCATATATGGAAAAAAAAATTATGTTTTTTGAACATTTATGCATGAAAACCTGTTCTAGTAGCGCCCAAAAACAAAATCAAGACATAATATGGGCTCTTTTTCTTTATCTTTATCTTAGTTCCAGCTCTTCTCACTCTGGACATTCATGAGGTGCATCATGGGTGCTTTTAAACTAGTGAATGAGGAATAATGAAGTACCTTCACTTTGTACTCTGCAACTCATCCCTTTCAATGCAATTAAACGTTTAATTTTGTTTAGAAATGCAATATGTACATCTAAAAAACTCATTTGAAACATTTAAGCATTAGTCTTTAGTCTTTTAAGATTGTGAGCAACATAAATTTAGTTAAGTGTGTCCAGACTTTCAAGCCTACATCAGATGAGTGTTGTCGTACAGTAGGTTTCTCAGGTTTGTGATCTTGCTTCACTGACCTGGGACGGGACGTTTTTTGGCGGCTCTATCCTAATGGAAGGGTCCCATTCTCCTGGTGGCAGAACTGTAACTTGGTCAAGAAATTCGTCAATTCCGGCAATCAGATCGTTGCGGTCTTTAGCTTTATAGGCCACATCGTGGAAAACCTGCAAAAGAGAAAAACAGAACATTCTCAGTCAAAAAATATGAATCAGATGTGATGAAAGAAGAATCTAAAATCTAAATTAAAGGAATAGTTTGTACAAAAATCAAAACGAATTCATCTTTTAGTTGAACACAAAATAGATTGTAGTATATATTGCATATCAATAAAGTAAAGTTTTTATGATACATTTTTATTAATTTTAGAGCTTGGCAGTGTAAAAAACCTTCCACATTCTTTGCACTTTGGATGTTCTTCCTAGTTTCTCCATTTGTTTCATGAAAAAAAAATGAGTATCTGAAATGAAATGAGGGTAAATAAACGATATAAAGGGTTCTATATATGAAGCATAGGGTTCTTTACTCAATTATGCTAAAAAAAAAAGCTTCTATAATGACAAGAAAGAACCCTTTTGGCACAAAGGTTCTCTATAGGCTATTATTCATTCATATGTTACATTATTCTGCAACATTTTGTAGTTGTAATTAAATTATTGATTATTAAACTGCTGTAGTAACTTAATATCACATTTTAATCATGCTGATTTTTGGAGGAAAAAAACTGAAATGGCATTCTTCGTGTGATATTGATTAACTACATAAAATGATATAAATATCCCCATATCTTGAACTTTGTGATCATTCATATGCATTCATAAATACATTTTAGGATCTTGATGTTTGTCAATAGTATGAAATATTTAATCCGGAAAGGACAAAACAAATGATATTGTAACCCAAAAGGTTCCATATAGAACCTTTTAGGGGTTCCAAATACGTAGCGCTGATAGAACCTTTTAAGGTTCTAAATAGAACCTTTTCTTCTAAGAGTGCAGGAAGCCTGGAAAAAAAAGTACATTTTCACATTATCCTGCTATTTAATGTCTTAAAATGTTGCCTTAGCAACATCAACCAGCAGCTTGGCACAAGGGTGGTTTTCTGTCTAATTAGCAGTCATTTGCATGTTATTAGGGCCGTTCTGTAAGTCTCCTCTGCACCTCAAAGACTAAGTGAGAGAGAATCTGCTGAGCTGTGAAAGACCTCAGGAGTTTCCTATCCTCTCATCTTCAGTCTGCATGAAACACGCTTTATTAAAGCAATGATAATACGCTCAAGGTGGTGAATTTGTAGGGGTGTTCTGGATACAATGCAATGCACAGCAACAATAACACGATAAAAGACACTAACGTTCATGATTTACATTTATTAATATTAATGGGTACATTTTAATTTTTCCATCATGCATCTTAAAATCAGGGTCGACCCAGGCTCTGTTAGTGGCCTTGGTGAGATTTAATTAGCGGCCATAATACAAAATATATATATATGAATATATAAATGTTTATCTTTCATATGAACTGCAATTGACTATAACATAAATAGTAAAAATGTTAACACATATATGAATTAAATAAATGGATGGTGATAATAAAACAACTAAACTACAAATGAACAAAAGTGCAATCAAATAACCTTGCCGTTTCTGAGCATACACTTCTCACACTTTACATGAATGCTTTAGACTACAGTCCTATGGTTTCTTTTAAAACACTCAACTCCCAAACCGTGTGGGGGCGAGTTATTAAGAAGTTATCAAATGAAGGTGAAAAACCGCACTCTCTAGTTATATCTAGATAGATATAGATATCTAGTTATATCTCTTTATATCTCAAATACTGTATTTATTAATACCATGTCCATTTAGCCTAAGCCATCATCAGTGTGTCGACACATAGACGTTTTTGGTAAAGTAATAGCAAGCAGCAACATTACTGAAATAAACAAAACAACATTACAGAAGCTTACATTTTATTTGTAATTTTTTTACTCAAAGTGTTAGTGTTGCCAATAAAAAGCTATTTCAGAATAAAACACAAACATCCGTGTCTGCCATGAAGAGACCTTAACTTGTGATTTCACACTAAAATAAAGCACAGTTTAAGTGGTGTTTAAGCTAATAATACCTATGATAACTGAGCTGTCATGTATAATTAACGCGTTATGGTGATGTATTATTCACGTCATGATGCAGGCAGTGTTTAAATTAGTCCAATATAACATGTTGTCAACTATAAGTTTGTTGTTGCTGATGTCAGCTTTGTTATCGAGCTGCTCCATTTATGATCACTAAAAATCTCCTTATTAATCTTCGTTTGTTATAATGAGAGTATTCGTGAGAGTGCAGAACTCTGAACCGGACAAAAACTTGAGCGGTGAGTGGATTCTGACTGACTTAAATGTCTCTGATTGGCTACTGCGTTCAAGAGACCAACAGATATATCTGTGATTTGCTTAATGGCTTCATTGCTCATCACTGCAAAAACACGTTGTAAATACAAACCCTTTGGTGCTCTCCAGAAATTCAATTATTATTTTTTTTAATCACATTAGTTTTTTTTTCTTTAAATCATCATTCAGTAAACAAGTACATTTTAAGTAATTTTACATTTTGTAGGTTTTGTAAAACCAACAAAAGCCAGTTCCTGAGTGACATCATCTCCCAGGAAGTGACATCATTTTTGATAGATCTAAAAACTTTGTAAAAAAAATTCTGTTTGATTAAATTACAGAAATCGGAATTATAGAGTTTTTAAAAACAGCTTCAAATGCAGCTCATCCAATCAGAACTGTTCATTTTGAAATATTCTAAAATGCATCTGTATCAAACATACAAACAGTACCTTGTTAACTGTGAAACAATACCATGCTCTCTCACCTCATCTGTCATCAAGGTCGCAATTGATCTGCCAATCTCGTGATATTGTGGCCCTTTACCCAGAGGCCCCAGCAGGATGAACAGGAATCTGACAGATCAAGCACAAAACAGCAATGTAACTGGTGTTCTTATGTTGAGTTTCACAAAGCAAACTTGGGGCCCTATGTGAACGATCTGCCTATGGTTTCAGCCTATTGCTGAAACTAGCAAGAAACACTTGCACCAGGTGTATGATAGGGCCCATGGTGTTCACCTGGTGGTAATGGGCACTTCTGCCAGGCCGTTGAGCAGTACGGCAGGAGAGAGGCGGACAAACGCCACCACAGGCCTGTCCAGAAACTCCAGCTCTCCAACCAAGACATTCGAGGCCTCCGCTCCTGCAGGGATCTTCTTCATGAAGTGCAGGTCTATCTACACACACATTATTATGCAGGAGTCACTAGTTGAGATATACACATGCATATTGAAAACAAAGTCTTGCATGGATGTTTTAAACAGGTTTGTATGGAAGCTTGTTTCCGCCATTGAATAAAAAAAAAATAATAATATCGACTTTTTATCTCACAATTGTGAGATATAAATGTAAAGTCGCAGTTCTGAGAAATAAAGTCGCTATTGCGAGATATAAAGTGGCAGTTCTGAGAAATAAACTCGTAATTGTGAGATATAAAGTCGCAATTGTGAGAAATAAAGTCGCAATTGCGAGATATAAAGTCGCAGTTCTGAGATATAAAGTCGTAATTGTGAGAAATAAAGTCGCAAATGAGAAAGTAGCAATTGTGAGTAATAAAGTCGCAAATGCGAAAGTAGCAATTGTGAGAAATAAAGTCGTAATTGCAAGATATAAAGTCGCAAGTGTGAGAAATAAAGTCGCAATTGTGAGAAATAAAGTTGCAAATGCGAGATATAAAGTCGCAATTGTGAGAAATAAAGTCGCAAATGAGAAAGTAGCAATTGTGAGAAATAAAGTCGCAAATGCGAAAGTAGCAATTGTGAGAAATAAAGTCGCAATTGTGAGAAATAAAGTTGCAAATGCGAGATATAAAGTAGCAATTGTGAGAAATAAAAGTCGCAATTGCGAGATATAAAGTCGCAAGTGTGAGAAATAAAGTCGCAATTGTGAGAAATAAAGTTGCAAATGCGAGATATAAAGTAGCAATTGTGAGAAATAAAGTCGCAATTGCGAGATATAAAGTCGCAAGTGTGAGAAATAAAGTCGCAATTGTGAGAAATAAAGTTGCAAATGCGAGATATAAAGTAGCAATTGTGAGAAATAAAAGTCGTAATTGTGAAACATAAAGTCGCAATTCTGAGAAATTGCGAGAAAAGACAGAATTGAGACTTTTTATCTCACAATACTGAATTTTTTTCTCACAATTGCAAGTTTATATCTCGCAATTCTGACTTTATAACACGCAATTTCGACTATATATAAATGAATTCTGACTTTATATCTCACAATTCTGACTTATATAACAACGGTGAGAAATAAAGTCAGAAATGCGAGATAAAAAGTGGCAATTACCTTTTTTATTTTTCATTCTGTGGCGGAAACAAGCTTCCATAGGTTTGTCATACAGGCCTTAGGCTTTTGAAATAATTGGACGCTTTAAAGAGATTTTAAAAGTTTAATAGTGATAAAACTATGGGGGGGGGGGGATTATTAATATGTTCAGTTAATATATATATACTATATTATACTGTATATATATATATATATATATATAAAATACAACATATAAAAAAACTATTTAAAATATCAACAAAAAATATAATAGTATATCAATTTTACTAAAATATCACTGGTTGTAATAAAAATCTTAACCCCTTTTCTGCTAGTATACTGGTTTTGTCAAGCCACCGTAATTCTGCAACCCATTCAAATCCAGCATTCTGAGATTTAATCATCAAATCTTGGAATATTAAAAATCACGGAAAAACAAATCCTGTGCGTCAATGTGCACATAGGCCTATATGAAGCTTTTTGCAGAATGTAGGATCCTATGGAAATGTGTTCTTAGACTGGTTTAGGGTCAAAGTTCAAGATGATCTACAGTATACAGCCAAAGAGATTATGTTATACTAACATAATGCAAAAGGTCATGTGTTATGTAAGATTTCATAATGTTACTCTTCATTTTATTACAGTATTTCATCATGACTCTCTTTGTGATCCTCTCGTCTGTTCATGGGATCACAACCATAATACCCACTTAATGCAAGAAACAGACCAGACTAATGTCAGGTGAAGAGGGCTTCAGCCACAATGTGTTTCAACCATAATCCCTTTCCCAGAACAGACAGACGACGAGAAACTTTTCAGAGAAAATCGACAGACCTCTACGTACTTTACTGAACTGTAAGACACTTTACATACTGTACTGTACAAACAGAAACTTTCATTTACTCCACCATATATGACGAAAAAATAATATTAACTCTTTCCCTGCCAGTGTTTTTTAAAAACATTACCAGCCACCGCCAGCGTTTTTGATCATTTTCACAAAAATTTCATGGCCCCAGAATATTTGTTTGTTTGAATATCTGAACATGCAATATATATAAATAGAGAACAGAGACTCTGCTTTTAAACAAACAACAACATTTTATTCTAGCATTAAGCGTTCTTTTTTATCAACACTTATATGTGGGAAAATTTAGTAAAAAGTAACATTTTGAACAAAAGACTAAAACGTGCATAAGTAATGCTTTTATAGCTGGTTTTTGCTTCTTTTGAATTTGATCCGGAGATTTCGTACTCGTTCAGAGGATGCGTAATAACTGCCCCCTACCATATGACAGTGGAAACACTGAAAGCCGGAAAATTTCATCAAGGAAAGGGTTAATAGAATTACCAGCACAACTGTTTGGGAAAGGAAAAAGTAAGAATTACCATAAAATTTTAATAAATGTATGTTTTAGAAAATCAATGTTTTTTTGCACATTAAAAAAATTATGCATCACATCTAGTTGTGCATAACATTCAAACGTTCGAGTTAATGTCTCACCAAGGCTGCATTCATTCACCAAAATATTCGGTAAAAACAGCAATATTTTGAAATATTATTACAATTTACATTTGAATATATTTTAAAATGTATTTTATTCCTGTGGTCAAAGGTGATGATCTTTCAGAAATCATTCGAATTTCTTTTGTTTTGTTTTTTTTCAGGATTCTTTGATGAACAGAGTCATCCTTTGATCAATTTATTGAATCCTTGCTGAATAAAAGTTTTAATTTCTTAAAAAAAAAAAAAATAAATAAAAAAATTGAATGGAAGTGTATTTTATTTGGCAAACCTTGCTGAAGTCCACAGCACTGTTTTCACGGCTCACATCATTCTTGCCCTCTGTGCTTATGGGTAGAGACTGTGGTGACATCATCTGACCTGCAGACACATAAAGTACCAATCAATCAATCAATCAATACAATGCTAATCAATGCAAATCAACCGATGAACGGAGCGGAGCATAAGCATCGGCTGTATTTATTTCCCAATTAAATGTAGCAAACTGTAATGAAGTTTATGAATTGATAGGGGCGAAAATGATTTTAATGACGATCTGTTATGATCTCAGACCATCAAAAGTGAATGAAACATCCATAAAGTGAGCCGAGAGATGATTTAACGAGCAGCCTTCAAAAATAGATCACTAACAAGCATCACTTATCCAAACTTGATGAACAAATCAAGTGCGGTCTACTCTAAAGGCAGCGAAAGCAAGCGAAACATCTCTACAGCGTTCAGCGCATGAAGCACCACCAAAGCCCTCGGTTAAGGGAGCATCGCTACATGAACAGATTTGTGTTTATTAGTCATGCTCGCTGCTGTTTTAATGCTTTGGCGCAGGCAGCGCTGCATGAATTAGAGTATTAATGATGCTCTGAGCCTTTGAACAGAGAACGGAGGGGTCTGGTGCACTTCATGTGTTAGCGTTAGCGTGTGGGAAGCTGGCAAACTTCCTAAACATAAGCCCTGTATAAAGGTGATGAATATTCAGAATAGCTTTCACCTTCCTCACAGTAATATATCTGCAAAAACACTGCTTATCTATTGGTATGAATTGTACAATACTAAATTCACACTTACATGTGTTGGGGCATCTTTTTTTGCTCACCAGCCACTGTGAATAGTGCTTTTCTAAACTTACAAGCCACTCTGCATTTTCTCCGGCCACAATTTTGACATCGATGCATGAGGAAAACTGCCATACAGATATTTTTTTATATTAGGCATATTAAGCTTCTGTCACTTTAAGACCTGACGCACAAATCCATTACAGGTGCGTTTTCTTTCTCAACTCTTTACGTTCACTTAAAGGGGTGGTATAATGCCCTTTTCACAAGATGTAAAATTAATCTCTGATGTCCCCAGAGTGTGTATGTGAAGTTTTAGCTCAAAATACCCCATTGATATTTTTAAAAAGCATGTTAAAGTTGTCAATTTTTGAGGTTTAGCAAAAACGCACCGTTTTGTGTCTGGCCCTTTAAATGCAAATGAGAAAGTTTAAGTTTTATGAGCTCAAATGCTCGCTTTGCTCTGTTCTACGATGCACGTTTGGGACTCTCCTGTTCGAACTCGTTCATCAAAATGAACAAATCTTTTTCCGAGTCAATTCGTTGAATGAACCAAATGACTCGCACCAAAAGATTTGTTCATTTTGATGAACGAGTTCGAACAGGAGAGTCACGAACGTGCATCACAGAACAGAGCAAGGCGAGCATTTGAGTTTATAAACCTTAAAGCTACACTGTGTAACTATTTTAGTTTATTCTTCGTTAAAAACGCTTAGTTTTTTCAAAAATATATGTGCTCATTAATGTATATTTACTTCGTTCAAGTAATAAAGTATTCTCGTGAGTGCATAATATGCCATTGAAAATGCATACGGGTAAGGGGTTCTAATGTCGGTCGCCATGTTGCCCCTCCATCTTGAAAGTACATTAGCCAAAGAGGGACATACCCGTTAATTCAAGCTTCGCCTTTCGCGTTTACGTTTGAGTTAACACTCATGGGCGAGGTCGAACTGGAAGCCATGTTAATCTTGGACTACATTGGCCACCGTAGGAGTTAAAACGAAATTGGAGAAAAAAGAGGAACAGAAACTACTATTCACTGGATGGTCATATACCTTTTCACCACTAGATGGGGGTAAAAATCACACAGTGTAGCTTTAAACTTTGTTATTTATTTATTAAATGAGCGATCGTTTCGCTTGATAAGACCCTTATTTATCGTCTGGAATCGTTTAAAGCCCTTTGAACAGTTTGCACTGAAACTGTCTTTTGGACCTTGAACCGTTTTGGTCCCCATTGAAGTCCATTATATGGAGAAAAATCCTGGAATGTTTTCATCAAAAACCTTAATTTCTTTTCGGCTGAAGAAAGAATGACATGGATATCTTGGATGACATGGGGGTGAGTAAATTATCAGCAAACGTTTTTTGAAAAGTGAACTACTCCTTTAATGTCAGCTAAGAGGTTGTTAATCGATGGTATTTGCGTTAACCATAAACTAAAAACTCTATCACCCATGATGATTCTGCAAAGAAATCTCCACCAGAAAATCGTAACAAGCAATTCACGCCAAAAAAAACTCTTTTACGCCGCCCATCTCACGAAGCACCGCAAATTACAATAATGAAGTGTGCCGCACATGTCCTGAAAAGATTCCTCCACCATTTAAGACGTGCAACCTGTTCTCTGAGATAACCACCTTTACATGTTATGTTTTAGGAAGCACTACAGCAGAAGGGAAAGTCTCTGAAGTTAAAAGTTGCCTGGATCCAAGCCGTCCTCTCGGTCCGGGCTGAAGGTGGCCGTGGGGTTCTTGTTTGGGTGTGTGGATGAGGAGGATGGAGGAGGGAGAGGTGAAGTGATGGACACACTGGACGAGCAGCACAGAGGCCAACATGGAGAACAAGATGAGACCTGCCCATCATTCCCATCTGAAACAACTGATCGCCACAGAGAAGACTTAAAGAGATGAGATGAAGCGCCTGTCAGACACACACACACACACACACACATACGAGACAACAGAGACGCTGAAACTCTGAGATGGTGGATCTGATATTTCTAATGAAACCAGAAACAACAAACAGTCAAATTACACAAGAGTTACAGAATTAAATGCATAATATAGAATACAGAAATTGTGTGTATTTTTTGGGTTTCTGCATTTGAAGAAATTTTACACACCTCTGTGAATTATAAGGAATAAATGTGAAGGTTGTTTGGACATTGCATTTTGTTATACACTAAGTTTGGGGCTGGTTGAATGCTTTTGAAATGTTTACCATTTATTTGATCAAAATAACTATTAAATAACTAGCAGTTTCTTATTGTAATGTTTTAAATGTAATGTATTATTAATTTTAAGCATCATTATCATTCAGAAATCATTCTAATATGCTGATTTGCTGCTCAAGAAACATTTCGGATTATTATCAATGTTGAAAACTGATATTTTTGTGCAAACTTTGATGTATTCTTTTTTCATTATTCGTGATAAATAGCGAGTTCAAAAGAACAGCGTTTACTTGAAATATAAATCTGTCACTGATCAATTTAATTTTTCCAAACTTATCAATTTCGAATTCATTTTCTGACCCCAAACTTTTGAGCTGTAGTGTGTTTAATTTGTGTTAGAATCAGATCTCGTGTGTTAAGACAAATGAATACCGTTTTTGTCGATGCAGTTGGACTCAGACTGCCTCTTGCCGATATCAGCGAAGGAGCGGACGATGGGGATCCGATTGGCCAGTTTCTTCTGGTTCTGATGATGATGCTGCTTCAGAAGAGCCTCTTTGACCTTCCTCCTGACATCATCTTCAAGATGCCCAGCCACTTCCTGTTGGTCCAGAACCATATCTAAGAGATTCAACACACAACATTACAAATGATCAGCAGCAGATAAGAAGATAATATTGCAATATTGAACAAGAAAACGTATTGACCTTATTATTAATAATTAAATAAATGAATAAATAAATATAATTAATTAATATATATATATATATATATATATATATATTTTTTATTAATATTAATTAATAATATATAATATAATATAATATCATTTATATATATATATATATATATATATATATATATATATATATATATATATATATATATATATATATATATTTAGTTTATTTTAGTTTATTTGTCAGGAACAATGCAGCACACATTATTACATACATAATTATTATAGGCAAAACCATAACAAAATGTGTAAATGTGTTGCATAAAAGGTTTCTAGCCAATAGGCTAATTTGCAACCCCAGTCCCTGGTCATATATATATATATATATATATATATATATATACATATACATATACATATATATATATATATATATATATATACACACACATATATATATATATATACATATATATATATATATACACACACATATATATATATATATATATATATATAAATCACAACAAAAGTAGTTTTCCAATCATCTGAAATCTTCTTTTCAGGTTTATTGTCATTGTGATCTGCAGTTATAAAGCTGTCAAATGCTATATTAAACTTATATGCTCTACCAAAGTGTTAATTATTAACTAAACCTGAATAATAAATAGAGTGATGAATCCCCCGCAAGGCATGCTGTCTTGATATACGGAGCAAATGTGCTCTTTAAATAGCTAATCTATGCTAAATGTTTAGCAAAAAACTCATCTGTGCCTATTTTGCAGATGTTCCTTGAACTCTGCATCAGAAACTGACATTGATGCTGATGACAAGCGATGGAGCAGCTGCTCGGAGACCCGTCTCATGTATCTGAAGATGCAGAACAGCTTCAGTAATGCAAAATTCACATGAGAGTGAGAAGATGGAAACGCTGTATAATTCATGACTGACACTAAACAATGAAGACAATGCATTTCCACAGCACAGTCACCTCTGGATGCTTGCTCTATTGCATTGAACCTATAGTACACGGAAACATACAGATCATCCAACACACGTTGACTTTTTGTGACAACATGCCCCAACAGCTATAAAGGCATAGACGTTTTATCCGATTTTCTTTGTTGCAATAATGAGGATTATAGATTATGTAATTCAGTGCAAACTTTACCCAAAAAAGTCTTGATTTATTTTATTTTTATTTATTTTTTTATTTGATATTTGGATTAATTGTGACCTAGAAGTGACAGATGTTGTTTTATAGCCAACTGGAATCAGTTCTATGATATTTTTTTTAATTTGTTGCATTTCTTTAAAATAAAACACACCCAACTCTTATTTACATTCCAGCTTGCTTCCAAACCAAGTAGTAAAATAAACCTGGCATTATACACTCACCTAAAGGATTATTAAGAACACCTGTTCAATTTCTCATGTTTGAGTCTCGATTCAGATGGTAGAGTCAGAATTTGGTGTAAACAGAATGAGAACATGGATCCATCATGCCTTGTTCCCACTGTGCAGGCTGGTGGTGGTGGTGTAATGGTGTGGGCGATGTTTTCTTGGCACACTTTAGGCCCCTTAGGCTACGTTCACACTGCAGGCTGAAACGACCTAATTCCGATTTTTTTGCCCCTATGCGACCTGTATCTGATTTTTTCATGACAGTCTGAACGACACAGATCCGATCTTTTCAAATGCGACCCAGGCCACTTGGGTATGTGGTCTAAATCCGATATGTATCCGATCTTTTGAAATGCGACTTCAATCTGAACGGCCAGGTCACATATATCCGACCCGCACGTCATTGCAAGCACCTGTAGCCAGCCAATACACGCTAACTCCAACGCGTTTCCTCACTGTTATGGGCCACTGCAGACGTGTCTCTTCCCCAGTGTTGTGCCTGAACGACGTTCAATGAACGATAGTGCATGAACGCGTTCATATTTTCACGTATCATATTATTCACGTTCGCCCGAAATAAACATACTGTATTACTGCCTGATGAACATTACTGTGAACACGTTCATTCTGGTGTATGTGAACGTGCGCTCTCTGTCAGTATAACTTTGTACAGTAGGGTGCCAGATATAGAGCCTTCCAAGCGAAAACCTGGCTAAAACACATGTGAACATGCCTTAAAATGTAGCGAATAACCACCCAATCTGGCAACACCGCGGCCGCCGGTGACAAAGCAAGGAGCGCCGCGGACACGCACTATCAATTAAACGGGTTTTATGACGAGGTCGGTGAGGATCGGAAAAATCTTACATTTATGTGCAAACTGCTAAATAAAATAATTATAAATAATAAAATAATTATTGTCTGTGTTTGTATATGGGCTGTGGCAATAATAATAATAAAACAAAAGCTCGCAACATATGAAAAAAAAAAAGAACTATTCTGCAAACAACAAGTGACGTCTTGGACCGTTGATTACTCTTCTGCGCATGCGGGTCACTTCTAGGTCATTTCAAGTTCACACAGGAGATCACAAAAGGTCGCATTTAATTGGAAATGTGAACGGCCTTGCAAAAAAATCGAATTTTTTCAAAAAATCGGAATTGAGCATTAAGCCCTGCAGTGTGAACGTAGCCTTAGTGCCAATTGGGCATCGTTTAAATGCCACAGCCTACCTGAGCATTGTTTCTGACCATGTCCATCCCTTTATGTCCACCATGTCCCCATCCTCTGATGGCTACTTCCAGCTGGAATCATTTCAAATTGGTTTCTTGAACATGCCAATGAGTTGACTGTACTAAGATGGCCGCCACAGTCACCAGATCTCAACCCAATAGAGCATCTTTGGGATGTGGTGGAACGGGAGCTTCGATCCCACAAATCTCCATCAACTGCAAGATGCTATCCTATCAATATGGGCCAACATTTCTAAAGAATGCTTTCAGCAGCTTGTTGAATCAACGCCACGTAGAATTAAGGCGAAAGGGGGTCAAACACAGTATTAGTATGGTGTTCCTAATAATCCTTTGACAAATTGCTTTGTTCCTCTCATGAATGTACGGCACAGAAAGCGGCGCTACAGTACCTGCGACCTCCTCCAGAGAGCTGGCCCTCATGTCCAGCATGACGGTGCCGTTGATGATGCAGCTGCGCAGCTCGAAGAGACTGTGCAGAGAGAGCGTGGCCACGTACGGTTTACTCCAGCGCTCACCACCGTCCTCCACGTCCTCCTCAAACTTCAGCCACCTGGACACAGTTCAAACCATCACACCAGCAGCCAGACGAGCCGTGCAAGTCAGAACATCAAGCTCTCGTACTAATCCAGACGAATCAAAATATCGTGCACAAGCCTTACGTCCTTTATTTCACATCTCGAATATGCCTGTTTACAACTCGAGAGCACTATGAACTGTCATTCAGTGCTTGCAATGAAAAATTAGTATTTAAAAATAACTTCAGGTATTTATTAGCATAAAAAAATGTATTTCTGATGTATTTCAATCATATTTTCCTTTTCTATTTTGTTTCATTGTTTTTTATGTATTTGTTTTTGTTTTTTTTTGCATTACATATGATCTATGACATATGATCTCAAAATGACTGACCGGAGAAATAAATAAATACAATACAACTCTAACTGATTACGTAAATGAGGATGTGTGTAGTTTCATGTGAATATTTCATATTTTTTGGATATAAAGGACCTCATTTACATGTTGTCTATACTTCATGAAGACAAAATTAAAATAATTCCTGCGCTGAGTGAACTTGCATTTAGAAGTGATGCCATAGGACAATGTAGAAACCATCATTATAAGTGCTGTATTTAGCCTTTCTGTTTTATCACACACACATTACACAACAATGGCTCTTTATATAACCTCAGCTCTCTTAGACTAATGCCGCTCAACAGATTTAATGCATCACTCATGCTCTCAAAACATATGAGAGTCAATCTCTGAAAAACGCTGAACATTAACAAGTCATGTCAAAAGCACTGCAAAAAATATAGATTAATTATTCGTGGGTTGAAAACCAATAAAGATGTCGTAGATGGTGAAAGCACAAGCAAGTCAGGTTCTTTGAAATGTAATCTTTGCATTCATCATGTTGATTTCATGCATTTTGAAAAACATCTATATAGACTCTCTCTGCCTTATTGCTTTAATTGAACAAAAAAATCGATTAAAATGTGTTTATTTTGAATATTTGTACTGTATTATTTTATATAGAAATAAATGGTATATAATTCACAGGAGAATATTGTTTAGTGTCATGAATTAATCTCAAAATGCAAAATTTTAAAGAAAACAACAATATTGATATAACAAGAAAAAAATAATAAATGACTCTCGATCTGTGTAATAATCAAGTAAAAAAAATCAGACAATATTTTCCTTTAAACCTGGAAAACTGTCTAAAAAAATCAAAAAGGCAATCACTTTTTTATCATATTTCACACAAAACAGTTATGCTTTTATGACATAAAAATGTATACATTTTTACTATTTACTATGCCACTTTTTAGAGTCATAAAATCATTGAATAAAATCAGGATTATAAAAATCATATTTTAAAAACGTGCCACATATATTCTAAACTAGATTTTTTTAAATACGTTTCATCTTCTCAGACATCCTGATTTGCCGCTGAACCATAAATGCGTATCAAACGACTAAATGTGCATCGGATTTTCCATAATTACGCAATTTTAACTTGTATAGAGCATTCACGTCCTCGTAATTACAATTTAGAAGAGCTCTAACTTGTCTTGTACCACCTGACTGCCAGTGTTGGGTAAGTTACTCTAAAAAAGTAATTAATTACTAGTTACTAATTACCTCTTCAACAGTGTAATTAGATTACTGTACTAATTACTCTCTCTAAAAAGTATTTAATTACTTTTAATTACTAATTACTTTCAAAATCCCATATCATTCTCAACCAGCTGAATAATACAAGGATAGCATGAATCTGTTTTAATTCTTTCAAATAAATACTATAAAATTGCATGAATTATCCTTAAACTGACTAAGGAGAAGGTTCAATTATAAAAACATACTTTTTAACATCAGACAGTACATTTTGATGTTAAACCCACTATGTTTTTTGTCTGATCTCATTACATTTCACACTTTTTTCATATTTTACAATAATTCATACGAATTTGTACGAGTGCGGTCCTACGATTTAGACACCTCATAAAATGCATACGAATCACTGTGAGATCGGATTGATCGATACACAGTAGCTATTTACCTCAATTACATCAGAAGTAACTGTAATTAAATTACAGATAAATGAAGAGTAATCCCTTACTTTATATTTTCAAGGGAAAAGTAATTAAATTACAGTAACTAATTACTTAGTAATTAGTTACACCCAACACTGCTGACTGCTTTTGGGCTGTCGTCTCATAATTATGCGGCGAATGCGGTGTGAATCTAGATATGACTGTTTGAGGTGGTATCACATGACTGAGTCACATGGGTCAGTACCTGGCGGTTTCTCTCCACTCAGCATCCTCTCCATCCCGGAGGCAGATCTCATCCAGCTCAGTGAAGAGGTCATGTGGTATGTGCTCTTCATCATCATCCTCAGTGCCCAGCAGGAACTGAACCCTCTGAGAGGGAGTATCTGTGACGCATCATTTCAGGGGTTTTTAATATCGTAAAGGTCACATGGCTAAAACATCAGACGGCCAAAACACACACAAGTTATGTTGTCATTAGTGGTCATGATGAGCTGCTAAAAGACAAACACACATTCGACTGTGAGAACAGAGAACGAAAGTGAAAGACAGCGCACATCAAAGAAGCGATCAAATAGGACAGACCGATGAACCGATGAAAGGGAATCGGAAGGAACCGTAGACGACATCAAACAGAAAAAATAAAGGATATGGGATTTTAAAAAAAATACTGTCATTTACATCAACAAATAAAAGGGAAGAGAACCAAACAGTGGCGACAAATCACAAAACAATCCTTACGCTGAACCTAAACCTACCCAACGAAATCTTCAGTGCATTCGGCACCTAAATAAAGTAACTACCAAAACATACACAAGAGTGGCGCTCACTCCAAACCTAGTATATCTAACAAATAAACATGTATAGGAGACTCACTAGTAGCCTAGACTTGTTGTTTAACTACTGCGCTCTGTTACCGGTAGGCGTGGCCTCCTAGGAAAGTGCATTCTGGGAGTTGTTGTCTTTCATCCACATAAGCCAAAAATACATTTTCTGGCTTTTCTCAGTCTAGAAAGCTCCAAATTCAAACATAATTTTTAGAGTCCGACTGATAAAGGATTTTGAAGGCCAATATGATACAAATATTTTGGGGTTTTAAAATCCAATATTCCGATATATCGGCCGATATATGTATTTTTTTTTTCAGAAACGCGCAACAAAACATTAACAGATTTTCCTAACATAGTTATTTGTAGTTATTTATGAGTTTTAACTAAAATAAAATGATAAAGCATTTTAAAAATAAACGTGTTTCTTTTATTGTCACAACAGAAAAGAGGAACATCAAAATATATTAAAGTTCTGATAAATAAAATAATAATTAGTCCCTACATTGCCTTATAAGCTAACTTATAATTACAATGTCAGCTTGTTTATCCCTTTACCTTAAATTCTTTCCATCAAGCTACATCAAACCATTTTTATTTAGCGATTCTAAATCCATTACAGAACGACAGTCTGCAACACACACTTGGCGTCGTTGGATTTCACACACGTGTAAAAGAAAAGCTAACTTTTCTGCACAAGATACGTCTGATACTTTTTCTCTCTGTCTAAATGTTCACTCCTCGCAAGTCTAACTTACATTTTACAATGCAGGAACTGTAACTAGAGATATGCTAGTTATAAATACAGTAATCGTTACTTTATTTAGGCAGAAAAAGTTCATTGTGGTTTCCAAGCTCATTAATGTTAACGTTAGCGGTCTTCCACTGATGATAGTGGCATTAGCTACTGTAGCTTTGTGGTTAGCTAGTCTATGATGAGCCATAATTTAGCAATAGATAACGTCATACTGCAAATTTTAAAACATACATTTTCAATATAACAGGCCAAGGAGAGATGATTGAAGCGTGTTTCGTCCATTTTTATTTATTTTTGAAATATTCATTTATCGGCCATTATAACTGACGATACCGATATTTTGGAAAATGCCTAATATCGGCCAATATATCGGTCTGGCTCTAATAATTTCACATTTCCTCTACATAAATGACCCATTTTAAATACACATTCATTCTTCTAAATGTACATGAGCTAAATGTAAAGTGTTTCCGAGTCTCTGTTTTGTTTTACAGTACAAACATCTCAACGTGCTTAATTCAAGATAGATTTGTTTGAAATGCAAAAGGCAATATGTATCAAATTGACCTGAGCTTTTGGCTGCAAACAAGACAAAAATCAGCCAAAGTAAAAGTCATTTTGTGCGTCAAACAAATCTATGTTTAGATATTTGTACTGAAAAACAAGACAAACGTACTAAGATTGCATGTGTTGAGGAAAGGAAGGACAGTTACTGTATGAAGGTGATTCTCGTCCGTCTTCGACCCCCGAGTCTCTCTCCTTGCTCCTCTTCCTGTGCCGGTGTCCGTGATGTCGATGGCGTCGGTGGGTTCTTCTGCCCAGAGGAACATGAACACCGATATACAGAGTCCGGTGACCTATTGACCAACAGCAAACAGACAGGGACTCAGAGAACGTCAAATCTCCTGTATATTAAATGAAACCACTCACATTGATTCTAGTAACACTTGAGTCATTACTAGTCAGTTCACTTTATAATACGGATCCAAATAATTAGTAATTCCCATAAAAGCATGTAGTAACACTTTAATTCAGAGTTTATTTTTAGTCAATAGTAGTTACTAGATTGTTGAAACTTTTTCAGTCGTTCTCTGGGAAGCATTAAAAAATGTAGTTCTTGATTAGTTAATAGTGAACTACCACTTTCATCTGTTCGCTATACTTACTAGTTCGTTAATCAGAGTTTCTTGTTAGTTAATAATAGTTACTAGATTGTTAATATTGTGTTACTTATTGGTTCTTGTGTAGTTATTCATTAACGAAGGAACCGTATATTCTACACTGTAAAAAATATTTTCAAGATTTGTTATCACCACATATTTTCTTTTGTCAAATCAACTTTATAATAATTCATTTAGTTGAGATAACTTATTATTTTGTGTTTCTGATGGTTAAATTAATCTCCTTCATTGTATTAACTCACTTTTTCCAGTTCAATCAACTTAAAATTTTAAGGCAACCCAGGTTACTTACTTTTTTAAGTTAAACCAACAATATTTTTTACAGTGTAGTAATCACATTTTTTCTTTTGTCAAATCAACTTAAATAATTTATTTAGTTCAGATAACATATAATTTTGAGTTTTGTGATGGTTAAATTAATCTACTTCATTGTATTAACTCACTTTTCCAGTTCAATCAACTCAAAATTTTAAGGCAACCAGGTTACTTACTTTTTTAAGTTAAACCATCAATATTTTTTTACAGTGTAAAGTGTTACCCATATTTCAATAATCTTTGAAACAATGATTATGTCGACTGAACTGTGTATTACTAATGAAAGCATGGGACCAGTTTCAATTGTGAAAATGAACACCTTACTTGTGAAAAAAGTACCAAAGCAAAACATTTTTTTATTGTGATGTGTGTGTGATTGTATTGTGTATATGTGAGCCTTTTAACAATCACCTTTTATCACTGGTTGATAAATAATAAAGTTTTTTTTATTGAATTTGAATTGAAACAAAACAGTAACATAATCAACTTTTATAATTGACTTAAACGTTCATAACCCAGATGAATTTTTTTTTAATTATTTTTTTACTCGTCACTTACTCCGTTGCATTGCATTATGGGTTTGTCTTTTCCAGAAAAGATCTTAGCAGTGCTTTTTGATTTGATTTATTGGTTTATTTAAAAGGGGACAGTGCAATTTCATAAAACGCATGAACAAACATGGTTAAAAAAAGCCAGAATTAGCCAAAAGGCTATTTTTCATCTGTAGTCCCCTGGCCAAGATGTAAAAAAAGCATTACAATACAAACAAGAAAATACATTTATAGGTCTATGGCAAATTGACTAAAAAATAACTACAATATAAATAACACTATAAGATAACTTAGGGTACACTGTACCTGTTACAATAATAAAATACACAAAAATACATTTACAAAAAGGCTTTAATATATTAAATATATGATACAGCTCTTGGTTCGGCTTTTAATGTTGGCAGACATAATTGTTAATAAGCCAAATTTTCAAGTTATTTGTAAAAGCCTTGTAAGTATTGAGCTTTGTAAGTATTGAATTATACAGTGCTGCTTTAGTATTCATCCAAACGAAGGTGTTTTAGAAGGCAGTGTAATTATACTGTGGCTCATTTGGAATGATTATCCTACATAATTATGAAAATACAATTATACGATAATTATACGGCTGCCTACCATTTGGCACGGATGCTTCCTTAAACATATTATCCCTAAAATTGCTGTCATTATATTTTAAAGTGGAATGTAAAGACCTTAAGTATTTATATTGTTTTGAACAATGCTAAATAACGGAAATCACTCACTGTAATTGCATTTGAATGATTGAGAGGTCCAGACAACAGCATGAGTTTAACTGCAGCAAGCGTAACATCTGTCTGTGTGTCTGTGTGCGACATATATAGACTAATGCTAACCTACAGACAGATCTTCCTCTTCCTGGCAGTTAAAAGGGAGCTGAAAGCTGGATAAAATGAGGCTTAAATTACATCATTAAAGCTGTAATGTTGAGTTTGAATGACATAACATTATGAGAAGGACTGACTGATGGGAAACGGCTCAATGACACGGCTTATATCGATTTCTAAAGCTTTAGACTTTACAAGGTTGACCACTCGTGTTTAGTCATGACATTTAGACACAAAATATGACACTGAGATATCAGAGCAGTGTTATTCACTCACGTTCTTCAGAGAATGTGGCTTTATGCACAAAATATCCTCATGTATGTGCGAAGTGTGCCCGTTTTGTGAGCTTTTGGCCAATCCAGATTGAATCTTACAGATGCCTAGACTCACTGGGTTATGAAACGTGTCTGAATAAATGATAGAGGTATTTACAAACTGCAGTGAGTGGAGGAAAAGTCATATTTTTTGCTGTCACAAGCAGTGTTTTCACAGCTCAGTCTAATATATACAGTATATTGACAGTCGGCTCATTACTGCATGGGATTCTGGGTAATATCCACATAATGCCAGCTTGTCCTTTCAGCGAATATGTCTTCTTATTTTAAGTGCTAGACAGCATTTAATCACATCCAAAATAAAAGTTTACATAATAAATGTGTGTGCTGTGTATAATTATTTTGTATATATAAATACACACACATGCATGTATATATTTAAGAAATATTTGCATGTATATACTTTATATTTATGTATACATAATTTATATTAAATAGAAATATTTTATATATTAATAACACATTTTTCTTAAGAATTTATATTTAAGAAATATTTGCATGCATGTATATACTTTATATATATGTATGCATAATTTATATTAAATAGAAATATTTTATATATTAATAACACATTTTTCTTAAATATATACATGCATGTGCGTGAATTTTTATATACACACTACACACACCCCAGAACTTTTATTTTGGATGCGATTGATCGTTGCCCAGCCCTACAAACAGTTATATTTATATAAAATATAAATTATGTATAAATATTTATAAAAGTATATATACATGCAAATATATACATGCATATGTGTATTTATATATACAAAATAATTATACACAGTAAACACAAACTTTTATTTTGGATGCAATTTATCGTTGTCTAGCACTTCATTTCAGAGCTGTGTAGGATATAGAGCCTCTATTTAGATTCTGATGACCCATTTATTATTATAATCTGGATACTGTAATTATTCTCTCTGTCCCTGCCTCTTTTTCACAGGCAGAATGTAAAAATAGCCGATCCAGGGGCAGAAGCGCTGCTGACGTCATGCAGTCCTGGGAGAATACGCTTCGAGTAGCTGTTCTTTTCCACCGTTAAACGCTCTCAGATACCAGCCATCCATCCTCCCACAGCTCTTCATGTCATTTCAGAGGCACACACACACACACACACACGTCTCTCTGGTGCGACGTGCTCTTGATTTGCCACCCACACTCTTTCCTTTCAGACTAGCATTAGCTTCTCTGAGCGCTAGCTCTGAATAGCTTATTACTGTGTGTGTGTGAGACAGTGGCTCAAAGAAGAGCTTGACCACTGCAAGTGAGCGATGTCGTGCTCTTGTGATTTATTACACTGGAAGCTTTTATTTTGATGCTAGACTATAAAAGAATCTGTTGAAAATAAATTCATTTTAATTCATTTTGATGTTAGCCTAAACTACGTAGCACACATTTTGGTATACGTTTTAATTAAACTATTATTATCAATATTGCATGGTTAAGCAACACATGAACATGCATTCAGAGCTCTCTGAACATATACCTGTTTACTTCAGTATACTGATCTCTTCATATTTGAGTCTGACACTGTTTTGTTAAGGTTTCGCTTAGCTTTGATGCTCTTATTTGTGTTGTTATGCTGGTCGTACTATATTTTAATCTGGTCGTTCTGTAAAGCACTGTGGTCAGCCTAGTTTTGTGGTCAGCCTAAAAAGCAAAAGTTTTTTTAAAAGTGAACTACTCCTTTAAAGTATTAATTTCCTTTTTTTAATGACCTCAAACAGTAGCGTACATTGATCATCATGTGACCGAGTGTTTATACGAGTATAGAGCTGGTAAGTCCCGCCCATCCGTAAAACTGTGAGACCTCTAGGTTGAAAAAGCGTCAGGCCATCCTTAAAAATATTTTGGTTTGCAGTAACAGCAATTTTTTTTTAAAAAAGGGTCGGTAGGTAGGTCTATATTTTTTTTTCCAAGATTCAGTGTAAAAAAAAAAGGTAAAATTTTGGAGATGGTGATCGTGAATTTTAAAAAAAAATGCATATTGTGACGTCACTGACTGGGTCTACAAACTGTGCATCGGCCGCTAGGTGTTAATGCAAAATACGACCAGTTACATTTTAGGCTAGTCACAAAATGTATAAAATATCTATTTGTTATGCATATATACATGAGATTAGCAAAAACAAGTACAAACACATGGTCAAACAAAGAATATAATTAAACAAAGATACAAATTAGCCTATATACACAGTGCTTTAATTTCAGGAAGGTCTAAAATTAGTTAAGTCTGTCGCTCTCTCTGAAAAGAAATTTAATTTAGCTAGTAATCAAATGTAAAATGACACTGCATAGTTTATCATAGTTAGATTAATGCTTATTAAAGTTTAAGTTATTCATTCAAGAGCTGCCTGTGAGTGATTTTTATCTGCCTTTTGTTGTTTGATTCGCATTGGCTCAATCGTCACGTTTATTAGACTACTGCCCCTTTAAGACCGAACGCAGAACTCTACTGTAATAGATGACTGATGATGCACCATCGTTTTCTCCCAACTATTTACGTCCAATTAAGACATAAACTGTGTTTATGTATATTTGATGGTTTAGATGCGCACATGAAGCCCAAAATGAGGCGATAGCCTACTTTTCTTGTCTCGTTTTAGTGCATTTCGGAGCGCGCGTCGCGCGTCGTGAACAACGTCTCTTGCGCAGACTTTTGTGCTTTTAATAGCTCTTTTAATGATTGCACGCGTCCGCAGTTTAGCAACAGTACAGACTGCATTTTACAACAATCACCGATCGTGCTGATTCTGACGGTACGTTTGGGTTTTAGGAAGAAATTACAGCGCAGCGCTGTGAAGGGAAGGAAGTTGCGCTAGACAGAATGCGTCTGTAATGGTTTCATCTCAAATATCTTCTTTTTATAATCTTTGAAAGCGGAAATCTAAAATACAATTAGAATAATATCCCAGATCTAAAGTGTAACCACGTTTTGTCCTCATTGTCACTCATTAAGCAGGGCTGTCGTGCTGTGCGCGCTCCGGCTCCGGGTGAGAGATCGCTCTCTCTTCTGGACTGCGAATAGCAAAATTGCATCACAGACAAATTGTTTAATATTTTTATTATATATAGAAATGGTTGATATTCAGCCCCGTTGCCCTTTTAATACCGGGTACCAAGCGGGAACACTGAAACGAGCGAACGTACAAGCCATATAGTGACACGCGTAACGTTAAACCAATGTGTAAACATTATCTGATGAATATGACGCCACGGGTTTTTATTTAAGAAAGAACGTAGCCTACGTTTGTAGGGTATGTAGACACAAGCAACTTTCACAATACTAACTAAAATATAATTAATATTATTTTATTGAATTTGAATTAGTCGTTTGAAGAGTAAAAAAAAAATCGGTCGGTCTGAACGCAGGTTACAACCGGCAAGTCGGTCGGACAAAAAGGGAAAAAAAATAAAAAATTGGGTCGGCCCTAAATTGACAGGGTCGGTCGGGTTACGGCAAACAAGAATATTTTTAAGGGTGGCCTCAATGCAAGTGAATGAGAGAAAATAATTATTGTGCCATGAATGTGACATATGTTGTCTGTGAATTTTTTATATAATTTCTCATGTAACGAGTTTGACAGTATATTTATATATAGTATATGATTCTTTGGCTAGCAGTTGTGGAATAGACATAATGAGAAAGACTACACGTCGCATATGTGACGTCGCCGCATAACACAAATTTTTCCCTCCACAAATCACTCGACTCAACTAGTTTGTCCTCTCCCTGAAAGAAGGCGGTGAAGTGCAGTGGTGGAATGTAACGAAGTACAAATACTTCGTTACTTTACTTAAGTACATTTTTCACGTATCTTTACTTTACTTAAGTAGAATAAATAGTGCCTACTTTTTACTTTTACTTCGTTACATTTTGCAGCAATTATTATACTTTCTACTCCACTACATTTCTACAACTTCTGTTACATTTTCTGGTCAGTTTTTCCCCTGCCAAAACGTAATCTGACCGTCCGTTCGTTGCACGTTTGTCTCACCAGTGACGTTTGGTTGCCATAGATACACTGTAAAAAATTTTCCTGTAAATTTTACAGTAAAATACTGGCAGCAGGGTTGCCAGCCAGTTACTGTATTTTTTACAGTATAGTTCTGTAATTTAATTTACAGATTTTTACTGTATTCTCTGATTACAGTAAATAACTGTATTTTTTACAGTAGTTCCATGAATCTTTGTATTCGCTATATCTGGGAAATATTTAAAATGCCAGCTGAATTTTAAATGTTAATTATTTATCAACTGCATAAGCTTTAAACAATTGTTTTTAAATTCAGTAAGTGTTGTATAACACGCAACTTAATTCCCCTATTACTTCACAAAACAAACAAACTATTCAACATCCTATAAAAACAGGTCAACATTTATTTAATTTATAACTTTAAAATATGCATGGAAAAAAGCATAAAACAGTGTATTTTGTATATTTTTTTTATTTTTTAATTATTATTTACAAATGGACATGAAATTTTTTTTTTTTTAATTACTTAAAACAAATAAGCCATCAGGGCCCTTCACACAAAGAAGAAATACGCAAATGACATTTAAAACAACAAGTTGACCAACATGATCAAAATAAAATGGTTCTGAAAAAAAAAAAAAAAAAACAGACATGAATGAATTGTCACCTCTTCGTTCCCAGACAAACATGTCCAAACAACAAGGCCCCAAGTGAGTCCAAAACACGTATGATCAAAAATGGAGAATAATTCAGCTCCGGATGCTGTTCCATCACAGGATGCAAAGAGTGGCTAGAAATATTGAAAAGGACACTACATTAGATATATTACAAAACATAATGATACAGTCAGAGACAGACAGAGGGATGACAGATACAGTTAGAGTCAGATAAAGAATATTAAAAGGTTACAATTAAAGGAAAAAATAGATATTTGTGTGTGTGTTTGTGTGTGTACTTACATTTCAGAAATTCCACTGAACACACCACTTTGCAGGGAAGAGTGGCAACACGTGGGTTCACTGCAACCTGTTTCTTCTGTACCATTTGCCCTGTCCTTTTAGATGGCAATTTTCTTCTTTGTTCCTCTCTTACAAAGCACATAAAGGGTCAGGAAACAGACAATATGTAATTAGGATTGGTTTTAAGTTTTTCATGCTTGTAATCATGATTTTTAAATCTGTTAGAGCAGTGTTTCTCAACTCCAGTCATGAGGACCTCCCAGGAAGACCTCCCAACCCTAACCCTATGTCCACAAATTAAAACACCTGATTTAACTAATTAAAGGGATAGTTCACTTTGAAATTAATTTTTGATATGTTTTAGCTTACCTCAAGGGCATCCAAGATGTAGGTGTCTTTGTTTCCAGTATTTTCAATTTTGATATTTTTAAGTCGAACCATTCTTGTCGTCAGTCATATAATGGAGGTCTATGGTCACCACCTCAAAGAGCATGCACAGAGAAGTCCAAATTAAACATGATTTAATGACTCGTAAATGTAAGTACACATTGATGGCCTAAGACACGAAACGAGCGGTTTGTGTGAGAAAACGAATGACGTACGAGACGAGTGACGTATACGCGCGAGAGATCACTTCCGTTTGTCTTAGGCCATCAATGTGTACTTACATTTACGAGTCATTAAATCATGTTTAATTTGGACTTCTCTGTGCATGCTCTTTGAGGTGGTGACCATAGACCTCCATTATATGACTGAAGACAAGAACGGTTCGACCTAAAAATGTCAAAATTAAAAATACTGTGAAAACAAAGACACCTAGATCTTGGATGCCCTTGAGGTAAGCTAAAACATATCAAAAATTACTTTCAACGTGAACTATCCCTTTAAGTCAATAGATAATACATCAAAAGGCAGATATTGAGTACATGTGTAAAATGTACTGAGGTTGTTAAGAATGCAATAATTACCTAATTATGAACTCCAAGGTGCAGGCTGGCTCCTCCTGATTGAATATGTAATAATATGCAGTGAACAGTAGCAAGGCCAGACAGGAAGCTGGGCTGAATGCTCTCCTCACACACAACTTGGCCTTCCAGTGTCCTCTTGTCAAAGTGTCTCCTAAAACAATACCACACATGTGACAAAAGTTTATTTTTTACTATACCATTTTTATGTTTCAGCATTTTATATGTAAACTATATTTTAGTATTCAGAGTGCAGGAACTCTTTCTTTTAAATAAAATTAACAAAGGAAGTATGAAAACAAATAGCAAATTACACACAGAGAGTAACTTAGGCTAATGTTATAGCTAAAATATATAGGATATATAGCTTATATTCGTACTGAAATGTAAGGGATTTTCACACCGGAATATTAAACATAACGTTACGACACAGCAACATTCATAATCTGTTTTTTTTTTTTTTTTTTTTTCATTTCGGCGCCCATTTTAACAGATTATGATTTGATTTACACCATAAAATAATCACGGCGAAGTGTGCTGATCAACACGAAGCTCGTGTGAATACCGACTGTTGTCAGAAAAGCATGTAATTCTTCTCAACAAAGGAGCCCATAGATCCCGGGGAATGTGTGAAATACTACCCGCGTCTGGGCTGCTGAAGCCCCGCGCAAGTCTCCCTCGCGCCCCGTACGGAGGATGCGTGATCCTCGGTAACCAATATGAACCGCGAATATAACATTACCTTCATAGTCTACGAGTAACACAACATGAAACATAAGAAACTGAAATAAGTCACTTACCAGTTGAGAATCACTCCTCTTGCCGCTATCCGAAAGTCGACGACACGACCGTTGAAGATCACAATGCCTCTGTGTCGATTTGAAATTTACAGCAATATTCTGTATTTTGAATCAAACCGCCACGCGGCCCCAGAATGCATTGCAGTTTACAGCAAAATGCTGTATTATTAGAAAACAGCCAGCGGCTGTAAAATATGGCTGTAATTTTTACAGCAATTCATTACAGTGTACAGTATATCAACCCGGGCACACTAAATGCGTCTCGCACGCAGTGTGTTTATCGTGCAACTCATACGCGAAAATTAGTTTTTACGTGCATAGGAAACACACCGTGTGTAATATACGTTTGGTTTGGTTAGGATTATGGCAAGCCAAGAGGTTCATAATTACACCATAAATGAATCGCGTTTACTGCCAAACATAGTTATTAACATATAGTAAGGATAAGCATGATGTGTATATTGCCTAATTGCAAGCTTGTTTCAGAAATGGTGACATTTTTTTCCATCATTATTGAACATCATTATAGGAGTAGGCTATTAGGTTGAATAAGTTAGAATTAAATGTTTTATTAATCATTAGAAAATAGACATTAAGATAATAAATTGTTATGCAAGTACTTTTACTTTTAATACTTAAAGTACATTTAAAATAAAGTACTTTTTACTTTTTACTTAAGTATGGTTGTCATTGTGTTACTTCTACTTTTACTAAAGTGAATATTTATCTGGTTATTTGTACTTTTACTTAAGTACTGAGAATCAGTAGTTCCTCCACCACTGGTGAAGTGCACCAAAGACACAGGCATGTTTAGCGGGATCCGTGTGCTAGAGGTGGGGGTGATGTATATCAAACACGTCGAAAGAGTTGTAGTTCTCAAAGTGCTCTCAAACAAAGTCAAACCGTATGAAAATTCTACCCGCTAAATTGTAGCATTATTTACACGAAACATTATAGAAAAAATTCACAGACAACATATGTTACATTCATTGCAAAATTCAAACGGGATTAGAAAATCATTTTTTTCTCTCATTCACTTGCATTGAGGATTTTCCAACCTAGAGGTCCAGCGGGGCTAGCTGAAGGGGCGGGACTTACCAGCTCTATTTATGCGTGTGTGTGTGTTTACCTTCTAGCTCCTCCTTCTCCAATCCGGCTTTAAGCATGGAGCGAGTGCCTCCTCTGTCCACAACCGCCTCCTCATCATTCCTCTGAGGGAGAGAGAGAGAGAGAGAGAGAGTATGTGTCAGTATAGTCAGTATGGAGGTGTGTCTCAGAGTGACAGGGCGTAATGGATGCGTCTCTCACTGACAGACACATTTGTCCCCGCATGTCAAACAGAGACAGATTCTCACCACACACACACACACACACACACACACACACAATCTGTCCTAACTAGTGAATAATGATTTTCTGAAGGATACTGCGAGTGCTTGCTCCTGAGACACTAGGCACTGAGGGTTTTCACAACACTGAGGGTTTTCATCAATCCGGAAGTCGGCCATGTTGGAGGCACAGAACATAAACAGTGCCGTTGAACTGAACGGACTCGCAAATCTGGCTGATTATTTCTGCTGAAAAACGATCTGTACTAATCGGTCGCATCAGGCTGATCGTCCAGACTGAGGCATTTGTCCTGATATTTGAATAGGTTTTAATTTCAAACCACATATGGATGTAGCTTGAAACTGATTTCATGTGGTTTTTGGGCTGGCAATCTGAGCGTAGCCTATGTCAGAATAAGAAATCCGAAGAAAGAAGGAAGAACTGCCATACGGGCTACAGAAGCTAGCTCATTCATTAAACACTTTAACTTTTATTTGTCAAAATATTGCGCTCTCTCCTGCTTGATATGTCCTTCTCTATATGATTTCGCACCTACCACGGATTTTTTCTGTTTTTTTTTTGTTTTTTTTGTTTTTTTTAGGGTAACATTACAATGTGTTCTGTAGTACATTAACAGTGCAGTCCATGCTGTTGTTTACACCCGAGTGCCTCCATAATGGCCGCTCATCCGGGTTACCGCCTAGAACATGACATCGGTGAAAACAAAACCCAGCAGCAGATCCACTCCACAGTTCACACAGGGCTGGAATAACATGAGCGTGAGTAAATAATCATGAGCAAATGCATTGCTTTGAAAAAAACAAAAGACAGTTCACACGCATTGCTTGAGAACACAAGTGTATAGACCATTTCACAAGATGTAAACAACACTGGTCCAGAAGCACTTCCTGTTTCAGTTTTTAACACTACATAAAAGCTGGGATAAAATACAACCAACAGAACATATAAAACTGAATCAAAAAGTTAAACATCTTTAAGATGTTTTCTTTACATGTGAAATGAAGAAAACAGTTACAAACTGAAACAGGAAGTGTTTCTGGACCAGCGTTGTTTACATCTTGTAAACTGGTCTATTTTCATCCAGTTCCTCAATAGATTACTCTGCTTTTTATGGGGATGAAAGTGCAGTCCAAACACAAGAGCGTTACCATGGTTACTAATCCATGACATCACACTGACCCATGTTCTTCAACATGGAAACTGTTTAGTTTTGTTTCATATTGAAAGCTTCACCACAACATGACAGCAACCTTTACTTACAGTGTAAAAGACCCAGTGCTGGACGGGTAAGGTCTCAATATTACCAAAGGACAAATGCCAGGGTTTTTTTTTTAATATGCATAAGCAAAATATGTAAATAATAATCTATATAAAATGTTTAAAAAAGGGAAATTGTAGCAATTGATTAGGGATGGGCAACGGTTACATAACGTTTACATAATATATGTGTGTGTAGTGTTTATAATTAATTTGTATTTATAAATACACGCACATTAATGTATATATTTAAGAAATATTTGCATGTACATCCTTTATATATATTTATACATAATAAATATTATATATAAAAATAAATATTTGATATATTAATAACACATTTTTCTTAAATATATACATGCATGTGTGGGTATTTATATATACAAATTAATTATACACACCACACGGCACACACACATATATTATGTAAACACAAACTTTTATTTTGGATGTGATTAATTGCGATTAATCGTTGCCCATCCCTAGAATGCATCCTTTCTAAATAAAATAAATGACCTCATAATTTATACTATTAATTCAAATCATTTATTAATGAAAACGCAGTTGTGCATTTGATAGAAGATGTCTATGTACAGTACAGTTATGATGTGCATAAGCATGCAGGATTTTATTATAGCAAACTTTATATTGTGGTATATTTCATGCGGAAATACAATTAATCATCAAAAAAGCAAATTAGTGTCATAATGAGCTCTTGAGCGAGTTTTTAATTAGCGTCTCTTCAGAGAATGACAGCTAGTCTAATAAACAGGGTTAAAGCAGTCTCTAGTCAAGATTCCCCTCATGTCAATGTGGCATAAAGAAATAACACACGTGTATTTGTGTGTGTGTGTGTGTGTGTGTGTGTTCAACAGGCAGACTGGCCAGCTGCTAATGGACACACTGGTGTTTAACGGCTCATTACTGAGAAGCGTGCAGAATTAAAACAGATGGAGCAGAGCCAACACTAACCCTCAGAGCAATTACATAACAGATAAAAAACATACAATATGAGCGTTTCACACATTCACACACACCATCTAAAAGTATTTTTCTTTAAAACTAAATTCAGAATATATCTCAATATTTACACTGTCATTCAAAAGTTTGGGGTCAGTTTTTTGAAAGAAATTAAAAGTTTTATTCAAAAAGGATGCATTAAATTGGTCATTAAAGTGACAGTACAAAATATTTCAAGTTCTCTTTTGAATTGTTCATTCATCACAGAATCCTGAAAAATAAGTATCATGGTTTCTTGTGGAACTGTTTTCAACATTGATAATAATCAGGAAAAAATCATACTGACCTCAAACCTTTGAACGGTAGTGTGCGTATCTTCTCTGAATAAGCTAAGGGCAATTTGTGATTTAGTTCATAATAATGTCAGAACTAAAATAGAATATTTTACAGTTTTTTACAATCACTTTGTTACTATTTTCAGAACCTTGATGTCATTTTTCACAACTCTACACTGTAAAAAATATTTTCAAGATTTGTTATCACAACATATTTTCTTTTGTCAAATCAACTTTATAATAATTTATTTGGTTGACATAACTTATTATTTTGAGTTTCTGATGGTTAAATTAATCTCCTTCACTGTATTAACTCACTTTTTCCAGTTCAATCAACTTAAAATTTTAAGGCAACCCAAGTTACTTACTTTTTTAAGTTAAACCAACAATATTTTTTTACAGTGTAGTAATCACAACATTTTTTTCTTTTGTCAAATCAACTTAAATAATTTATTTAGTTCAGATAACATATAATTTTGAGTTTCTGATGGTTAAATTAATCTCCTTCATTGTATTAACTCACTTTTTCCAGTTCAATGAACTTAAAATTTTAAGGCAACCAGGTTACTTACTTTTTTAAGTTATACCATCAATATTTTTTTAACTCACAACCAATGATCAAAATGCAAATTTTTCAAAACTTTAACCCATTTCTCAATTGCTTGGATACAATACACATAAAACTTTGATCATTTGTTCATTCAACATAAATCAGCTGTTCAATATGACACAACTTAGCATCTATTTAAAAAGGCAATTCACACGTTACATTTCAAATGAGTGTCTATTCATTTCCTTACAATGATCCAACTATCAATAGATACAACTGCTCAAAATGAGAAAACAGACATACAATCTTCCATGTTTACAGTAAATCATGAAAGTTTCAAGATAAGGTTCATTGTCACCAATTAGTGTGGAGCATGAACCAATTAGACAACAATATCCATGGATAATACTATTATATGCTTTGATTCCAATAAATCTATGTTGTGTTTGTACTGTAGTGTTTTGCATCAATAACACACACTTTGTTCAATGATTCCACTATATCTGTATACTGCAGTACTTTTACACAGATGTATATTTACTCTACTACATGTAGAAACCTGCATCACCTATTTTGTTCGACAATATTTACTGTAATGATTGTACGAACAATGACACAGTGAAACTATCGGTTACTTGTGTGTGTGTGTGTGTGTGTGTGTGATCTATAGTTATGTTTCAATGGTATTTCACAGTAAATTTGTTTTTTGAACCAATGATTGTGCAAGTGCAAGATTTCCTTAAAGATGTGAATGCACAATGCAATGTTTTGAACATTAGACAGCCTGTGTTACAAGTGATAACTGTTTTGTGTCTAGAGTTTTGAAAAATGACATCAAGTTTCTGAAAATAGTAGCAAAGTGATTGTAAAAAAAACTGTAAAAAATGAAGGCACAAAATAGCATTTCATTATTTTCATGTTTATGCATCAATAGTAATAAATAGCAAAATTTATTTTTAAACAGTACATTTTAAACTGTGTGTGAGTGTGTGTGTGTGTGTGTGTGTGTGTGTGTGTGTGTGTGTGTGTGTGTGTGTGTGTGTGTGTGTGTGCACGTGTGTGTGTGTGTGTGTGTGTGTGGTAGATCATGTAGCTCACAAAGACGACAGCTCACGCTTCACACCCCCACACACACGTACTCAAGGGCACCTTCGCAAGACGATGAGTGTATGAAACACACATGTGTGAGAGTGTCTGTGTGTAGCACAGAGACTCAGACTTGCATATATATGCTCTTCTGTTTGACTACAATGATGAAACGGTACGATCATCACATATTAATCCACACCGGAGCACACACACACACTCTCTCTCTCTCTCTCTCTCTTTCTCTCATACACACACTCACACACACTCTCTCACTCTGCTCTCTCATACACACACACACACACACACACAAGTGCACAGACTCACATGCATGCACACACACACACACACACACACACACACACACACATGTGCGTATGTCCACAGACACACACACACACACACACACACACACACGCAAGCACATTCACTCACTCACTCACTCAATTACACACGTGTACATACTCACTCACTCACTCATGCATTCACACACACGCACACACACACACACACACACTCACGTGCACACACACACACACACACACACACACACACACACACACACTCTCTCTCTCTCTCTCTTTCTCTCATACACACACTCACACACACTCTCTCACTCTGCTCTCTCATACACACACACACACACACACACCCACACACAAACACACGTGCACAGACTCACATGCATGCACACACACACACACACACACACACACACACACACACACACACACACACACACAAGCACATTCACTCACTCACTCAATTACACACGTGTACATACTCACTCACTCACTCATGCATTCACACACACGCACACACACACACATGCACACACACTCACGTGCACACACACATCCACACACACACACACACTATGTGAAAATTAAGTTTTTTGATCTTGGATGCATGCAAACCTGTTTTAGGAGACCCAACACAATTAGAAACCTTTAAAATAGCATAATGGGGCACTTTCTAATTAAAAAAACTACTGACGAAACTCTTAGTACCCCTGAGCTATTAAAGAGCAATAACATGTGTGCGTGACACCTGTATGTACTCTCTCAGAAAAAAAGGTACAAAAGCTGTCACTGGGGCTGTACCTTTTCAAAAGGTAAACTTTTGTCCATTTTAGGTGCTAATATGTACATTTTAAGTGTTAATATGTACATTTTAGGTGCTGATATGTACATTTCAGGAGCTAATATGTCCATTTTAGGTCCTAATATGTACATTTTAGGTGCTAAGTACTTTTTAGGTGATAATATGTCCATTTCAGGAGCTAATATGTACATTTTAGGTGCTAATATGTCCATTTCAGGAGCTAATATGTCCATTTTAGGTCCTAATATGTACATTTTAAGTGCTAATATGTACATTCTAGGTGCTAATACCATTAAGGTACCAATATGCAACCTTTGGGTACAAAAGTGTACCTTTTGAAAAGGTACAGCGCAGTGACAGCTTTCGTACGTTTTTTTCTGAGAGTGCAGGATCTCTCTATGTTCTCCATCCTGAGATGAACTGTTCCGAGTGCTTAAAATAAACACTTTCCTGTCCGATCAATAAACAGCTTCCATGTAACTGACCCAATCCTTCAGGAGGCCTGAACACTCGGATCAATGAATGCGCTGTAAACTAAAGTCATGTGTACAGGACACAGGCGTTTAAAACTGCACGAAGAATCTGCACAGTTAGCACGTCGGTCAGACAGACGCTTCAGTTCAGGGCCAGATGAAGACAGATAATCAAAAGTCTGGCAACAGAAGGATAAGATAAGTCACCATCTCTTTCCTCGTCATATCCTCGTGTGGATCAGAGGGATTCCAGCTGGCGGAAAGAGAGACGGCTATGCTATAATTTTAGCAGCTTGAATAATTATAGCTCCTGTTTTCTCAGAATACAGGTCCATTATTCCTGAATAATGTAATCTCGCTTTTGTGGAAATGTCCAAAGAAAAAGAACTTTGGATTTTCCCCCCAAATAACAGAGAGCAATCAGCTTAATTTTAATGCTTGTTTACAAAAAAAAAAAGGACATAAATTGACATGAAATCCTCTTAGTTTTTTGTGCACTTAAACCTTGTGAAAGGATAAACTCATAGAAGATGGAAAGTTTCAAGTAACATGCAACACTGCCAAAACACAGCAGACCCAAAGCATGCTGGGATTCAGAGTCCTAGGGTGGACATTTATATTATGTTATAGAAACAAAACATCATTAGTGACTTATTTTAATCACTAACCACATTTTAGATGATTTCAATGGAGTTTAGATTTTGATAATGGCTTAATAATAAAAGAATATGATATAAAAAAAATAATATTGGATAAATATAACTACTGTAAAAAAATAATCCTGTAAAAAAAAACAGTAAACTACTGGCAGATGTGGTTTCCAGCATCATACCGTAACTATACGGTGTGTTACTGTTTTTATGTTAGAGCGTATAGCTGTAAAATTAAAGTTTTATACTGTAGCGCTGTTAATTTGAAAAACAGTAACACACCGTATTTTTACGGTATGATGTTGGCAACCATAGATGCCAGTAATTTACCGTTTTTTTACAGGATTATTTTTACCGTGTACTAATGATACTTTCTGGTAATGAATTAATAAAAAGTATGTCTATAATCAATATATTTTGTTTGCCATCTTAAAACCCGAATCGCAATGAATTATGGGATTGCCTTCTCCAGATAAATACAATGTTGAGTTACATTTTGAATATTAGACGATCTATGCTGCAGCTACAGCCTTAAAGCGACAGTTCAGTCAAAAAAAATTAAATTCAGTAATCATTTACTCGCCCTCAGGTTGTCCCAAACAAGTATGAATTTATTTTTTCCGCTGAACACAAAATATATTTTGAACTGCTTTTACCAAACAGTTTATGGACCCCATTGAGTTCTATAGTATTTTTTTTTTCCTGTTTGTTTACCCATATTCTTCAAAATATCGTTGTGTTCAGAAATTCATAAAGGTTTGTAATGAATAGAGGGTGAATAAATTTGCCATTGCAATTAATTAGGTGAGCTATCCCTTTAACTATCGGGAACACTACGGAGGCGTATTGCATTCACTTGAAGAAAAAAAACTGAATTAACGAGTTAATTTTTCATGAGAAAAAATTTTTTGCTCTGTTTTTCTGAATTAACAAAATATTTTTTTCTCATGAAAAATTAACTCATTAATTCAGGAAAAACACAGCAAAATGTTTTTTCTCATGAAAAATTAACTCATTAATTCAGAAAAACACAGCAAAATGTTTTTTCTCATGAAAAATTAACTCATTAATTCAGAAAAACACAGCAAAAAAAAAATCCATGAAAAATTAACTCGTTAATTCAGAAAAACAGAGCAAACACTTTTTTTCTCATGAAAAATTAACTCATTAATTCAGAAAAACAGAGCAAACACTTTTTTTCTCATGAAAAATTAACTCATTAATTCAGAAAAACGGAGCAATTTTTTTTCTCTCATGAAAAATTAACTCATTAATTCAGAAAAACAGAGCAAACACTTTTTTTCTCATGAAAAATTAGCTCATTAATTCAGCAATTTTTTTTCTCTCATGAAAAATTAACTCGTTAATTCAGAAAAAACAGAGTCGATTTTTTTTCTTCAAGTGAATGCAATACGCCTCCGTAGAACACATCTATGCTGCTATCAAATTGTATTCATTTAAGCTTTTATCCAAAGCGACTATATAAAACATCGCCAATATAGACAATAAATGCCCTGAATTAAGGACACAGATGCAACTGCAATGCATCATGGGTTAAAAAATAATCCCAACCTGATAAAAGCCATTTTAGAAAAAAATCTGTTTTCCTGTCCATACAATGGAAGTCAATGGGGTCCAATGTTGTTTAGTCCCCAACATGTTCCACAAAATAAGAATGCATAACTGAGTAAATGATCAACTTTTCATTTCTGGGTGAAGTATCTCTTTAAAGCAGCCTGAGGTCAGTCAGAGAGGCCAGAGATTAGCGAGCATCCCGTGATGGTTCGCATTGGTTTAATTGGATGAAGCAGATTATCATATTGAGCATGAGCATCCTGAAAGTGGCAGATGGAGATGAGCTCTTTTACTACATCAAGTCAATTATATTTCTATTACGCTTTTCGCAATACACATTGTTTCAAAGCAGCTTTACAGAAATGTTGATGCTTATAATATCTTAATATCTCCATGTTTTGAGATTTGCTAAAGTTTATTTTGTTTAATGCGAGTATACTGTATGTATGGTATCTAACTTTATATAATTTTATATTATGGTATCTAACTGTGCGATTATAGAATTACAATTCTGCGATGTTATAAACAATCACATTTGCTATACATTATATAATGCATAACGTGAGTGTACTGTATGAGTCCAGGTGGTCAGATATACTTGCAGTAGTTGTATAACTCATTATAATTATTAATTTGTTAATTCGTTCGGTAAATATGCATATAATACTTAAATAGCTGTTTGATGTGAGATACGTGGTAACACTTTACTTGAAGGGGTGTGTATAAGACTAACATGACACCTTCATAATCCAGACATAATGAATATGAAGGAAGTTTTATGCATGTTTGTGACAACTGTCATTAAGCGTCATTCGCTCAATTATGACATTTTTAATGCAAATATGACATTGTTTGAGATGTCTTTGTTTTGACACCTTGACATAAACCAATTCATCATAACCTGTCAGTGTCTTTGTATTTTTCAATATATATTTTACAATATCACAGTTGATATCACAAAAATTTCCCATGAGATTTTGTTTAGGCGTAGTACCAAAAATAGCCACCGGGTGCCATTGAATTCCATTGAATTTAGTTGTATACATTCTGCCTTAACAAATCAATACATTTCAGTCCAAATATCAATTCTGTCACAAAATTTGGAACCTCGAGACACAGACCTTTCTGACAATATGTGTTTTGTCAAGATTAGAAAAGGTTTTGATCAAAAATTATGAAATATAATGATGCCCAAAAGGGGAGGAGCCTGATAAAATAATTGAGAGTACTGTTTCTATGGTAAAGCGACCTTCAATTATAAAACGGTTTTCACAGGATGAATTCTGAGTTTGTTAGCTTCAGTGTTGTGTCTCTAAACGTATCATATTTTGGGCGAAGTGAACTGAACGTACTGTTTTACGATACTGTGAACGCGTTCATTCTGGTGTCTCTGAACGCACGCTCTTTGAGCTTAACTTCGTACAATAGGGTGTCAGATTTCTAAAGCCTAGTTCCTGACAAACACACGTAAACAGGCAAAAAAAAACACCCAATTTGGCAACACAAGACACCAGCGTCGCACCGCGGCCGCCGTCGACAAAGCAGCGAGCGAGGAGACGTCGTATATAAACAGGTTATGACGAGGTCGGTGAGGATGGGAAGAATCTTACATTTCTGCGCAAACTGCCCGTCGATAAAATAATTGTTGTCTGTGGTGTTTTTTTTTTTTTTGAAGTATGAACTAACTGAACTAGTTCATTTTAAAATGTGTGAACTGAACTTTGAACTAGTTGGTGTAGAAAGTGCACTTTCCCAACACTAGTTAGCTTTCAAATGATACCTAATTTATGATAACTACTAAAATATGTGATATAATAAAAAGGCGATAAAAAAATATTATATTTTAGAGGATAATATATATTATCATTTTTAGAGGATAATATTATAATATAAATTTTTATTGAAAAACTACTAGATTATATGTTTTATTATGAACTTTTAGCATGAAAACCCAAAGTTTCAATTATTAAAGGTGTGTGTGTGTCAACTTTTTGTGACAGAGGTCAGAACTCCTGTTATGAGGCGCACTCTTGTCAAAAAATCATCGGTTACTCTTCCTACATAGTTTGTAGCAAAAAAACAGCAAATTGAATATAAATTTAGCAGTCTTAGACCTTTCCAACGATATATAGTTTGCCATTATTAGATTAGGATTTAATAGTAATATACCGAAGTAAAGTTAGATCTCCCGTATACGGGATGGTGACAGAAGCTAGTCGTAGAGAGAAAGCGAGGGATGACGTGTCAGAGATGTGTGCTGGATTGAAGGAAGTCATCTGCAGAATGCTAACCTGCTTCTTACAGTAACGCCCTTCCTCCACACACCACTAACCCTCTGATCAATGACATTCAGAAAACACTGCTGCATCAGACACACACACACAACTGTCTAGTGCACTACTAACAATGCAGATGCACAATAAATAAAGCAGTTTTAACTCTCTAATTTGTATGCTTAATGCATATTATGTGACAATACCACTTCAATAACAGAACCAAGGCCACTAATTTACTCAATCTTTTGCATGCAGGAGATGCTGAACTCCAGTAAAACAAGCATCCCGGTCATACCTGAGAGTCCAGTCGGCTGTAAAGGTCCAAATTCTGCATATCCCTGGTCTTTCTTTTCCTCATGCAGCATGCACTGCAACTGATCTCCACACACACATACAGCTTACTCCAGCGATTACAGCAGGGACATCAGCAGCCGTCTCTCGCATGCAAACTTACACTGTGGTTATCTTGCTCTGTCTCTCTCTCACAGGGAGGAACTGCTTCTCATCCACTGCCCGCCTCCTCCCCAGAGGCATGCTGGGAATAAACTGCTGACCTGTCAGAAGAAGCCTGACCTTGTTCTCTTTCTCTTTTGCTTTACACTCACGGTTCTCACCAAGGAGGTCTAACAGACCAGGAGAAAAGTGTCTGTTAGCGTTTCCATTCTCCTCAGTGGCCGAACCACTTCAGCCGAAGATATGACTAATCAGACTAATGAAAATACTGATACACTGTCTATCCTGAGCTGTGACGTCACGGACAACAGACAGGGTCTATTTCACATTATTAACAGCCTTCAAAAAGAAAGAAAATATATGTGTGTGTACCTACTTAACTAGATTTTGTACCCAGAAGTGACCAAAACCTCTCTGGACATCCTCATTACTAAATCTGCTGTAAAAATAAAGTAATTCAAGTTTTTTGAAAATGTAAAAATGCAGAAAGTTTTGTGCGATAGGGGTCACTCTTAGAAGAAATGGTTCTATTTAGAACCAGAAATGGTTCCATCCCCCGCTTCATATATGGAACTCCAAAATGGTTCTATATAGAACCTTTTTTTTTTTTTTTTGGTAAAAGGTTCTATTGGCCAAATACGGAACCCCAGGGTTCTATATAGAACCCAGAGGTGTATAGAACCTTTTAGGGGTTCCAAATATGTAGCGCTGATAGAACCTTTTAAGGTTCTATATAGAACCTTTTCTTCTAAGAGTGAGGGATCGTGTACGGGAGGAGGATATACAGCTTGTACACAGTGTAAAAATGAATACGACTAAACGTGTTAAATCTAATCAATAAAATTGAGGCAACAAATTACAATCAATATTATCAATTAAATTTAACAAATTAGAATTGAGTAATGATTAACCAAATTTATTACTTAAAAGTTAACCATTTAAAATGAGTCAAATTTACTACACAAAAGTTTAGGGAAAACAGACTGACGTCAAAGATGAATTAAGAACTCTTTTTTTAATTGCCATGATTGAAGACACCTGATGTTAACAAGCAGAATCACTGAAGGAGAAAAACTGTAATTTTAAAGGGATACTCCACTTTTTTTGGAAATAGGCTCATTTTACCACTCCCCCAGAGTTAAACAGTAGGGTTTTACCGTTTTCGAATGTATTCAGTCGATTTTTTTTTTGATATTTAGAAGAATATCAGTAACAGTTTCTGGTCTCATTGACTTCCATAGTATATTTTTTTCCTACTATGGAAGTCAATGAGACCAGAAACTGTCTGGTTACTGATATTCTTCTAAATATCAGAAAATCGGCTGAATGGATTTGAAAATGGTAAAACTCGACTGTTTAACTCTGGGGGAAAGGTAAAATTGGCCTATTTCCAAAACAAAGTGGAGTATCCCTTTAAAGTCACCATTATGGTGATCAGTGTGTGTTTAGTTGGGCTCTTGACCCTCAAATCATTGACTTTAGATGTCGTATGGCTGCTATACGTGAATTATAACCAGCCAGATGAACAAATAGAAAAGGTGATCTGATGGTGTTGGTTATGTTTTAACATAATCTTTAATAACACACATAAATCATAATGTTGATTGTAATTGTTTTGAGTCGCATTCATGTTTACAGTGCAGTATAAAACTATTTAACAGTGCAGTATAAAAACCAGACAAACCGTGTGTGTATGGGATAATAAACTTAAAAATGTATATATTTCTTTACAATACAATAATTTTTTTTTTTTACAGTAGTGTTTTCTGTCATCATTTACTAACCCTCATGTCGCCATAAGACTATTGAACATGTTGTCAGTCAGTTTTGGATTAAGAGGTGTTTATTGGAGGGACAGAAATTTCCCTCTCAGACTTTATTAAAAATATCTACAGTCTTATGGGTTTGGAGCTGATGACAGAACATGGTTTATGAACAGGACTACTAAAAATATTTACATTTCCATGCACTTGGCAGATGCTTTTATCCGAATTGCCTAGAAATTATTTCTGCTCACTACTGCACTATGTTGGTTTGTATGTATGCCTGACTGTTAAATAAAAAAAAGAGGTCATCAGAGGTCAAATCCAATTTAGCAATAACTTTCTTAGCAAATTTTCTCTTATATTGTTATGCTTATAATATAAATTGAGAATTATTATAATGAATTTCAAAATAGAAGCATTTTAACGATTGTAATGGTGTGTTATTAATATTTAAACACTAACTGAACTGAAGCAACATAGGTTTACTTGTTTACTTTTTTATTCATACATAATTAAAGTATCAAATATGATACAAAAAAAAAAAAGAAATTATTTCAGTATTTCGGTGGCTGTCCCAGGTCTGGAAAACAAATTTTTAAAATGACATACTATCCTGCATAAAAAAGCAATCCTTCAGCTTTCCCCGCTCCTGTCTGACATTAGTGCAGGCGTTAGCTTGTGTAACACAGATTCAGAACAAACACAGAAGCAGATCAAAAGCTCTCAGGTTCGATTTGAGTGTCATGTGAAGCATTTCACTGATCTTTTGCTGCTGCTCATCTCCTAAAAATGTGCTATCTCCCAAAACAATACATAAATGATTAATTTAATGAAAATCTTCCCAAAAAAAGCCATAATGCTGCATTGTAAGATCAGAGGAGAATGATTTGAAAACACGCTTTAATGCTGCGGTTTATGTGATGTAAATCTCTGATACGCCGCTAGATTACTGTAACTACGCATTGTGGCACTGCTGACATTTCAAGGTCTTTTCTGACTAAAAACATGCAGAAAAGAAGCAAAATGAGCATGTGGTGAGCAGTGTCCTTTGAAAGATGACAGATTTATAACATCTGTGTTATCTATAGACACGAATGCATAAGCTAGTCTTTCCTCTTTTCCAGAATTGTAAAAGGGAAAGGGAGTATTATGGGAGCATTGTTTGAAAGTGTGTGTGTATGAATGAGAATGTCAATGTATCTAAATGTTTGTAATAGTCCTGTGTTGTATTTACTTTATTTATGAATTTCTATTATGATCTTGTTTGTTGTAAAGAAGGGACACCGCGAAAATGAGATGGTTCATCTCAAGGGGCTATCCTTGAAACAAAAACAAAACAAAAAAATTGACAAATAATTTATGCTGACAGAATTTAGAAAAGGATTCCAGGACCATCAAATAAAAATATATCGGCAGTTTTTTTTTTTTTTGTCGATTTAATCCAATTAATCTATGTTATGATCCAGTGTGAGACACAATTATGGCATTATAACAACCATCAGAAAATATGAAGTCTATTAAACATTTCTACTCACCACACTTTGTCTTCTAGGAGAGGTGACCACCTGCAAAAAAACAGATATTTACAGATTATAATTACTAATTCTTCATAAATCAGCACACAGCATTCACACACATTTAGAAAACCACTTCATTATGTTCTACTTTGTGCTATAAATATATCCTGATATTTCCAGGGCCTTTAAAATGTGAATTTTTATTTAAAATTCAGGTTTGCTGACTGTCCTTGTTTGTGCACACGCACAACCTCTCTGAAACATGCAGCGCATATATCATTCAGTTAATTGAGAATCACTGAGCCATTTCACGATGTGTTTTGTTTCCATTAATCATCATTAATAGTAATTATTTTCATGAAACACATGAAAGTTTTTGGTGACAAGAGGTCAAAACGATATAAATACTGTTCGTTTTCTCACACAAACCGCTCGTTTCGTGTCTTAGGCCATCAATGTGTACTTACATTTACGAGTCATTAAATCATGTTTAATCTGGACTTCTCTGTGCATGCTCTTTGAGGTGGTGACCATAGACCTCCATTATATGACTGACAGACAAGAACGGTTTGACCTAAAAATATCAAAATTGAAAATATTGCGGAAACAATGACACCTACAACTTGGATGCCCTTGAGGTGCGATAAAACATACCAAAAAAATGAACCTTTAGTCTAATTACACATTGTTACCTAGTCAACCGTTATCTGAGATTTGTTTTCATGATTGCCGAATGTAAATAGTTTTATCTCTACAAACAGTTTAGCCTACAACGCTAGTATAATGCTAGTATATTGGGCATAGAGTAATGACACATAAAAATCGCTTGTTATTACCACTAAAAAGGCTCAAAATAGCCCCACAGTAACACGACAGCATAAAAAGGGTCCCTACATTCAAACCGAAGCATTGAGAACTTTGTCAGTGTCCAAACAGTTTAATAAGAAGATATTTTATACACACAGTCAACTTCGCGAATTCAGGAAGAAGCCATCTTGGAAAAATAGTCTCTACCAGTCGATCTACGAACGTCGATCCAAGTGCGCTGGTGAGATGTGAATAAGGTGATAAGGTGAGCGCGAACAGCAGGCTACGTGTACATATTGAAGACAAGTAAACGGTTTGGGTTTGTGTTTCTTCCGGAAACAACGGATCATATGAGATTCTGCAGTTCAGCGCACTTGGATCGGCGTTCGTAGATCGACTGGTAGAGACTATTTTTCAAAGATGGCTTCTTCCTGTATTCGCGAAGTTGACTGTGTGTATAAAATAACTTCTTATTAAACTGTATGGACACTGACAAAGTTCTCAACGCTTCGGTTTGAATGTAGGGACTCTTGTTATGCTGTCGTTTTGGTGTGGGGCTATTTTGAGCCTTTTTAGTGGTAATACCAAGCGATTTTTATTTGTCATTACTCTATGCCCTATATACTAGCATTATACTAGCGTTTGGCTAAACTGTTTTTAGAGATAAAACTATTTACATTCGGCAATCATGAAAACAAATCTCAGATAACGGTTGACTAGGTAGCAATGTGTAATTAGACCAAAGGTTCATTTTGCACCGGAGTTGTCCTTTAACCACATACCTTATTTCAGGCAATTTAGCAAAAACCCATTCAAAAAACACTAGACTTTAGGACGAGGGAACCGGAAGTGCTAAAATACTAACTCACTTCAGCGTTTTGACCTACAAACACTTGGGATTCAAAAATACCTCATGCACATTCACAGTGCCATGATGCACATATATATGTTTTGTGTCGTAAAGCATGTTTTTTATTTAGGTCTTATCATATATCTTATGAACTCGTCAGTGGTTTAGCTAAATATTTTCTTAAAAACCTTTTCTGACACAAATATCCGCTTTCTTTTTAAACATGTCAGTTTTGTCCAGAATACATGTAACACATAAATTATTATTTGACATTTTTTATTAAAGAGGAATAGCCCCTTGAGATGAGCCATCTCGTTTTCGAGGGGGTCCAAATAAAAAACTGACCTTACAGCAGCTGGAATTTAACATAACAAATAGCAAAAGCCAAAAAGACAAAAATCAAATCTCAGTCGACAAATAATGCAATCCAGATAATAAATAATAAATACAATAACCAAAATAGACTAATCACCAAAGCATATAAATAAATGATCATGTGAATCATTTAGGGTTCACATAAACACAATGACTCTGAAATCGCATTATTCATTCCGACTGATGGAAATAAGTGCATGTACCTTTTTTATAGCCACACACATCTGCTGTTTTAGACGACATCAAGCAGATTTCTTCTGGATCTAATTTTACACCCGAAAAGGGAGGATATTTTTACCAGAGGAGGTACCATGACATCTTGCCTCTCAAACACAATAATCCTGGATATCCAAAGAGCACCAATTAGTTTTAAAACAATCTCAGAAACCTGCCATACATGCTTAATCTCTGCTAAAGGCCATTACATGAGCATCTCTAGAGGATTATCCAAAAACAGAGGGAGAAGACTTAGAGCATATTTTTGTTCTACTATACACATACATATCAGTATTGACTGAATTCATATCGAGATTACAAGATCTAGACCGATTAGGCCAAACAATACACATAATTGGCTCTCATCTATCTCTGTCTTGAAAGCACATTTACCTGGTTCAGCGTGACCATCGCCATCAACAGATGTATGTCTCTGTTTATTTTCCATAAAGCAATAATAAGCAGCTTTGACTCACGCTGAGCGGAAAATGTTTTTCAGTGTAATCTGAATAATAAAGCTTAGCTTTGTCTTAGCAGAGAGCTTTGAAAAAGCCATCATTATATTGTCCTGTGATACCAGACAACATCATGCGTGCTGAGTTTAGACAAAGTCCTTTTTTTTATAGAAATTGTCTCTGGTTTAGACATTCAATGATAAAATATTCCCTTACACCTTAAAGTTTTTATATCATATCACGTCCTTTTTAAATCAAGAATATAATTAAAAAGTTCAAAATGTATGGTGTTTTAAAGAAAGTCGCTCACCTTAACACACAATTATGAGAGTCTTCATGTGTCCTTTTTATGATGTCATTTCCTGTTTAATTGAGGGGGTTGTCACATGACTCCAAAATGTGAGCATGCATAGTGGTTACACCACTAACTAAAGTTTTAATATTAATAACACTATAAATTACAACAACAAAAAAAATGTTACTGCTATTTTTCCCCCAATATGTATTTTTGGTGATAAAAGATAAGTTTTTAGGGAAACAATTGACTACAGGGAACATTTTGGGTCAGCACTAGATGTTCAACTGAATCTTAAAGCAAAACCAGTAGAGAATCATTACAAAGCATCTGTAAAATGCCTTGACGTCATTGCCCTTGAGCTGTTTTTATCCTATATTTTCATTGAAACCCTATAGATCACGTGATCTCTCACTGCCTGATCTATTGCCCCAGTGTCACAGATAATCATCAGTCACAGTGACTCTCGTAAGATTTGTGAATTAAAATGGCCAGACAGCTGTCGAAACTGTCCTCTAATGAAATCATTAGATCCTGGATTAAACACAGACTATCATCTACAGCAATCTATACTAAAACATGAAATCTAACATTAAGAGATGTGCTAGTTAAAGATGGAGGCAACTATCCCCCAATTTCACACACAAAGCAGGAGTAGTTCACTTAAAAAAAAAACTTTTGCTGATAATTTACTCACCCCCATGTCATCCAAAATGTCCATGTCTTTCTTTCTTTCTTCAGTCGAAAAGAAATTAAGGTTTTTGATCAAAACATTCCAGAATTTTCTCCATATAATGGGCTTCAATGGGGTCCACACCATAGATATCCTTATAAAGGCTAGATGTCTTAAGGCGGAGTTTCTATCGTCATCACCGCCGGCCATCTTGTCACAGGTAAGCTGATGTAAGATGAGTGATCAGCACGGACACAATTACTCTTATCTCGTTGAAATCTTGACGGATTTACAAACGGTTTGGTTTCTTACAAGCATTATTAAGGAGGCTATAATTATCTGGATGATTATTTATTTATAAACTTATTATTCATAAGTATGCTGTGTCATAACTACATCTCTGACGTCAGTTGAAAATCGGTAGAAAATTGAGCAAGTTATGGTTATTTAAATAGTACATGTACCATTAACACAATGTTACGAGTGAGCGAGCTGCCTGTGACAAGATGGCCGCCAGGTGCAGACATCGACCTCCATTGGCCAGCAGCGTGGACGAGATATCTAGCCTTTATATAGATATCTATGGTCCAAACGGTTCAAGATGCGCGTTCGTGACTCTCCTGTTCGAACTTGTTCATCAAAATGAACAAATCTTTTTTCGAGTTATTGGTTAATTCAATGAATAAAATGAACGAAATGACTCGAAAAAAGATTTGTTCATTCGTTCGATGAACGAGTTCGAACAGGAGTCACGAACGCGGATCACAGAACAGAGCAAATCTGTGGTTATAAAACTTAAATTTTTTTATTTATTTTTGAAATGAGCGATCGTTTCGCTTGATAAGACCCTTATTTATCGCCTGGTGTCGTTTAAAGCCCTTTGAACAGTTTGCAGTTTGCACTGAAACTCTCATTTGGACCTTGAACCGTTTGGACCCCATTGAAGTCCATTATATGGAGAAAAATCCTGGAATGTTTTCATCAAAAACCTTAATTTCTTTTCGACTGAAGAAAGAAAGACATGGACATCTTGGATGACATGAGGGTGAGTAAATTATCAGCAAAAGTTTTTTTTAAGTGAACTACTACTTTAAGTCTAGTCCAAGACCAAAATGAACTAGTATGTGAAACTAGTATGTGTACTAGCAGCGTAGCAGATCTATTGTATCAACATTGTCATATCCACCACCATGCCAAACACTCAGAGAGTTCTCATGATAGAAATAGCTCTAGACAGAAAGAGCATCACATCACTGACCCTTAAATCATATGTGCTGAGAATGAGTTGACAAAGCATCCAACAAACAACTCTGAGACCTCAGATATCCCTAATTAAACATGTGCTAAAGTGCTTTAAACCACTAACCTGCTCAGAACTGTTTTAAGGGTCATTCGAAAGCTCCTTTACTGCCAACACTGGATGAATAATGTGATTTGTTCCAACGTGATTAGAGTTGCTTGCATGAATGATTAAACATACACTTTCTACAGCATGTACAAGTCTCCAGCGCACACAAATACACTCAGCGGATCAGGGTTTGGTCCAAAAGGGACTTTGAATCCAATTTTTTTTGCAATATATAATAGTATACTAACATTCTTATTCTTGTTTACTTTATAAAAATTATTAAAGATTTCACAACGCAAAAACGCATGAACCAATAGCTGAAGATTTTACAATTACCAAAAGTATTTTACTTGCTAAAATGCATGAATATCAATCAGGGTTTTCAGCAAACTTATGATCATGTTGATCATTTAGATGCTTTTAAAGAGTTTTTTTTGATACACACATTTCTGTGTATTCTTGCAGTTAATAGTCTGATTTTTATCACATGTACATTGCATTATGTAATTGAAGCCCTTAAAATGATATTTCCTGAAATATATCTTCCTAAACTTATTAGGCACCCTCCTAGATATAAACCACTGCCAAACTTGGACTGCCATTCATCACGTCAAACAAAAATAGAGTCCACTGCAGCTGGACAAGTGCAAATGAGCTCCACGCTCGATCAAACTAGGCCTGTGTGAGCTCCAGCACATAGAAGAAATGGTTCTATTTAGAACCAATGGTTCCATCCCCGCTTCATATATGGAACTCCAAAATGGTTCTATATAGAACCATTTTTTGGGGGTAAAAGGTTCTATTGGCCAAGTATGGAACCCCAGGGTTCTATATAGAACCCAGATGAACCCTTTTTTAAAGAATGTATAGAACCTTTTAGGGGTTCCAAATACATAGCGCTGATAGAACCTTTTAAGGTTCTATATAGAAGCTTTTCTTCTAAGAGTGCAGCTTCATGAGCGAAGACCTGAGCTGTTCACTGCTTGTCAAACCACAAACTAGAGAGGAATATTGTTAGACGTTCTACATTTAAATATGTACATCTGCCCCATTTACACCTGGGAAGTGGTGATCTTACTGAAATTTGATAAGATGAAATTTGATAAAAACCAGGCCACTGGGCCTGGCAAACAGATAATCAAATAATAATATATTAATATAATAATATTACAAAGCATCTGTTAAATGCCTTGACGTCATTGCCCTTGAGCTGTTTTTATCCTATATTTTCATAGATCACGTGATCTCTCACTGCCTGATCTATTGCCCCAGTGTCACAGATAATCTTCAGTCACAGTGACTCTCGTCAGATTTGTGAATTAAAATGGCCAGACAGCTGTCGAAACTGCTCTCTAATGAAATCGTTAGACACAGACTATCGTCAAGTGCAATATATACTGAGAAGACATGAAACGAGCTAAATAAAGACACTAGCTGCTAATAGCACAGTCAGTCATTGACGAACTTCACAGTTATTGAACTAAACTGAATCAACATAATGACACTATTGTCTTACATAGAGCTGCTTTACAGCAGAACTGAACGTGTTTCACAACAGTTATTGAACTGAATCATGACATTATTGTCTGTTTAGAGCTTTACAGCAGAATTTGAATTTGTCTGATATTTGATTTGTACATCATTGATGCTGTTTGTGGTGTAAAGCTGCTTTGAAACAATCCGTATTGTATAAAGCGTAGTAGACTTATATGACCCCTTTTTCCACCCCAAAAAGAAAGAAAGAATCAAGGGTTACTCTTTATGTCTGTGTTACAGTGTAAATATAGGCTACATTTAAGTACAGAGTAATAATAATTAACCATAGGGTTAGGTTTGTTTAGTTGCATGTAAATATGCATAATTTATAGTATTACTGAATAAATAAATAATATTTTGGATAATTAATTCTATTTTAGGACCATTGGCATTATGATGATTTAATAGATTCTCATTACTGTAGTACAGAAAGTTCTACTGTATGGCAAAGTTACTGCAATAACCGAGCGTAATAAAATAAGCCTATTAAAATGAACAAATGTGTGATATGTATTAAATATAAGGCTAATTCGTTTTTCAAGTAGCCTATTAAAGTATTGTTAATTGTCATGAGGGAAAAAAATGCACTTAGGCACAATATCATGTCATTCTGCAAATGTTATGTAGGCTATATTTTTTCCCATGTGCGAGTTTGGTCAAATTCACTCGTGGTATTGAAAATCAACTTTCTTATCAAGATCATCATCCTGTCCAGACTTCTTGAATAAAAATACACATTCATGTTGTTAATATAATCTACGATGAGATTGAACCTGTGGCGAACAGACCCTCGCGCGTCCTGATCTGCAACATGCGAAACACGCGTGACGCCTTCACACTGCAGATGCGCAAAACCCGCAACACGCGCAACGTCAATCTCTCTCGCACACATCCTCTCAATCAGAACATACGATCAGTGATCGGACAGATTCGCTGGTCTTACCGCGGGCAGCAGAGGCTCCATTTGTGCGCCTTGATCCTTCACGTCCATCTTCTGTACCTATGGAACAGAGCTAGTGCGTGTGTGTAGTGTAGTGCGTACTGCGTGATGTGCTCTGCTCACATGTTTAGTGCAGTGCTGTTATCACGAGCTCACTCATAAGGGCGCATCATGTAGCTGCTGTGTGACGCAGTTGTGGGTAGTAGGACTTTAACTCCACAGGGAGGGGGCATTATGTTAAAGTGCCTCACTGCAGGGCCTTATAACACACAATACAGACGTTTTGAACAATTAGGGAAAGGGAGACCAGGACTTGGTCACCTCACCTGGTGGAGTTTGGGTTCTTTGCCACTGTCACCTCTCACTGTAAAAATGAATATGCTTTATCTAATAAAAATAAGTGTGGCAACAGATTACAAGCAATATAATTAATTAAATTTAAGAATAGAATTAGGTAATCAAATTAATTCCTTAAAAGTTAAACTTACCAAAAAAAGTATGTTTAACTCACCATTATGGTGATCGGTGTTTGTTTTAGGGTTGTTTGTTCCTTCAGTGATTCTGCTTGTTGACATCAGATGTCTATAAAATAAAGATAATGTAAAATAATTAATCTTTGACCTCTGTCTGTTATTCAGATATTTTTTGGTGTAAACTTTACTCATTTTAAATTGTTAACTTTTAAGGAAAAATGTGATTAATTATCACTCAATTCTAATTTGTTCTCAATTTAATTAATAATATTGCTTGCCACAATTTTATTGATTAGATAATGCATATTCATTTTTACAGTGCTGGCTTGGGGACATTTAATATTCAGTGTTATATTTATATTAATGTTCTCATTCAGTATGAGAACTGTTACATCATTTTTCGCAGAACTGCTTCAGATTAATTGAATAATCGGAACTGAATCAACTGAACTGACTTCAACAGCCCATGCATCATCTTCCTGTAAAGCCGCTTTGAAACAATGTGCATAAAGCACTGTATAATTAAAGATTGTCTTGGTCACATTTGTCTGGAATGGGCAGGAACTAGGAGGTTTTTGTCTTAAAAGCCAATATGCTTATTTGAACACTTTGTTGGCTAGTTCACCCAAAACTAAACATTTTGTCATCAATCATTCGCTCACTTTTTTTCAAATGGAACACAAAAGGTGATTTATGGTGTTTTTGTCCATTTGAAAGTTTTTGAATATAGTTTTTGAATATTTAGTTATGTCATATTATTACATTTGTGTGTAATGCACCTAATGCTTTCTTCGTTACAGCGATTCTGATTTTCTCAGAAACAGTCTTGATGATCAGTGCAGTGGTTTTACTGTAAGAGTCAAAAAGGTCCAGCTACCCTTTAAAACCTGCCATCTGTGCCTGCACTCTGGGTGAACTTATTTAGCTAAGCTGTTATTATAAGAATAAAAAAACTTCCTGGACCATGTTTAAGCTGCTTTTTACATTTAAGTTAAACTTTTATATTCTATTTTTACTCCATTGTTTTCAAAGCAAGTATCATGTGCACAAATGCTACACAGGCATCAACACATTTCTTCATCATTTGTCTTGTGCTATCTTTCTTTTAAATGAATCTAATGTGATACAATGTATATATATATATATATATTTTCTTATGGATTATCCCAATGCTTTTTGGGCTGCTTCTCACTTGTGCACATATTTTTCTAATATTCTTATATGTAAATAATTTATTGTATAGTCTACACATGTTGTATATAATTATATCGTAGCATAATGTTTAATCACATCACGCTAAATAACAATGCAAGTGTCTCGTTTCATCTTTACGACGTTGTCGCCATCTGGCGTTCGTAGTTGTGTGATACATGTTTAAGGGTTTACAGCGATTGAATTGATTAGTACTAAAATATCTATGGCTTTCTCCTCGGACATCAGACTTCTGAAACGAATAATGAATATTACGTTAATCTCACAATTATATATTGGAACTCTAAAAAACTCATTTAAAAGGTTGATTTATTTACTAGGCAGCCTATCACTGAACCACAGGGAGGCAGCAAACTATCAAAAAGCATACAGGATTTCTGAAATCAGAATAGGATAAAACAATACTGTGTTTCTGTTTTTGTAATGCAGGGGGAAAGTAAGAGTAGTATGAAATTGATATGCTATTCTGAATTCAGCCAAATGATTCGCTAGTATCAGCCCACCACAACACTGCAGGTGTCTGACGATAATTGAGCTGATTATTTGAAGGAATAGCCTATATTAAACTAAATAAAGAGCTATCTAATACCAGAGTAAAGCACATTTTGTCCGTCTCCCTTTTCTGAACCATTCAGTCCAGGTCTTGTCTACGCAGTTGATGAGTTATTCACATGTAAAAAAATAAATGTGCAGTATACCGGGCTATTGAAGACCAGGATTGTTTTATAACATGGACATCTGATAGACATTAATCCAAGTTGATATTGTAAAATGCTCTGAAATGTATGTCACAGAATAGTGTTAAGTCTGCTTTTGGCAATAGTCGAGTGCTTATTCACATTGCATATTTATATAGACGTAAATGAACCGAAATGGATTGATTTGTTTGATGTCTTAGATTGTGTGCAACATTTAGCCTACTACAGTAGCCTCAAAAGGTATTTGAATGCAAGTCGCAATTAAAAACATCTGAATATAAATTGCATTAGCCTATATAAAATATCAAAATAACTCAATCAACATCAACTGAACTAACTTCCATTTCCTGGGCCTTTTTGCTATGAATTTTACCTAAATGGTACCAAGGTTGATCGTGGATGTCAACATTCATTTTGACATGTAGGCTATAGCTTAATGACAGTGTTGTCCATTTAAATCATATACTTCAAATGAATCAGTTAACTGAAAAAGTCTATGCAGTGTCTATATTCACAACCCCCATTTAAAAAAAAAAATACAAATCCATGAGAAATCCAAATTTCATGAGGACTGGTTAATTTCTGGCCAGGATATCTTTCAGAGTAAATAGATGTAGCTGACCACTAACATCTGATCTAACAATCAGAAAGTGTCCAAATTTAACTTTGAATCCCTTCATCTGAAATAATTTTTCGGTTGGCTATGCCTGCCACTTGGTTTGATAGCCTATTTTGTTAAAAGCAGTGAAATTGATACATTAAGCATCTGATTTGTTTACCTTTTGGACTACTGTGTATATTAGTATCCTTTCCCCCATCTAAAATGACAGTCGAATTAAACAAGAAACCAATAGAAAACCAAAAAGGTTGTTCATGGGCGGTTTGCTTATATTTGTCGCATTGCATGACTACATTTTATTATGAAAATGCATCGCACAGGCAACAAAATTCACATTGTCACTGGCATTATCGTTATATATACGGCTCTAAGACAGGTAGAGGAAAATAGAACAGAAATATTTGGTTTTGAAATCAGCTTAGTTGGAATCCTGTGTACGTCACCCGGGTTTCACATTCGGTCATATTTATTGCAATTAAGCACACCACAATTACATTACCTTTACACATTAGCAGGCCTAGCTCGCGTATTTTCTCATGAGAAAACAGCCCATAAAATACAAATGAAAATGTTTGGGTTAGTTGTAATCGTGAAGTGATAGTCTATATGTTTGACTACAAAAAATGTAATGGGATTTACGCTGGTGCAGTTAAAAACATGTTCTGAAAACTTTACAACAACATTCACAAAATGAAACTACGAACTATGATATTTACGAACAGACGACGCGACTCTAAAAAGCAACATCAATATAAGCTCATATAAAAAACGACCTCTGAAAGACACGCGTCCGCCATATTTATTTCCTGTCAGAGGAAATCTTCTTGGCGGGCTCTTCCACTGGTAAGCAGCTACTTCCAATTCAGTCAGATCCATATCGTTTCTGTCATAACCGGGAACCTACATAAGTTGTAGTATTCTTATTTTTTCAAACATCAAAATATTTAATTTATGTAGCTATTCGAAGGAATCAACAGTTCTAAGTACATTAAACATATAGGCTAAACCTAATCAGGTTTTCTATATTGTACATCAACGTTCAACGAGAAAAATCACAAATGGATAGATAAATACAGTTATGTACAGTTACTTTCATACTTACAATAGGTTTGACAGTTAGAACCTTAAAATGTCATTTGGAAACGAAAACATCTCAAGCTTATGTGTCAAAGTTTTTTTCCGTTAAAAACGCGACGCGATTGATGACGTCATTGGAACGAGACGACCGAGATCGGCCGGATATATGAAGAAATAAATAAATCAATAAATAAGCACATAAATAGATTGCAAGTCACTTGTGAATCCTTATGAACACACGAGCCATGCATTAGTTGTTCCGAGTTTCTAACTGTGGGGGTAAAAGCTGTAGTAGCCGATGTCCTTGGAGCAGTTTTTCTCGCATTCCCTCGGCGTCAACATTTCAGATTTTAATGGAGACGATGTCTCTGAAACCGGCGTGGCAGATGGCGAAATCCTCCTCCGCTTGGCTTGCTCAAAAATCCCAGAATCGCTCGAATCGATCGACTTAATTGAGGACGGGGTTTCTATCCAGCTGGATTCGGACAGGTCTTTGGGTTTGGACTCATCCGCCCCGCCTAGCGGTGACCTCTCGGGCGCGATGGCGTCTCCGTCGTCGAGGCCAGGGACCAGGTAACTGGAGGAGCTCGTCCTGCTCCCCACGGAGTTGGACGGCCAGCACGACAGGACAGAGCTGGACTTGCTGCAATATTGCGGTGGTGTGCGGGTGCCCCACCCCGGCGGCTCGCCGTAATACCCCAGGGGTCTGTTGGAGCACCCGGCCCCGGGCAGGGGCAGCGCTTTAACTCCGGCAGCTGCGTACGACAGAAGGGTGGCCGCGTTACCGGCGAAATCAGCAGCCGCTGCAGCATCGTATGCCGAGGCGGCAAAGTCCAGTCGGTTGTTGGCAGGGGTGACAAACCATCGCTGCGGGGAGGCCACCGTGGTGTCCTCGGTTTGTTGCGGGGAGAGCAAGCTGTTACTAAGTGGGACGCTGCGGTCCGTGCCAGGAGCGCCTCCGACGCCAGGGTGAAAGCGGGACTTGGCATACGAGCTGACAAATTGGTCCTGCAGGAAAGAACCAGTCATGGCATATCTTGCGCCAGGCATGATCTGGGAGCGTGGAGAGTCACCCGGGGACGGCGTCAACCGATCGATGTCGCACCCTGTGTAGACACTGGAGATAGATGATGGACAAACACGTTAATGTCGCATATGAGATGCGTAGCTAACCGTAAATAAAGCGTTGTGAATGTGCAAACGATACTGCACACACGTCAATTTAACATTCTGTGCGGAATCGCGCAAATTAACAAGCACTGCTCACGGACAGTCACGTTGGACTAATACACTTTAAAAATGCTTGGTTGTGTTTCAACCCATGTTTGTGCCAAAATGGACAAAACCAACCATTGGGCTTAAAGTTAATTTAAAATGGTTTAAAATTAAAACGAACCATTTGCCAATAATGATTTTTTTTTGTTTGGGTCAGATATGGACAAAGCAACCGTTGGGTTTAAAGTTTCCATATTTGTTTAAAAGATTTGTCCATATTTGACCCAAATATGGGTTGAAACCACCCAGTATTTTTTTAAAGTGTTAGTTTATAAATAGTACAATTAGTAAAATAACTTAGCCTAAATGTGTTTCTGTTTATATGCTGTGAATGGAAATTTGTCTTGAGATTAGCCAGGCCAAATAAGAAACACAGATTTATCGGCCAATGGGAATTCATAGTAGCCTAAATAAAACCTTTCTTTGTGATTTGACTGAGTACTCTTATCCACATGCACAGATTAAAATAAAACAATTGCACACATGACTCGTAATATTGCTATAATATTCACTTGCACACATATGAGCACTTGTTATTATACTGTGATCTTTAAATCTGAGAAATAGAAATGCGCACGCACAAATACAGGATATGGTTTGGTGAAGCTCAGGCTAAGGCAAAAAAATAAATAAAAATAATGCACCCTACTTCATGTGCAAATAATTAATTTGTTTCAATCAATAATGTTTAATATAATTAACCCTGACTACATAGAAAGCGTCAGACCATGCATTTACATAAGAAAAAAACAATCAAACTTACGTGTCATAATTGTCACGGAATCCTTTTGCAAATGGATTGTGGTCGATTTTTAGCTGCGTTATCTGCAATCAACAACAACAACAAAAAAAACACACTCTGAAAACTTTCCAATAAATCCATCGAATTTTTAGAAATGCATTTTTTTTATTTCTTACATCAGTATTTTGATACGCGGTGACAGCGATAAACTGCGTCTCCGGGAAAGTGAAGGTCTGCACGCGGCCGGGTTGGCTCGTGTCCTCGGTTCCGTCCTCGTTCACCTGGACCACATGCAGTCGAGGCTGGTATTTATGCAGCGACTGCAGGACCACCATCTGCAGGAATTCAAGCGAAAAAACGACAGTCAGAGAGCATCTCCTCACGCCTCTTTACGCACGCGTGGTTCCAACATTGAACTAATTAAGCTAAATTCTATACTGAATGTTTTATTAACTCATCTGTAAATTAACTACTTTATGTATTTTAAATACAATTTTGTTATGACTGGGGAAAAAAATGGACATGGTTACAACATCGAACATATATGTTAATGAAGCATATTTCCATTATTTTTTTTTAGTAAAATAATCTTACCACAAAAGATAGTGTAATTTTATATTTTACACAAATATTAATTAATAAACCTAACGAAACTTACATTTTTCTATCCAAAAGCTATCCAATTCAATGCAATATTCTCTAAACACAGATATGGACAACATTCTTGATATTCCCAAAGCATTTTGAATGCATGATACAGTAGTGAAATTACAAATAATGAAATAAACAAATGTAATGCCCAATAGCTGACCTGTCCTGTGTTGTTAGTTGCTCCTTTATTGTTGGTTAGTTTGAGTTTTCCAAATGATATCTCTTGTCGCATCCAGTGCGCACCGGTGTTTGGCGAATCCGGGTGCATGTACACTCTGTTTCCTGTTCACAAATATCATGATTGGAATGTCAGTGCTGAGGTAGCACAACATCAACAACAAAAATCATTATTATTATTATTAATAATAAATTACTTCTGCGTCTTATTCAAATTGACGGCATTTAAACAGTTCTATAATAAGCTAATAATAATAATAATAATAAAGAAAACAATATTGCTTTATTATTAGAAATAAAACTAAATATATTGGGGGGAGGAACATTTTGTTCACCTGTTACATTCGTGTCCGCTTTGCCGCACGGGACCCATTTTCCTCCTTGAAAGCGCCAGTGGTTCGGATCCGCAAGAATCACGTCCACAAAGATATTGTAATGCGCCGTTGGATCAAGACCAGATATATTGAAACTCAAAAACGGGAACATGCGCCTGGGGGTATATAAAATTTCAAGTTTCAATGCATAATTCCTAGCCAAACCAACGTTTATTTATAGCCTATAAATAATTTTGGATTAAAGAAAAAAAAAATCGAAAAAAGGATCAAAACAAATGTAAATATCGTTGAAAACCAAATCGAAAAACAAAAATACTTTCGATTAAAAAAAGGATGTAGCCTGAATATTAAATGGGTTTAAATGTTTGTAAAACAAAGAAAGCAATAGGCTGAAAATAAATAATAGGTTGACCTAAATCCATGGATTTTTGTTTTTTGCATAATGCAGAAATTGAAAAAAGAAAAAAAAAAAGCTTAAAGGTTTTTCGGAACGAAAAAAAAAATATTGTGCTCCATGTAATTTTCCCACGACCTTAATTTGTTCTCGAAAACCTCAATGCGTGTATAATATAGTGTCCAGAGCGGACAGTAATCCCCGTAATTGCAAAACACCTACCGTCCCTGCTTGGTAATAATCATCTCCGTTTGATGCCTGTGAAATTTAAGCCACAGGGCCCTGTTGCAGAGGTAGACCTGCGCTTTACCGGGCACGAGCCCGGCCTGAGCGGAGGAAAACTGGTAGAAAGCCGTGCCTTGGTACGCGTGTCCGTACTGTTGCGCGTACGGGTAGCCCGCGGTCGGGTAGCCTTGCGGAGAAGAGTTGCTCAAGAGACTGTTGTAGGCTCCGTTCGCGATGACCGGGTGGTGCGCCATGTAGCGGCTCGGGCTGCCGATGGAAAACGCTGGGTGCGTCGGTCCATGCTGACTCGGGTAGGGAAACATGCTGGTGGGACTCGGCTGAACTTGACTGGACTGAGACAGGAGATACCTTTCTCCTGCAGATCCATCGAAAGTGTGACGACTGTCGGCGACTCCGTCAAGATCAGGAGAGAGTTTGCCTCGCTGGACGTCCCCCGATGAGTCCTTCGAGTCGGAGAAATTGTCTGCCTCTGACTGATTCGTCATCCCAGCGGAGTTTTTTTTCAGAGGTGAACTTCTCTCCAGGTTGTCGCCGACAGATATAATAGGGTAGTCCTGCAAGGCGAGCTCAGATGCGTGTGAGTTCGGGTAGCCACAGCCCACAATCATACATTTCTTGGAGCGCGCGAGAGCTGGCGAGATGCAACGCTCGAGCTGCATCGCTCGCTGACAAATAGCAATTAACGCGAGCGCGAGAGAAAACTAACGCCTTCCTGCGGCTCGAGCTGCTTTGTGCAAGACAGCAAATTAGCCAATTGACACTAGCCTGCAATCAGGAAAGGCTTTGCTTTTCAGTCCTCGGTCTGCTGCATGCTTAATGAATCAACTTTTGCTATTGGTTAACACGTGACGGTAATTTAATTAGACAGAACTTAATTAGTGTAATCAAGGAGGCTTACACGCCACAGTGTATTCACTTCTGCTGGTCATCCATGTTTGTAGACTGTAGTCTGAATATTGAGGCTCGTGTGAATCCTCTAGTAGTAGCGCAAATAAACCCTATTGTCTTCCATTCGAGGTCATTGTGTGCTGAATATATTTCTGTGCGGCACAAGGTTTACCACGAAAACTTCATTATTTATTATTTAAAACGCTTGAAATGACACGCCTCGCGCCCTACCTAAAATGTTTGCGTTATAGCGTGAAATATTGGCTTCTCTTGAAGATCTGTTTACTGGTCCCAAGGCATATAAATATTTTATATGGATGGACTACTCCAAGTTATGCATTCAACGCTTCAAAACATGCCCGAAACAATCAAATCAGGGGCATGAGTCAATCCAACCAACCACATTTAGCATTGTCGAAATGTGTTTTTAGAATATATATCTTGAAAGGATTTGTCATTTTAATAAAATAAAAAAAAATAAAATAATTCGCATCTTATAAATAACTCTAAAAGGCATGCACATTGAATCTGGATAATATTTATTCAATGCATTATAATTCAATGCACGTAAAAAAACGCCATTATTCGAGGGGGGAATATAGACTAATGCATTGCAGAGTTAGTATGGAAAATTATTTTGCGATCGTTCACTCTAAAAAATGCTGGGTTGTTTTAACCCAATTTTGGGTCAAATATGGACAAACCCAATTGTTGGATTAAAAAAATGCAATTTATAAATTTAACCCAACAGCTGGGGGTTGTCCATATTTGACCCAAAATTGGCTTAAAATAACCCAGCATTATATTATTTTAATCACTGTATACGCTTTTCAAACATAAGACGCCTAATCTCGTGTATTTGTTTTTCTCACAAATCAAATATATTACAGTTAGTTTTCGAAGTTGTACCTAATAATCACCCCTCACTCGTGCCTGTTCTAGAGTAACACGCCGCATGTCCGCATCCCAGCGGTCATATAAGAAGAGTCACATCGACCTCTCCATCACCAGCCTGAAATGGGCTCCTCTTATCAGTTCATCTCACCTGTCTCACTGCCACAACCGCCTCTCCACACGACCGGTTAGAAAACACCGCTGAGTGTCTGAGAGACACTATCTCATGTTCTGGCCCTTTAAATAAGGGGAAAGCACACTCTCAACACTGCGGTGTCTGGTTCAAAACTTTATTAGAACGGATTATAAATAATATATATATATATATATTAATTAAAAATAATTAGTGGTTCTCTAAAACAAATCAAACTCTGAAATTAATTAATATACCTTGAACTGCAGAAGCCCAACAATCTAACAAAGGCTGAATAAGAAAACGGACTATTTTGTGAATGCATAACACTATGAGTGTGATTTAACAGCATAACACATAATCAAACACAGGGCCAAATATTGTTTTAGGATTAGCCGTATTACCAAGTGACAGATGAATTTGCGCCAATTTTACCAGTTGATTGGGTGACGTAAACAACAAAAGAAACGGGAAATATTTTCTCCTCTCTTTGAAGGGCTGATAAGACTATTCATTTTGCCTTGCACTTTATTTAGCAGTTGTGTTCCCCTAGTAATAGTAATAATAATACATTATTATATAATAACGTTGGTAATAACTAAATCTTAAACGTTAACCAGTACTTAAGTACACTGTAAGTACATGTACTGTTAAATAAAGTGCAACCCATAGTTATTGTTGCATGTTTTTTTCCCTGCTGTTGCAACCCACTACCTCTCTTTGGGGTCTAGAAATATTAAATGATTAAGTATTAAATATGATGAAGTGTGGGTGTGTGTGTGGATATATATAGATAGCTTTTCTCCAGCATATCTGCATAAAACATGATTTATAGAGAGAGTGTGTATTTTAGATATTTAGCCACACAGTTGAGATGTCCCCACTGATTCACGAGCCAAATAAAACGCGTGTTTAAGGGTGTAATCCGCTCCTGTTCTGGAAAGGGATACAGGCAGAGGTGAGTTGTTGTGAGTCCTAATGAAGAGGCTTCCATCTCTGAGGCTAACAAGAAGGGTCATTATAACAGGGCAATGGGGTCCAGTAATCTATTCTCCTGAAACATGCATGCACGGGCTTGCCTGAAGCCTACCAGCAGGGCGAGCGGCCATCTTCTCATCCTCATTACCGGATTATTTGCCTTTCCACCCTTTCTCCTCTCTTTAATAGGCTTTGCTCCGAGGCCTTATTGTTGAATTAACCGTGCGTGCGCCAACCCGAAGAGTTTGTTTTTCTCCCCCTACTTGTTTTTTCTGCTCTCCTTTTGTTGTGCATTAGCCCCCTGTACTTTGCACTTATTAGCGCAGTCAGTGGCCGCAATCGCCGAGGGGCCGCCGTGATTAGGAACGGTAAGGCCGGCCGCTCCCTCGGGGAGTCATTGTGTTGGATGGAGAGCTTTTCCATCATCAGGTGGGTACAAACACACTGACCCACGCCAGCAGCTGCTGTGTTTGCGTCGCGTCTCTAACTCATTTCACTTTAGCTGAATAATGACTCTTTACAGCAGAAGTTTGCATCATTGATTACTGTTTGAAACAATCTGTGTTGTGTAAAGCATGAAGGTGATGATATTGAAAGAACCTCTAATAAAGCCTCACCTGCATGCGAAAACAGATTGTGTAGATGACATCAACCTGGAGGTCAGATCGCAGATTCTTCATTAGTCGTGCAACAGCCTATGAACAAGCCAAGCATAGGATTGAAACCCAATCAAGACAATGCCAAGGGCGGAGGACTATTAGCTGGTAAAATCACATTTTAAAGTTCTCCACTGTGGCATTCATTAGTAATGCAAGCCAAACATCAGATTGAAAGACAATGCAACCCAAGGCCGCAGTATTATTACCTGAAAATCACATATGAAAGCTTGGTTAAGGACCACACATATCAAGAAGTCCTGTCATTAAAGAACAGTGCATCACGTCAAATGCAGAACAATGCATCTGACGTGAAAAGAAAACTCATCCGACCCATGAAACGGTAGAGCAGCACCAAGGTCATGGGTTTGATTCCCATGGCATGCATGAACTGATAAACTCCACACTTTGAAATTAATTTTTGCAATGTTTTATCTTACCTCTTTGTTTCCACAGTAGTTTCAATTTTTATATTTTTAGGTCAAACCGTTCTTGACTGTCAGTCATATAATGGAGGTCTATGGTCACCACCTCAAAGCATGCACAGAGAAGACCAAATTAAACATGATTTAATGACTCGTAAATGTAAGTACACATTGATGACCTAAGCAACATGACACAAGACTTTTGCGTAAACATACAAGCCACTTTCAAGTCAAGTGGCGTGTTATCTATACGCTATCCGCGTGTATGTCTACGCCGTTAAATGGCCGAGCGAAACGAAGCAAAACGTAGATCTACATCTGGGGAGCGATATTTTTTTTCTAGGATGGTAGGGGAAGACTCATAAATGGTATTAACCCCAGTGACGGGTAGGTTTAGGGACGGGGTTGGGGTAGCTCATACATTTATATATACAGAAATGTAACGTTAAGTCAATGCCGTTCATAAACACGCTGAAAAGCGATTATGCGTGTTTATAGCACGCCAAAAATGGAAATACGAATTGGCGTGTCATACATACGCAATTTCATGAGACAATTTAAAGACACGAAACGAGCGGTTTGTGTGAGAAAACGAACAGTATTTATATCGTTTTTACCTTTTTAACAAGTGATCTGAGGGCGCGGGCGCTTTGTGGCTGTGGTGACAAGAGGTAAAAACGATATAAATACGGTTCGTTTTCACACACAAACTGCTCGTTTCGTGTCTTAGGCCATCAATGTGTACTTACATTTAAGAGTCATTAAATCATGTATAATATGGACTTCTATGTGCATGCTCTTTGAGGTGGTGACCATAGACCTCCATTATATGACTGACAGACAATAATATCAAATTTGAAACTACTGCGGAAACAAAGACACCTACATCTTGGATGCCCTTGAGGTAAGATAAAACATACCAAAAATTAATTTCAAAGTGAACTATCGCTTTAAACGCAAGTCGGTTTTGTTAAAGGTAACACTTTATTTAACAGTGTCCTTGTTACATACGTCATACATAACAGTAAATTATGCATAATTACATGCAACCAACCCTCAACCAAATTCTAATCCTACCCTAACCGTCCATGTAGTTGCTTATAATTACTCAGTACTTACATATATGACACCTTAAAATAAAGTTTTCAGAGGTTGGTTAAGGACCGCACAAATCAGGAAGTCATGTCGACAAGGAACACCTGCGAAAACAGCTTGTGTAAATGACATCAATCTGGAGGTCGGACGGCTGATTCTTCATTAGTCGTGGAATCCCAACAACTGCCCCAAATGAAGAAGCCAAACAGCAGATTGAAACGCGATGCATCCGACGTGACCTAAATCAAATCAATGCCACGGATGAAATAATATGACAAATTAAGCATTCCCTTATCTGAAACGGGTCATGGGTTCGATTCCCATGGCATGCATGAACTGATAAACTGTAATGCAAGTCGATTAGTTTTAGAGTGTCTGAAATATATACAGTAAACGTTTAACAATGCGCACATTGAAGTTTTCAGAGGTTGGTTGAGGACCGCACACATCCAGAAGTCCTGTCGGTGTCGCTAAGGAACGTGTTTGCCAGCCAGGTCTAATCTAATCACTGTCAATGACAGATCGAGGCAGCTTCTGTAAGTGAGCACTAGTCTGGGGACTTTACCTAATGCCCGGCACTGTCACATCAATGATGTGGTCACCGCACAGCAAATGACAACGAAATTATTGCCAGCCTGGATACGGGGACGAGGCAAGGCCGCCCCAGTCAGAAGAGATTGCTTTCTTCGGTGAATAGAAGAGGAAGGCGGCGAGCTGATGGACAACAGAGTAAACACGGCGAGAGGCCGAGGTTATTTGCCATTCATGACAGGTAGTGGCTTACATTACAGTGTCACTAAAAATTTCATGGGAATGCATTTAAGATGGCCCTTGAGTTATTTATAAGTTGTTTGCCAGATGAAATTCATACGAAGAAGTCAAGCCGAAATATGACGTCTTTCTTTGTCCAATCGGGAGAGTATTGAGAGAGGGCTCGTTCTAATCAACGCCTCGGCTCTCTAATGGGCGCGGGCTGCATTGTTTGATGCTGACATAACCGCTGACCGCCTCGGTCCCCCGCCGTCGCAGCTGAGGCCTGTCACAAAGCATCAGGCGGCTCTTTGGACGAGGAAGACGGCTGGTGTGCTGGCGTGGGTTGTGGACAGTTGTGGCTTTTAAACCCTTATTAGCCTCTGTGCAGGCCCATGTCGTCCCCCGAGACGCACTCCCACACCTCTCATTATTGATGTCCTTTTAGGTCTCCCCTGCTCAGGTGTCACCGATGATGGTCTCCTTGTCAGCCTAGTAAAGGAGCCAGATTTACCTGCATGTACGTGCTGCTGACCCGCCCGAAACGGCCAATTATCCGTGCCCTCGTTTCAGTCAGTCTGCGATTATTATATTATTTATGAGTTTTGCCTCGCATTAAGTTGCTTAAGTTTTTAAGAGGTGTTAATTAAAGATAAAAGTAAATCAATAAAAGTTATTTTACACAAAGGAGCATTGGAGAGAGTAAATTAGAGCAATTTATTGGCTTTATTTTTCCACACCTGACACCACAAAAGCAAGGCTAATGAGGACGGTGGCCTTTCAGGTATAGGAAAGGGTCTGTTTGGTTCACTTTGCGACAGTATTGCTTTGCTGAACTTGAACCTGGTCTAATTATGGTGTCCGTATAATCAGCAACAACAGATCAATGGACTCCAAATTAATTAGTATTTTAATTAAGAATTCTAATAAAGTATGCCTGTAAAGTTGGCATGTTCTACTTTTAGCCAATCGCTTTCCGGAGACGATCCACTATAAAGAAGACAAAAACAATGATCTTCGCAGGTACAGTAAAGACATTTTATATTATGATCTTACTCTATTTTAATAGCGAATAGATTACATTACACCCTGGCTCTGTTCGAAAAGATAGTGAGTAATGCAAATAGCCTACATGCTGTTAAATCTTTTCTTTAATCTGTATTTTTGCTTGTTTTGCTCATCGCTAAGACAAGAAAAATGTACTTTGTATGAAATTGCCAAATATTTTGACTCGTTCTCTTAACCTATCTTTGGTATGTTTCTTTCCTCACTTAAATATTGTTTGTTAAAAACAAGACAATAATATCACACACACACAAAGTAAAAAAAATAAAAGATTTTTAAAACCAAACAGTGGATTGGTTTCTATCAGGTTTGTACTCTCTCTTCTAGTGAATATTTTTTATTATTAAAAGCGCTGTACTCTATACTACACTCTAAACAATGCTGGGTTGTTTGAACAAATATGGACAAATATTGGGTTAAAAATGTAATTTCAAATTTTATCCCAACTTTCACTTTCAACTGTAATTTTTTAAATTGCATTTTTAACCCAACATTTGGGTTTGTCCATATTTGACCCAAATTTAGGTCGAAACAACCCAGCATTTTTATGCTATATTTTTATATAGTGTCTTTTTCAACTTTTGAGTTATGTATTTTACACTGTATCTGAGAGATTATACGGTATTAAGTTTACAGACATTTCCTTTAAAGTCGTGACCCTTTTTTTCTTCCCTATTGTGAAGTATTTCAGAGTAAAATGGCTTCTCAAACAAGAACAAATGTAGGGCGGGGCTTGATTTTATCTGTGTGGAATTGAATTGGATGGTTGTGGTTTGCTATTGGTGGATCTCATGTGAGTGACAGGTTGACCCGCCCTCACCATCAGAGTAAAGAAGAGACTTTTGCTGAAAGAGGGAGGGGAAGTTATTTTGATTAAAGAGAACACACGATTTTGAGAAAAAAAATAATGTGCACGGACAAATCGATTACAATAAATAATGCAATATTTATATTCACACGCTGTACTGTTTATTTTATTACTGCGTATAGCTTAGCATCATGCTAATGCCAATCTACTGAAATAAATTGCTATTGGAGTCATGTGAGGAGTTGCAACAACTCACTACTGTCTCAGAACAGAGTTCACATTGTAAAATTTGATTCGCCAGTTTAGCATGATGACACTGTTGTATTAAACTCAAACGCTGCTGTTGGCCAGATCAGCGATTTGATATCACTGTTCAGGGGATGCGACGCTAAATCACTGATGTGTAATACGGGGCTAAACGAAGGTGAAGCTATAATATCACACACTGAAGAAAAGGCCTAATGTCCCAACTAAAACCGACTTTTATCACCTGCAACTGACCTGTTATCAGCCGCTCAGTGTGTCGCTAGTCCCTTGAAATATTTATCAGGCCGTATGACCCAGGAAGTGCAACGGGGGTTTGTGAGTATTTTGTTGTTGATGCTGCCGAGCGCTGTCAGACGTCAGCCACTGTCCTCTGCGAGCCCCAAGTCATGAAAGATTCAGAGCAAGGATACTTTTTAAGCCATTTCTGATGAAAAGCTCGGAAAAATGAAACTGACTTATGCCAAATGAATATCACTGAGACGCTGTGATTGTGGCCTTTGATGTTTGCGGGTCGAAATTATTTATAAAACATCAATTTTAGCTTAGGACTAGCGATGGCTCGAAGCGGGTGCATTTTTCATCAGCCTCCTTAGAGGATTTCAACATATTTGCCCAGACCCTAAACGATAGAAAAACTTTTCTAGCCTCTGTGTTGTGCTGATTTTTCCCAGTAAGAAACAGATCGCTATATATATATATATATATAGTTTTAGCTGTCCTGAGCAGACCAGGTTTGGATTTTCGGTTCTCAGACCTGCACATTATAATAATAATAAAAAAAATTTAAAAAAAAATGTGTGGCTAAACATGTTAACGAAACTTAAAGGGATAGTTCACTTTGAAATAAATGTTTGGTATGTTTTATCTTACCTCAAGGACATCCAAGATTTAGGTGTCTTTGTTTCTGCAGTAGTTTCAATTTTGATATTTTTAGGTCCAACCGTTCTTGTCTGTCAGTCATATAATGCAGGTCTATGGTCACCACCTCAAGGAGAATGCCCTGAGAAGTACAAAGCGTGGCTGTGGTTACAAGAGGTAAAAACTATATAAATACTGTTCGTTTTCTCACACAAAACGCTCGTTTCGTGTCTTAGGCCATCAATGTGTTCATACATTTACGAGTCATTAAATCGTGTTTAATTTGGTCTTCTCTGTGCATGCTCTTTGAGGTGGTGACCATAGACCTCCATTATATGACTGATAGACACAAACGGTTTGACCTAAAAATATCAAAATTGAAACTACTGTGGAAACAAAGACACCTACATCTTGGATACCCTTGAGGTAAGATAAAACATACCCAAAAATTATGTCAAAGTGAATTATCCCTTTAACAATAAATGGCTGGCAAAGATTATGCATTCGTTCAGTATACATTATGCATTCAATAGCATTGTTGCATCACAAAAAAACACTCTGAAAACCCATTGCAAAGCACTATGAAATAATCTAAGACACTAGAAACATAAGTACACAAATGTAGACGCAAATGTTTAGCCAAAGCATTACAAGCATGCATGTCTTTGTTGTTTTACAAGCTTAATGTGTATTCTTGCATTACTGTGGTTAGCACCAAGCTTCAGTGCTCAAATGCATGATGCATAATGTCTGTGTTATTATTTGAGCGTGCTATATAAACATATTGATTGACAAACTAGATTAAAATTCAAACTGTTACTCTGAAAGAGAAAATTGACAGAACAAGGCAACTTGGGCTATTGGCAGTGGCGAGAATGCAACGTGTACTTCAATTGGTCTGACATATTTCAGAAATGCAACAATGCACAAAATCAAGAGTGCGTATCAACTTCAAATACTTGCTTAAAGCATGCATATGCTTTGGAATTATAAAACAAACCAAAGTGAACATGCAAAAATGGCGCATGCATTAATCACATAGATCAATCATGGCTCGGTGTGCAATATTTATATGCAACGACACCTCTCTGAAGCAATCAAATAGTCTAGTCATGATCCGTCCTCCTGTCAAATCTAATGTGGAGCAGTTTTCACAATAGATATCATGGGATTGTAGTACATTCGAAATCCCCTGCAATGCACAAAATAAAGTTCAAATACCTACATAAAGCATGTTTTGATTCAACCAAACCAAAGTTAAAAAAATTCAAAAACGCTCCGTGCATCAATCATATATATATATGGATGTGCAATATTCAAATGCAACGACACCTCTCTGAAACAAACAAACAGTCTCGATCTGTGCACCTGTCAAAACCCATATTGAGCAATTTTCACAATAGCAATCATGGCATTAGTGTAGTACATTCGAAATCCTCTATAACACCAGAAGAAAAGCTGTGTCCTTGCGCTCGGTCTATAAAAATGAACCCTTAGCCAATTTCTGTGAGCTGGGTAGTACGCCTGCCTCCTCCTCCCCGTGGCAAAGTGAAATGGAATTGCCTCTCACATTCAAAGACAGCTCAGTGGAGGTGATAATAGAGCTACTCCCTGCTGTCTACAGCCAGGAAATAGGAAAGTGGCATATGGGGCCAGGAACCAAACAGAACAGGAGATACAGGCTGGCAAGGAGGAGGGAGGGGGGCAGAAGGAAAGGTTAATGATCATTCCAGAATTCTAGTGGGAGAAAGTCTTCTTGAAGTTGAGAGAGTGGGGGAAGGGGAAGGAAGAATCGACTGCTTCTTTCCGAGACTTACCTTCAAACAAACACTTGGCAAATTGGATGCCACTTCCGTTCCGGCAACACCGAACGCCATTCGAGGACGGACGGCGTGATGATTATTTTGCAGTCAAAAGTATATCATTGCTTTGGTGATGCATTTTGTCCACATTATGCACAAAGGCAAACAGCTTCAGTAAGTTGCAATTAAGTTGCAAGCATGCAATTATTGCTCTCAACTAGTGGCACCAAGCGGAATTGCAGTCTGTTTGGGTTTATTTGAGCAATCTGACATTATGACATTCTTTCAAATGCATACATGTAAATGTACGTAAACATGCATGTGTGCCTTTGCTCCATATGTGCATATGCACATATGGAGCAAAGGCACACATGCATGTTTACGTACATTTACATGTATGCATTTGAAAGAATGCATTGCATTCAAGGTAAATACTTGATAATTTCATGCATTTATCAAACCCATGAGCTTGGCATGCTGCTTGTAACTAGATCAAATACTGAAGAATGCATTGCAAGTTCAAATAAAAACAAATTGTCAAATTGTCCAATGCAAACAAGTCAAATTGGATGCAACTTCCGCTCTGGAGATCAAACGCCATATGAGGAGTCATGATGATTATTTTGCAGCTAAAAGTATATAATTGCTTTGGTGATGCATTTTGTCCACATTATGCACAAAGACAAACAGCTTCAGTAAGTTCAACAAGCATGCAATTATTGCTCTCAACTAGTGGCGCCAAGCGGAATTGCAGTCTGTTTGGGTTTATTTGAGCAATGACATTAGCCAACTTTGATACAGTATGTTTGGCTATACATATGAAGCAAATGCACACATGCATGTTTACGCACATTTACATATATGCATTTCCAAGAATGCATTGCATTCAGGGAAAATATTTGATAATTTCATGCATTTATCGAACCCATGAGCTTGGCATGCTGTGTAATCATATACTGAAGAATGCATTGCAACAAGTTCAAATGAAGACCTCCGATGCAAAAGCCTCCTCCGTAAAAAAAATGAGATAGTAATATTGAGTGAATGCTATACGCTCATCAAATACTTTCACTTCAAACTCACTAAATCCCAGTCTCAGCCCATTCAGAAATGTCAGTACTTGGGTAGAAACCTATACATAGAAGCCTGATAAAAACGGTAATATTAAACAAAAACTTTAGACGGACTTGGGGGCTTCAAATACAAACAAATTGTCCAATAGAAACAAGTCAAATTGGATGCAACTCCTGCTCTGGAGATCAAACGCCATATGATTATTTTGCACAAGTATTTAATTGCTCCTATGATGCATTTTGTCCGCAATATTTAATTATTTTAGCAAGCATGCAATTATTGTGCCACTAGTGGCTCCAAGCGGAATTACAGTATCTTTGGGTTTATTTGAGCAATCTAACATTGGCCAAATATTGCAAAATGGCTTGAAAATGTGAACAAAAGTCAACAGTCATTTAGTTTGGTGCTGCAAGTGGCATTACAATTGCAGATGAAATATCTTTAAGCATGATCTAAGAACCACAAATCTTACCTTGATCAAATTGCATTGCTTCCAGAAGGATTTTGTCACTGTCCGAATGCGCTGTGCTCATTTGTGCATGCATATTTCCATAAGTAACAGTGCCCAGCTCTGCCTGTCAACACACAACAACACTCTGGACTCATGCCACCCTGCGAATGAGTAGACACCGTCTGAGACAACTGGTATAAAGCGGGCAGGCAAGGTCTGAGGTATCACAGGGGTGTGAAAAGAAAGCCCAAAACAATAGACAGTGATTAAAGTGGCACCTTAAATGCACGAGTGCAAACGTGCAAGAGCGAGTTGAGACTGCAGAGGAAGGCAAGAGAGCATTAGCAGACTGAGAAGTCGCTTGCAGTTCCTCACCCTGTTACCACACCTTGGCCGAGGCAGTTTGTAGCCTCTCAGCACTTCAGAGTGGATCGCAGGCCTTTAAGTATCAATTAAACTAGCAGTGGGATTAGCCACCTCATCATCAAGCAATTTGCACTGCGTTGCTCCTCTGCTGTGCCTTTGTTCGCATTCATTTGAGGCTTTTTTTTTTATCTCTCTTCGATGACAGAGGTATTTGAAGAAGCAAATGACAACTGTTGAAGGGCACAGTTGAACTGTTGAGGTGCTTGAACAGATTAGAGTTCGCTTCCTGTTCTTAAGCTCAAGCACACGCATACAGACGTGCTAATAAGCTAGACATGCTAAAACGCTGATAATCGATGGTGCACAAACACAAACAAGACCAAAAACCATGTGAGGGGAGCACATAAAAGCATGTATGTGTGCATTTCCATTGATGCATTTGCAAGACACTTTTATAGTATCTAAATCGACTTGCATTGCATTCAAGCTACATGCTTTATTAGTTCATGCGAATCAAACCCGTGACCTCACCATGCAATGCCACAACTTTTTTTTAACAATGTAGTTCATGGCAAAGTCCTTTTAGGCAAGTCATGCCACTCGGCCGCCATCTTGGCAACGCCTCCGGGCAGCTATTTCGGACTTTACAAGACCAGGCTCTATCTAACTGAATGGGGAGAGAGTCAGAACTGCACTTTCACTGGTCACCAGGACATAAAAACTGCATGTATAGAAACAGCAGTAAAATATAATAAAAATCGCTGGAAAAGTTCGATGACTTTACCCCAAAATAAGGTTTATAACGCCGTTTTCCCACAGGTTATACTTTTACTGCGCATGCGCAAGGGTTCTCTCGCGCTCTGTCGCGCGCTGCACAGTTTTACATATGTGCGCGCTCTTGCTCGCTCGCTCTAGATTCCGGGAGATTTTACTAATTTGCGGTCATCAACGAGACTTGGGATGTCTGATATTTAAACAACGCACACATACACTGCATATCAAATCTGCCGCCTTTTCAAACAGTAACGTATTTAAATGTTTCCCAGCTTGACTGTTAAAAGCTGACGATTGGCTGTCCAGCGGGAGGGGCGGGGCATTTGCATACAACCGCCATCTTTGGTGTTACGGGTTGACCTTATGTAGCCCCGCCCCTTTTCAGCGTTGCGCTCGTCTTTTGACTTCCGGTCTGTATTTCCACAGCGATCTTGCATGAATGAACTGCTCGTAAAAAAATTCCCGTTCGACATTTGTTAAGACATCTGCTTTAGAATGCTTATGATAAACATTACAATGCTCATGATAACTTTTGTTAACTCTACAATAAGTAAATCCACTTCACCAGCTAATTACTTCTGGACAGCGATGCCATAGAAATATACAGAACCGGAAGTTCAAAGACAATATTCTAAAGATGACGGCGCCCACGTTTCTCTGGTGTATAAGGTCTATAGCCAACATGTATTAATTACGGATTGAGGAAGTGGCATAGAGAGACATGTCTCTATATAAATAGTCTCTGTTCATGGTTATGTAAGAAAGAAAAGAAGTAAATCAGGTTACATTTTTAACTTTAACAAAATATTCCCGCCTAAAAATCAGGGGTGGAATCAAACTCCGGACCAAGTGGGAAAACAGCCCCAAAGACTTGCATTTCAGCAGGAGGAGACACGGATTCAGCCGACATACATGTCATAGAGACAACATTCATCTTACAGGAGCCGAATCTCACAACGAGTTATCACCAGAACGCAGAGGTGACATGACAGGGCCTTCAGAGGCGGATCAATCAATAACCTCCAGTCCAGAGCTCGTGTTCAGCGATGCTGAATGTTTCTCTGAGACGCTCCAAAACCGAGATTCAAACAGAGAACTTAAATTACAATTATTAACCATATATGTTAATCTGATTTCTCTCCGAAAGTCAGCCTGTATATCCGTATGAATGGCAAATTAGTTACAAACACTGTAAAAAAAATATTGGTTTAACTTAAAAAAATGAGTAACCTGGTTGCCTTAAAATTTTAAGTTGATTCAAATGGAAAAAGTGAGTTAATACAATTAAGGAGATTGATTTAATCATCAAAAAATCTAAATAATATGTTATCTGAACTAAATAAATTATTTAAGTTGATTTGAAAAGAAAAAAATGTTGTGATAACAAATCTTGAAAATATTTTTTTTACAGTGAAGAAATACAAAAATACATCATATAATCTTCATTCCTCTCTCTTTTTCTTATTTATGCACATTTTATGTTATCGGTAATACTTTACTTTTAAAATGCATGTGATGATGTTTCTGCAATATTTTGAAAAAAAAAACATCAGTGAAAAGTGATATGATCAGGAAGTCATAGAAACTTTCAAAAAATATTCAATTTAAGCAATTGTAACTTTTTTATTTAAAAAGTTATACTTAATCAATGTAATACAATTTGAGTTCAAATGACTAGAGTTTATTTTTTATTTTACTCATTATACGTATACTTTATTGTGATATTTTTTTTTATTTGGAAAAATGTTATATCATATTAATGACATAACATTTTCATCCTATCTAATTTTGATTGATCTTTCCTTTTTCTAACAACATGTTTAACCATATTGTAATTTAACCACATTTCAGAGTAAGTATAGTCCAACAAGCATTTTCATTTTGAATGGGGAACATGTGTGTGTCAACATGTGTGTGGTCAGAAATGGTCAAGTTTACAAAGCATCACTGACATAATCTACAAAATCAAGTTTGAATCGAGCAATTTTGGCTGAATTGTTTTGAGAAATATCAATTCAGTGCTTCAACGTAAGAGTAAAAGTAAATGAATGATTAAAAACTTCTCTTCCATTACTAATACTGATGCTACTAAACAAGTCTCATGTCATTGGCTTTAGGTTTAGCATCTTTTTGGCTCCTCTATCAATATTGTCAGGCCTACCATGATGAAATCCAAGCCGTTGCTGAAATATTCAGCACTGAGGTTTTTATTTGTCCCCACAGAGAGACAGTGTATGATTTAGTAATGGAGATGGAAGAGGCTGCCAGCACACATCTCTCTCTCTCTCTCTCTCTCTCTGCCATCATGGCTGAGGAGCTGAGATTTCTGGATGGCACTAACATAAGCCGTGTTTGATAGCTGTCCAGCGTCTGTGTGCCGTTCAGATATCTGCAATCATGCGAACCTAAAAATATAAAGCAGGCACAAACATTTTAAGATCAACTCTATTGCGTTTATTTTTGCTTGTATTTTATGTCAGTTGCACTTGAATGCCACTAGTATGCATGCTACATTATTAAGTTAAAGTGTGGAATAGTTATATACTATATGTATTTAACATTAATGCATTTGGCAGATGCTTTTATCCAAAGTGGCTTGGATCATAGACTTCATTCAAGTGCATTAATGCATATGTGAATGTTCGCCAAGAAAAAACAACCACTCGTTCCTGTTGTATATCAGTCATCAGATGAAGTTACTTCCTCTAAATGTCTGTGCCATTAAATCAGTGTTATCACTATAAGTTGTTATAGTAAATGTGACTTTAACACACCTGCTCAGATACTCTTCAAACTGTTGCTCTCCCACGACAGTAGTTGTAGACGAACAGAAATATATAACTGAGCACACTTGCATTGCATTGTAGTCTGACCAACACTATCTCACGACCAAGTCGTACGAATTCGACGAATGATTAAAAAGTGGCTTAATTCGTAACAATTCATGCGACCTCACTCGTACGAATTAATACGATTTTGCTAAATCGTACATATTTTGCGAATTGGCCAATTCGTATGAATTCGTACGAATGACCTACCCCTGACCCCGCCCCTAAACCTAACCATCACGTGGGTTTAGACAAATCGTACGAATTAGTACGAGTGAGGTCGTACGAATTAGTACGAATTCGACACTTTTTAATCATGCGTCGAATTCGTACGAATTGACACATTATAGACATGATGCATGGAATTGACAATGCATTAAAAAATAATGCAAAACTCACAATTAAATAATTTGCTCCCTTTCAGTTTATTTTCAAATTAATCTGGCCACAACACAGGAATTTGAACTGGATATTAGAAATTTTAATTCCTCGCTTTCAAATGCTGCATTCAGTTACCTCAAGCATGAGCCAATGAGGTTCATTCTCGTATTACGCATCACGCTTGAGCTTCAGCAAGAACCAATGAGGTTCATTCTCGAGTTACGCATCACGTTTGAGCTTCTGTTAGAGGTTTGTTTCTCAAGCGTCAAAGCAGGTTCGATTGAGCTTGTTCGTTTATATGTAAATAAAAGCCTTAATTAAATCTGTTCATCATATAAAACAATCAAATCTCTACAGAAATTTTGAACTAAACCTCTTAATTCATATTGATTGGTTTTACAATCTGACCTTTTTGAAGCATCAAAGTGGTAGTTGGGTAGCTGTCAATGGAGTGACAGAAATCTCTCAGATTTTATTAAAAAGATTTTCACTTGTGTTCTGAAGATGAACGAACATTTTTGTGTGAACTAGCCCTTTAATGTATATTTTCGCCAACCCGACCAAGTCGTACGAATTCGACGAATGATTAAAAAGTGGCTAATTCGTAACAATTCGACCTCACTCGTACGAATTAATACGATTTTGCTAAATCGTACATATTTTACGAATTGGCCAATTCGTATGAATTCGTACGAATGACCTACCCCTTACCCCGCCCCTAAACTTAACCATCACGTGGGTTTAGACAAATCGTACGAATTAGTACGAGTGAGGTCGTACGAATTAGTACGAATTAGCCACTTTTTAATCATGCGTCGAATTCGTACGAATTGGTCGTGAGATAGTGTTGATTTTCGCAGTATTTTTGTTGCCTGGAAATTGAACCCACAAGCTGGGCACTGCTTTAGAGGAAGAGGAAAAGTGCTAATTTACATTTACAAAAATCAAAGGTCCTTAAAAAGAACTTCGAAAAGACAATTAATGGATTTCTCTTTAGTGCTTCTCAGCTTTAAATCCAAACTTGGCATTTATGTTTGGAGGTGTTTCATCACCACAGCTATAGTGAAATGAACACAACTCTCATTTCCATCCACTCTATTGTGAACACATCCAATGAATTTGACATGACCTACAGGACGCAAAAGACAATAGAAGAAAAGCAGGACTCGCAGGACAACAAGAGAAGCCGTCGGTGCTCAGGAGGTGTGGGGTCCCTGACGTGCAGATTAGGGTTTTGGGAGCACTTTGCAGGTTGTTGTCGCAGAAAAGCCAGCGGAGAATTGCACTAGCTCATCCCCAGATAGAGGAGTGTGTGAGCAGAGTAGGCAACACATTTGTTTTGCACTAAATTAAAAGACCTTAGGAAAAGAAAAAGTCAAATGAATTTGTCTATATAATCAGTGCATCTGTTGCTCAAACTATTCTACTTTGCCATGGAAATATTTTTCTATAGGCCTATCTATATTTGCAGTAACTTTGGTTGCTTAAATTTTGGTTTAGCACTCAAAACTATAACGTGTTACTTCATGTAAAGACTAGATGTTCTTGTTGACGTATGGCGTTTAATTTGCTTAATAAAATCAAATGTAAAAGTCAAAAATATTTTTTTTTATTTTGTAGTAATTGCTATATGAAAGCACTGTATTGTATTGTTCCTTATTGCTTTATTGAGTGACACCAACATAACCAAGCTAATTATTTGCTTTTCAGTTGTTTTTGTTTTAAACATTTCGGAGGTAAAAGTGTCACTTGCCACATTTAGGGTGTTTAGCACTAAAGTTCACCAATGCAATCCCTTTATATAAAGATAATAAAAAGTAAAGTGCTCATATCATGAGGAATAAAAATCTCCTTTATCTGTTCAGATATACTTCATTGTACTATGTGTTCCTTCCCACTGAAAAAGAAATGAGCCATTCTGAACATTGTGCATGTCATTGACGCATTCTCATCCTAGGGCGTCATATAGTGACACTTTGTCTAAATCCAACGCACATGGCACCCTTTAGCGTCAATATAACACGCGCAGAGCTTTGTTCGGTTATGGTAGGTTTAGTTCTGGGGTAGGTTTTAGGGTTAAACCACTAGGAGGCGCCTTCTGGCCCATATATATCTGCGTCTCATAATGACGCTAACGGGTGCCATGGATGTAGATGAAATGTCAAAATCGTCAGTATATGACGCCTTGGATTAGCACATGTGATCACCATAAGTCAGAAGATAGGCTATTATTCCTGAAGAATTTACAATAAAAGTGAGCAGCTGACGCTTATTTAAAGCAAGATTCCTGATATTTTAATCTGATTGGAACAGTTTGGCCTCGTTTTATGAATATTTCACAATTTGATGCAGCTTTAAACTCCATTTAAACCGAGTGAAAAGGGAAAAACTGGGCCAAAAAAACAACAGCTGTGAAGATTCAAATAAAACGCGAGAAAATTTAATGTCCAAAAAAACAAAAAAAAAACCGTATGACTCACTGAGAGTAAATTTGACCAGGTCTACTATTTTGTGAATGTAAGTGAATCATCATTGTCTGGGAGACTTTCAAGCAATATAAGGTTTTTCTAGTCAGTCATTTAATGTCTTGTGCCGGTTCAGAAGGAGCATTAATGATTTTGTCCTCCCACTAATACCGCATGAGGTGTCAGTCATACACTCTGCGCCTGCCAGATTACATCCACTTTCAATTTCTGCACGGCCAGATGGTTTCTTCACACTGCATAAATAAATGAATGCGGGTGTGTGGACCTCCATAGCACGGATCACATTCTCCCCGCTCGTCTTGAAGACGAGGCGAGTTACGATCTCGCAACCTCGGAGGTGAGCGGAACCGCGCGGGAAGGTCCGCGGCCGCTTAAAGGAAGTGTTATCCTTCTAGATGTACGAGACACACATTTGCGAACATTGTTAGACAGATTGCACCACCTTTGTCTGCGGTGTGAACCTCTATCAATTACGTATCTTCCCTTTGATGACCGCATTCCGTTAGAATAGCTGCTAATGAATCGCGAAGCGACGTGTGGAACGGTGAAAACAACGCGCGTAAACGTATTCAATTTCCGCAGCTTGACGTGAGGACGTCCGCGCGACACACGGGCCGAAAGGTGTTTCATGCGGGCTTCCAGTCATTAGGACCTGGCAGCGGTGTTTCTCTCTCTCCTACCTGTAAATGGACTCGGAGGAAAAACAGTGACGGAGCCCGGTGAGAATTTCACTGGGGGCTTGGAAATTCACACCCGCCCAAGGTGTTGTTTAGGCGTCTGATAAACATGTGAGAAAATAATAGGCTGGAGAGGAGTGGGTGCTTCAACCAAGGAGACCAGAGTCAAGATCGAGATTTTTGAATAATTAACTTTGTGATCAAGACGATATCAGTCTGTTAGTCTTCATTTGTTCAATAGGAGCAACAATACAATAGAGAGGAAGAGGGAAAGTGAGCCAGGCATGAGAGAGAGGGAGAGAGAGTCTTGGAAACCAGAGTTGTGGATCTAATTGAGGCTGCAAGCGGCCATATGGGCTAGTGTGAAAATAGCAAACGCTATCAGTGACGGAGAAATAGGAAGGGAGAGAGGAAAGAAGAATATCTAAGATATGACTATGCATTCAGAGCCAATTCTCTCTCCAGCTGTAGGGACAAAACGAACACGTTTCCTGAATCGCTAAACGCTAATCGCTGCTTCGAGCGATCTTTGTGTTGAACGCGATGTGAATGAGTGAAGCGTCGTCCCGAAGCCCTTAAGATGCTGAAACGCACGCATGCCAGCCATAGGAAGCAGGCCAAGAATGAAAAACAAAGTGCATGTGAGCTTCTCCTCCCAACGCGCCTGATGTTCCGAGGCTGCCTGTTATCCGAGGTGTTAATTGGCAAATTCGGTACAAGTCAAGAGCGTGTTCCCTGCCGTCCTCGCCCAGCTAGGAGAGGTCATTAAGCCGAGAATGGATTCTCTCATGCTGCCTTAACCCTTGCGGCGCATTGCATCTCTCCCTTCCTCCTTTTTTAACCATCTAAAGCAAAGGGAAAAAACATATATGCAACATATAACACCGTGTATCATTATTTCATTATTGCTTCTGAAAGGTCCGTGGAATCACAACTGTAGCTTGCAACGGTTATGAATATGAATAAAGTGAGATGGATGGATAGATGGCAAAGGCCTTGATTGGGACGCACAAATATGCCTAGCCTACTGAAAATAGAACCCTAAAAATAAAAATAATTTTTTGGCATCTATTGCCCATGGATAACGTTCTACAAGTGAACATTCGTTATTCGTCGTTATCTGATTTTTAGTACTCAAAATTTTTAGCAGAAAAACGTTATTGTTCCTGGAAAGCGTGTATATGTTGCTATTCTCAGAACGTTCATAACATTTCAAATTAACATGCGCGTTTGGAATGAACAGGTGTGTTTGAATAATTCTAAAATGGAATTTTCCATTAACGTTCGCATTACAAAAACACGAACATTTGAAACATAAAAAACAGGTGTTTTGAATCTTAATAGAATCTTCAGAAATAATATTCCAATAATTTAAAGTTCAGATTTTTGTTAGCCGAGCTGGGAAAATCCACGCGCGGAAGCTTAAAGAAGTGTTTACATATAGCCTACTAAGAAAAAATGTTACGCTTTAAAGTTACTATAGTAATAACTAATAATGCATGATGCAACTAAACCAAACCAAACTCAACATTACTCAGTATAATTACAGTGTGACAAAGAAACTTTAAAATAAAGTGTATAAGCCTTTATTTCAAGGTGACGTGATTACATTATAAAAACATCAATATAAAGTTGCAGTTAGGGTTAGGGCTTGGTTTAGGGTTAGTCATACTTGTAATTTTGCCTACAACAATGCCGCCTTAAAGTAAAGGTTCACTGAATGGAACTTTGGGGAAACCAAAATAGAATTATTCTATGCTAGCATCGCTGCGAAACCTCGCTTTTTGGAACACTTCTTTTGAAGAACCAGCTTGACTTTAAGCATCTTGAAGCAAAGCCTGTGCCGGTCTAAGAGGCCTTCCTCTCCTCGGAAACGGTAGCGTCCTCTGGGGCTCCGGGTGCGATCTCACCAATGCCTCTGTCATCACTTGCTGTGACTGCCAAATCCGTGCTCCAGAATCGGGGTTCTCGAAACAAACACACACAGCAGACAGGACTGCTCAGAGACCTACGGAAGAAGCCTTTCGCTTCAACACATTTCGCCTGACACGAGGAGGAATCGCGTCGCATCCTGAACCGAGAGGGACCGTCGCGTTGCTTGTTGGGTAACATGTAAACTGCGGGGTGGCCCTCTCCTCTCTTGCCCTTACATTTGGTCTGCGTCCCATATATTCGCATGTGTTTATGTAGGAAGTTGTTGATTGTCTGCACGACTTTGATATGGAGAGATGGCCATCGAGCCATCGGGAGGAGAGAAGATACCGGCCAACTGACCTAAAACACCTGCTGGGGGGTACAACGCGAGCGCGCACAGGTGCATATTGTTATACGATTCTCAAAATACACAAAATAGATATCCTATAGCTGCAGATGAGGGGAAACAACATGCATCTCTAAACAATGCTGGGTTGTTTCAACCCAAATTTGGGTAAAATATGGACAAACCCAAATGTTGGGTTAAAAATGTAATTTCACATTTTAACCCAACTTCAACTTTCACTTTCAACTGTACATTTTTTAATTGTATTTTTAACCCAACATTTTGGGTTTGTCCATATTTGACCCAAGTATTTAGAGTGTAGATCTGAAACGCCTAAAATAAAAGAACATCAATGCATTTTTAAGCGAAATGTAATGGGGGAAAAAAGACACGTGACAAGTCGATTTCACAACAAACATAATTTGACATTACAGTCGTGTCCTCAGATCTCAGGTGTTTGCGGTAAAAGGCGACAACACTGAGCCTTCGTTATAAACACTGCACACAATACTGTGGGAATATACTTCCGATCAAACTTTCTCAGTGATGCTGAGACTGTCTTTGACTTCCTGTTAATTAACACTACATATTAATTCCTCCATCTTTCCCCCTCTCCTCTCTCCTCCCAGACTGTGATTTGGCAATAGTCAGCCTCGTTACTCAGATTGTGTGTATTTGGTCGTACAAAAAGAAATAAGATCATGTTGATAAGTAGGCTATTTTTTTTTTTTTAATGTGTAAACGAGAGGGAGTTTCCGATGTTTTAGTCATTTATTTACTAAATATTAGCTAGAATTATTATGTTTGTATATTTATTTATTTATTTTAGCAGCAATGGTTGTCGAGGACTGGTCAAGATACGCACAATCTGCTTGAACGAAATGTTATATATAATGCTATCCATTAATTAATCACGTCATAGCAATAGCCGATTAGATTTCGATACATTCAGTATGAATTCTGTGATGTCATAATGCGGGAATTTTTAAAGAAAATTATAATGCAACAATATAATAACGCAATTAAAAGACGTCACTGTCAGCTGTAAACGAAACGAGAAAATGTTTTTCTACACCAGACATGTTGTTTATAATATTATTTGTAATTTCCGTTTGCGTGTAAAACATTTCAATATATAGTTTAAAGTTAGCCTACATTTAATAATAATAATAATAAATAATAATTAATAGGCTAAATTAGTGAATGTAAAGAGTTTTAGCAAGGTAAAATAAATGTAAGTGATTTATCTCAAAACATAATAATAATTAGGCTATAATAATTGGGCTAATTTTTATTTTAGTAGCTGTGGGCCTAAAAATCCACATCTCGTGGGGAATTCCATTGAACGATGTTCTGCAGTTATAGGACATGAGGAAACATTAATTGAGGAAAGATTAGAAACAAATGAAATAGCAACAGATGTTTCAAATGATGCTAATTTAATGTAATTATCCGTGTCCCGTTTCTTGAAGCGAGTATATTAATTCAATTAGGAAGCTTCATTTCCAACGTGACTTCATAGTTTAGGCCTATATTATTGATATATTTAAATAAAATAATGTATATAGGCTACATAAACGTATTACAAGAGGCGAGCAGACAAAAAGATATAGAGGAGCAGGTTGATCCGTTCTTCATATCATTTAAAAAACATTTTTACATTTCTCTCGCGCTAGAAAGGTAAACACTTTTATGTTACATATAGGCTATCTATAATGTATAGTAGCCTAAGGTAAAAATGTATAGTTTTGTCAAATCGATTAATCGTATAAAATAAAACTTTGAGTTTACATAATGTGTGTGTGTGTGTATGGTGTTGTAATGTAAAACGAAGTTGCTGCCTTAAATTAAGTACAATCAACTTGGATTTTTAAGTAATTTCAACACAGTATACATGAAAAATATTTTTTGTAACTTTTATAACTTAAAAAAAAAGTTGAAATTGAAATTATTTTGATGAGTTAAATCAATGAAAACATGTTGTAAATACGTATTGATCATATACTTTTTTTAGTGTGAGTGTATATATATATATATATATATCTTTTATATAGCATAAAAGTTTGTTAATTATATTATTATATGTAGGCCTAGCCTATATATGCTATGCTATAACATAACATATAGGCTACATATAATAATATAATAGGCTAAACAAACTTTTATGCTATATGCGATTAATCGATTTGACAGCATGCACTAATAATGTTATACTAACATTTATATATATATATATATATATATATATATATATAATGGCTATTATATTAGACTGCCTATTGCCTACCATTTTTACACCCATATATTATTATAGGTAGATTGTTAAAATAAGACATAGCCTAATTTAAATTAGTAGGCAATTCAAACAATGCAACTTCTTTAGCTTGAAAGAACCTTTTGGCTCGTTTACGCGTTGGTGGAACTTGAGCCAACACAGTTTTGTGCAGGTCTCTCTCCCCCTCTCTCTTTTTATTTTAAATAAAATATATTTAACATTTTTAAACTTTTTTTAATTACAAAGTAATTTATTATAATTTTTTTATTATTATTTTTAATATCTGCCAGTAACGTGATGCAAGGTTCATCGAATGATAAAGTGCTTGTTAAACCGCTCTCTCTCTCTCTCTCTCTCTCTCTCTCTCTCCAGCGGGTTTCTTCGCGTTGGAATGAAGCTGTTTTCGGCTGAACTGTGCGGCGCGGAGCGTCAGCGCGGAGCGTCTGATTAGCATGCGGCAGTAATGAGGGTGAACCGGGTTCCATTGTTCCAACACCTCCCCTCTCCTCCGCACCAATCTGTCAGCGTTCAGACTCAAATGCTGCTCTCCACAAATGAATTGGATAATTAGTTGCCCCTCACGAATGCTGCACTCTTCTCACCCCTGATTGCTTTCACCTTTTTGCTCCTGGCAATTTTGACACCTCGTAATCAGCCTGCTGCTTCTCCTTCTCAATCTATAACCCTCATCTTCCTCCTCTTTTTTTTTTTTTTGGGGGGGGGGGGGGGGGTGTACTTTAATCCAAATACATTGCAAGAAAGTGCAGATGAATGAATGGAAGGCCTGCTTTACCGAGGAGTGGTGGTAGACCTTTTGAATAGCAAATCAATCATATTTCTGTCTTACACTTTCGGCATTATGCTGTCAAATTTGAGTCAACAGCAAGGACAAAAAAAAGAAGAAGAAAAAAAAACACATGGACCCAGAAACTGTCAATACAGCTTTCCTCTTCCAAATAACGAGCACTGACAACGTAATTATGTACAAGCATCTGTCCACGACTCCAGAGAGAGAGAGAGAGAGAGAGAGAGAGAGAGAGAGAGAGAGAGAGAGAGAAGAGAGAGAGAGAGAGAGAGAGAGAGAGAGAGAGAGAGAGAGAGAGAGAGAGGAGAGAGAGAGAGAGAGAGAGAGGGAGGAGAGAGAGAGAGAGCGAGAGAGAGAGAGAGATCATTAGGGAGAGAGTTCATATTTGCTGCCTTTTAGAATAAATTCATGCTTTGATGTGAGAGATGAGAATTTGAACGCTCTGTTTATCCAAGTTGGGTCGTGTATTATGCGCAACACATTGTATGCTTTCGACATGCAATATTCAGCATTGCAAATAGAGCAAAAGCATGTCGTGTGCCTCGGTTGTTGTGTTGTTTTTCCTGGAGCAAAACAGCAACGTGTGGCGCGAGACATTGCGAAATTATGCTTCATTAAAACACGAGGATTTGGGAGGGAATATGGGTGAAAAGAATCAGTCGTCTTTTAGTTTGACTTCCTATACCTTAAAAAGATCGATGCTGACTGCTGATTGGTCAGTAAAGCGTTCCGAGAACTTCCAACTACTAGAAGCAAAAAGATCACAGAATATCTTATTCTTAGTATTTTTTGTAATACAGTATAAAGATATGGGAAAAAAAACAGTAAGGTAGTATGCTACTCCTAACTGAGCGCCACCAGTAGCGATAATAATTTTTGTTGCATAGCAACCTTCTGTGACGTCAGGCCGATATTCTAATAAAATGACGCATTATGAATTTTAAAAATATGTTACGGCCAAATAATTATGTAATAGTCCTAACAAATCAATTAATCGTATCCAATATGTGTATAACAAAAGTTTGCATTTATATAAGTGTTATATATATTATATATATACATAAACAAACTTTTCTTAGATGCGATTAATCGATTTGACAGCACTAAATTAAACTTAAAAAAATATTTTTTGCAATGAACTAGGAGTTCAAATGAAATAGGAGTTCAAAAGTTACTCCAATGAATTAGGAGTAACTATTAATTTTGCAATGAAATAGGAGTTCACACTATAGGAGTTTTCACAACTATAATGTTTTTGCATTTTTTAATTTTGCAACTATAAATTTTTGCAATGAAATAGGAGTTCACACTATAGGAGTTTTCACAACTATTTTGTTTTTGCATTTTTTGATCTGTTAAACTAGAATTAACTATTTAAGTCTGCGTCGGCCCCTTATTGGAGAAACACTGCCGTAAGCAACAGCATGGACACGATCAACCCAAAAAGCAATTGATATTTCAAGTAAACGTACTTATTTATTTGTTAAGTATACAGTAAATAGAGCTGTTCAGTCATGACATCCGTTTGTAGGCTGACCCGGATCAGTCATCATGGGCTCCCAAGGGAATTTCCTTTGGGGTTTCATAATAAAACTTGGCTAAACAAGGACAACAACAGTTCTCAGATTGGCCAAGCATGCACACTCACATTCTCGTGTTTTAGTCCTCATTTAGAAACTTGTTAGCAAGTTACATTACATAGTAGCTTTAAAATTCACATATAGCTGTGTATAATTTATGTAGCACTGCAGACCTAATTTAACACACCAACCAACACTAAATAAACCGATCTCCAGAGGGAAGCTATACGACTTAAAAATGCTGTTTCTCTTTTAGTTTTAAAACCACAAACTGAACAACCAGGATTGCATACAGTAAGCTAGTCAAAACAAACGCCCGCTTTGTGTTGTTGAATAACCCTATCGGTGTTTATTTTGCGATAATGACCGGCTGGTTGTACATTATCCCTTAAATCAATATTTTAGGGGATCTTTTCTTCAGCGAAACGCTGCAAAAGTCCCCATGTGCAGCGCCAGTCTGCCAGTGTGAAAAACAACCACAAAACTAGCTCCTCTTCACACCAGCTCATCTATGGAGTGTGTGTGTGTGTGTGTGTTAGCAGGCTGTAATCTGGGGCGCTGCGAGGTCTTTGCTCCACACGTGTGCCACTACACACATCTGACTATCTGCTCAACTGAATTACTGAAAATTATTACGTTTGTTTACGACGCAGCTAATTATCCACACACAGTCCAATGCAGCTAAAACACAAGCCCTTCTGTACACACGAGTGCAGTTATGCGATCGCATGAAAACCAAATGGAAAATTGTTTTGGTATTTGAGCAGAAAATCCACATGATATGCAGTCAGTTGATATTTCTCAGTGCTTTTTGTTCCTGTTCATTCATGTGGATGAAGCACAGACATCTAAAACAGGCCTAATAGCAAGCAGGAATAAATAATGCCGTATAAATCATAAGATAATTGTGCATGAAATCACAAATTGAGCTTGTATTGGATAGAAACACAGTTTTAATGAACCTGAAATACCTGTGCAGAAGTGCTGGCGTAAAGCAGATGGTGTTTATCGTTGAAATGATTATCCTGGAGTTATTTCTCATTATCAACAGATTCCCTCATACAGGTGGTACACATTAAAATTACGTTATCAAATTAAAGCAATTAAGAGTTATTACTTCCACAACATTTCAATGGAACATTTTTTTCAGCGATCGCTAAATTTGCCAGCCGTGTTGCTGAAGTTAAAACAAGAGATCTGAAGATGTGACGACTTGCCCCGACCTAAGCTCTGATCCCGAGGACTGTTTAAATTAGGGACTCGTGCCTTAATGTATGTCAGTGTGGTTCACTAAAGGAAAAAAAAAAAGATATTACAAAAATATTATATTGAAATTGAGCTAGGAGGAAAGGATGCACAAAATAAAAAGCATTTGTGTAATTGGATTTATGACTTTAAAAAAAAAATGCATAAATTACCAAGATATGGCAGTTTAAAGGGATTGTTCACTTTGAAATTAAGTTTTGGTATGTTTTATCTTACCTCAAGGGCATCCAAGATGTAGGTGTCTTTGTTTCCGCAGTAGTTTCAATTTTGATATTTTTAGGTCAAACCGTTCTTGTCTGTCAGTCATATAATGGAGGTCTATGGTCACCACCTCAAAGAGCATGCACAGAGAAGTCCAATTATGAAATGAGTATTTATATCGTTTTTACCTCTTGTAAGCACAGTCACGTCCAAGTGATCTAAGGGCGCGGGCCCTTTGTGGCTGTGGTTACAAGAGGTAAAAGCGATATAAATACTGTTGGTTTTCTCACACAAACCGCTCGTTTCGTGTCTTAGGCCATCAATGTGTACTTACATTTACGAGTCATTAAATCATGTTTGATTTGGACTTCTCTGTGCATGATCTTTGAGGTGGTGACCATAGACCTCCATTATATGACTGACAGACAAGAACGGTTTGACCTAAAAACATCAAAATTGAAAATACTGTGGAAACAAACACACTTACATCTTGGATATACATATCAAAACTTAATTTCAAAGTGAACTATCCCTTTAAATTCACAAATGTTATATATTCATATAAAAGGCTTGGGACTGCCTGCTTTTGTATTGATATATGCATAGCACAGGTAAGAGCTTGTTCTTTATGTTGGGATGCATTGAATAAAAGTACAACGGTGAGACAACTCGCCCTCGAGATGCGGATATCTTTGCTGTTGCCATATCAAATTAAAAGACTTTTTGCCTTTATAGATTCTACAGTTAAACTGCAACGCCTCCAGCTAAAAAGATTAATTAAGACATAACCACTTCGTTTAATTAAATAAACGACCGCGGAAGGTTCCGCTCTCTTCATCGTGTCACTGACGGACGTGAGCAAATGTGTTCAGAAGGGAAGTGTGCTACTTAAAGCCACGAATAAAGGCGGTTTCAGTCCGGCGGGCGACCCCTTGCCCGCGTGTGTCAATCGTCAGCTTTGTTCTTGAAGTGTGAATTGAGGTGGCTATACATGTGATTTGGGGGTACATCATCCTTACAAAAGGCACACTTCTCTCGGCTGTTCATCTGCTGAGCGTCTGTCCCCGACGCCTGGGCCGACACGTCCGGGAGGTCTGGAGTCCAAAAGAGCTGGACAGAGACAAAGGACATTAGAGGGCAATCATACTCACGAATTATTCATTGGTTGAGCTAAAAGCCAAGAATCAACTATTCAACATGCGTCTGTGGCTCAAATGCACTGAAGATTGTGAATATTGTATGTAGAACTCTTGATCATTTCATGATGTAAATGTAAATTTTATTCTGTAATATTTTGTGATTTTTGTGATTTAGCCATTGGGACTACGGATGGAAACTAGCTTATAGCTACAATCCGGCATATTTACGTGCATGCACTCTAAATAATGCTGGGTTGTTTCAACCCAAATTTGGGTCAAATATGGACAAACCCAAATGTTGGGTTAAAAATGGAATTTAAAATTTAAACCCAACTTCAACTTTCACTTTCAACTTAATTACATTTTTAACCCAACATTTGGGTTTGTCCATATTTGACCAAAATTTGGGTCGAAGCAACCCAGCATTTTTTGAGTGTGCATACCATGTGGGTGGGTAGTGGGTTCATTAATATGCATTGTCCAAATCAAATCAAATAATTCAATAAAATATTGCATTACTTCATTACTACACTCTAAACAAAGCTGGGTTGTTTCAACCCACATTTGGGTCAAATATGGACAAATCCAAATGTTGGGTTAAAAATTTAATTAAAAAAATGTTACAGTTGAAGTTGGGTTTAAATTTTAAATGACATTTTTAACCCAACATTTGGGTTTGTCCATATTTGACCCAAATTTGGGTTGAAACAACCCTACATTTTTTAGAGTGTACAAAATATATGCACGTGTTATTAATTAGATAAAAATGTGTAAAATATATTGGAGCTGTTTAAATCAAACGATTTAATATATATATATATATGGACAAACCAAAAATTTTGGGTTAAACATGTAACTTAAAATTTTAACCCAACTTCAACTTTAACTTTCAACTGTAATTTTTTTATTACATTTTTAACCCAACATTTGGATTTGTCCATATTTGACCCAAATTTGGGTTGAAACCACCCTGCATTTTTTAGAGTGTACAAAATATATGCACGTGTTATTAATTAGATAAAAATGTGTAAAATATATTGGAGCTGTTTAAATCAAACGATTTAATATATATATATATGGACAAACCAAAAATGTTGGGTTAAACATGTAATTTAAAATTTTAACCCAACTTCAACTTTAACTTTCAACTGTAATTTTTTTATTACATTTTTGGATTTGTCCATATTTGACCCAAATTTGGGTTGAAACCACCCTGCATTTTTTAGAGTGTACAAAATATATGCACGTGTTATTAATTAGATAAAAATTTGTAAAATATATTGGGGCTGTTTAAATCAAACCATTTAATATACATAAATATATATAAATATATATATATGGACGAACCCAAATCTTGGGTTAAAAATGTAATTTAAAATTTTAACCCAACTTCAACTGTAACATTTTTTATTACATTTTTAACCCAACATTTGGATTTGTCCATATTTGACCCAAATTTGGGTTGAAACAACCCAGCATTTTATTAGACTGTAGCTTTTACATTTCATTTCGATTTTCTGCTAGTGAGAAAATCATTTTATTTCTACTTGTCTCACATTCTGGACGCAGTCATATGATAACCAAAACACCTGACTTCATAATCACTCTGTTAACGTAAACTGAGTTTTGTTTTTTTTTAAATGCAATGATGCAACAAAAAAAATGCTCTTTTTATCATGACACCAGATTTACACTTCATAATTTAGCCATTCCATTCAAAATGTCTGTTTTGCCAACAACACCATTTTTTCCATGCTCTTAAAACAGATGAGCCCAGGTATCTGCAATGCTTTTGAGCTGAAAGAGAGCAAAAAAGAACAGTCCGGAAACAAGTGTAATAGTACGACGGCACAGAAGACGAGGTAATATGTGATTCACAGCTCTCTGTGGTCTTAGCACATCCTAATTGACATCCTAAATGGAATAGCACTGAATTCCTGTGCAGATGTGAGCCTTACATAATAGGTGTGAGTTTCGCGGTTCTCCATATGGACAGGTAAAAGCAATAGGGCTCTTTTCTGTCTTCTTTATATGCGTTTAATTAGATTTCCTTTGCAATTTCACAAGCTGCAAATATATACAGTTGTTAATATGCAACTTTACACACCCCTTCCAGAAAATGTAAGATGTTTAGCATTTGCACAAGCTGTAGAACAGATATTTAAATATATTCCACAAGACATTTTTTTATTTTAATTTCAACATGTTCATTTGGTTTCATGTGTCGCCTCCGTGAGCATTAGTATTAAAATATTTTAAAATTTAAATACGTGATTTGTTTAATATATATTAAAATATTTAATATTTTTAAATATTTCTAAACAATTATGATCCCTATATTCTGTAAGGGGCATGTAAACCTACAAGTAATATTTAGCTTGTGAATTTTGTGTTGTATAACGTGCTTTTTAAAATAATATGTAGATTTGTCTAGTTTACATAATATAATATACACGTTGTTCTAAATTAAACCTAGTGAGTCACTACTACTAAAATAGAACCTCATATAATTCCAACGCGTTCTCATCCCAAAGCGCCATATAGGACGCTTTTGCAAAAGCGTAAATATCCAACGCACATGGCACCCTTTAACGTCTAATGAGACGCTTCGGTTAGGGTTAAGTTTAGGTATGGTGTGGGGTAAGGGTTAGACCACTAGGGGGCGCCTTCTGCCCAAATATATCTGCGTCCCATTTCACGTTAAAGGGTGCCATGTGCGTTGGATATTTACGCTTTTGCAAAAGCGTCCTATATGGCGCTTTGGGATGAGAACGGGCTCATAATTCAGTTTACTTCAATAGTTTGCTGTTAGCATGTTGCTAAGCTAATAACACAATATTATTAGCATAAAAATAAATACAGTAGCATACAAAAATACTGGGTAAAACAGAAGAAGAATGAAGTCTTTCTAATGCATTAACACAATGCTCATCATCACAATGCATTATGGGATTGCCCATTCAAGGCGACCATTTGCATTTGAGCTAATAAAACTTAAACTTTGTTATTTATTTATTAAACGAGCGATCGTTTCGCTTGATAAGACCCTTATTCATCGTCTGGAATCGTTTAAAGCCCTTTGAAGCTGCATTGAAACTGTCTTTTGTACCTTGAACCGTTTGGTCCCCATTGAAATCCATTATATGGAGAAAATCCTGGAATGTTTTCATCAAAAACCTTAATTTCTTTTCGACTGAAGAAAGAAAGACATGGACATCTTGGATGACATGGGGGTGAGTAAATTATCAGCAAAAGTTTTTTTTAAAGTGAACAACTCCTTTAAAGGCATCACTGACATGAACGCTCCTCAGAAAAGTAGCCAGAGTAATTGCTGACATTTTATGCTACTTTTTACGCAGAGATTAGAAATGATTCAAGGAACAAAAACTGAAAACGAATAGTTTTGTTTCATAACGGAAAGCTGGAATTTTCCCTAAAAACCAATGACCAAAGAATTTTGTCCAAGTAAACTTTCAGATTTACACCACTTCCTGTTCCATGAATCCGTTCGTTTTTCCCGCACACTGTAATGAGGGAAAGATTTCACCTGTCCTGTGCCGACTGCCGAGACTATGCTGTGGTAAAATGTGTTATTATCCAAACACCAGTCATCTTTATTCATGCAAAACCAAACAAATCAGAGATGAGTGCATGTGTAATAGGGCTGGGTATTGAGACAAATTTCACAATTCGATTCACAAGCTTGCAATTCAATTCGATTACGATTCGATTCGATTCAATATCGATTATTGGATATCAGTTACAATAAATGGCCATTTTTCTCAAGGGAATCAAATCTCTTAACTAATGCTGTAAACTATGGGAGTCTAGTTGTAGCCTATAGGCTTCATTAGCCTAATATGAAGGTAATAATTAACTGTTTTGTAGCTATACAAACACTTAAATTACACTTTTATTTATTTTTATAATAAGAAGATTATTTGAAGCTGCACTGAAACTCCCTTTATACCGTTTGGTCCCCATTGAAGTCCATTATATGGAGAAAATCCTGGAATGTTTTCATCAAAAACCTTAATTTCTTTTCGACTGAAGAAAGAAAGACATGGATCTTGGATGACATGGGGGTGAGTTAATTATCAGCTAAAGGTTTTTTAAAAAGTGAACTACTCTAATAAGGATATCAGCAAACTTTCAATGCACCCTGGGTGTGAATGTCCATCTTACCTGTTGAGGTCCTCGTACATTTTCGTGTGAGGCAGAAGATGCGGATGCAGATGTGTGAGCTGAGGAAGAGGGGGCGGGGTATGATGAACAAGACTCCTCCCTCATTGTGTGCAATTGGTCTCCCAGGTCCAGTCTGTGCAGAGGCAGGTCCACCCGTTTATCCGGTGTACTGTTGAGAAAGTCGTACTCGTCGTCCGTGTTCGGGGGAAACTTCACACTCAGGCCGCTAAGGGAAAGGTGGTCAAAAGATGTTTTGTCTGGAACTGCGCCACGAGATGCGAGGGACGCGGAGTTCGAGGATTCGTCGACCTCTGACCTCAGCGGTGAGGAAAACGGCACCTCGGCTTGTTCGGCCGTGTCGTCGGTGCACTGGATGGGCATGGAAAACTGCACTGGAATCAGATAGGAAATCAACAGAAACATTTATGTTATTTCGGTCAGGACCACTTTGAGAATTACATTGATCAATTACATTTAATTACATTTATTTACAGTCTTTGGATTTGGCGAGAGACTTAAGGCCCCTTGCACACTCAGTCTGAAATTTTCATATGCGTTTTTTCTAGGGCTGTCAGTTAAACGCGTTATTAACGGCGTACATTTTTTTTTGTGCTGAAATTGTCTTTTGGACCTTGATCCGTTTGGGAAAAACTTTTGCTGATAATTTACTCACCCCCATGTCATCCAAGATGTCCATGTCTTTCTTTCTTCAGTCGAAAAAAAATGGAGGTTTTTGATGAAAACATTCCAGGATTTTTCTCCATATAATGGACTTCAATGGGGACCAAACGGTTCAAGGTCTAAAAGACAGTTTCAGTGCAAACTGCAAACTGTTCAAAGGTCTTTAAACGATTCCAGACGATGAATAAGGGTCTTATCAAGCCAAATGATCGCTAATTTTTCTTTAAAAAAATACAAAGATTAAGTTTTATAAGCTCAAATGCTCGCCTTGCTCTGTTCTGTGATGAGCGTTCGTGACTCTCCTGTTCGAACTCGTTTATCAAAATGAACAAAGCTTTTTTCGTGTCATTTGGTTTATTCAACGAAAAAAATGAACGAATTGACTCAGGAAAAGATTCATTCATTTTGATAAACGAGTTCGAACAGGAGAGTCACGAACGCTCATCACAGAACAGAGCAAGGCGAGCATTTGTGCTTATAAAACTTAAACTTTGTTATTAATTTTTTTAATGAGCGATCGTTTCACTTGATAAGACCCTTATTCATCGTCTGGAATCGTTTAAAGCCCTCGGAACAATTTGTAGTTTGCACTGAAACTGTCTTTTGGACCTTGAACCGTTTGGTCCCCATTGAAGTCCATTATATGGAGAAAAATCCTGGAATGTTTTCATCAAAAACCTTAATTTCTTTTCGACTGAAGAAAGAAAGACATGGACATCTTGGATGACATGGGGGTAAGTAAAATATCAGCAAAAGTTTTTTTTAAAGTGAACAACTCCTTTAAACAAGCATTAAGGGAACACAAATGGAAACGGACAAGCCTCGTGTAAACGGTGGAGAAAAGTCTCTAATGCTCCCTGCAATCGAATCCAGATACACTGATCTGAAGGAACAGCATTTTTCTCATGTCAATATCTCTCTCACTCATATAGATATAAGTGTATTAGTATGCAAATGCACAGAAAGCACAGCAGTGATATGCACACCATGCAACACTGACTATTAATGAGGAACTCTGTCAATTTTAGCACCAAACAATGCAGTGAGAATTGCTCTACCATAACAACTGTGTCAGCCGCTGCCACTGCAAGAGCAATTAAAATCAGCCAGACAGAGCTCACATTCACCTCCAATGTGTCCTGATCTAAGTCTGCGATCACACCGAGAAGGCACGTGGAGCTAGTAATGAAACATATTATGAATAATAATCATCAAAGCATGGCTTTCAACCTCCTCGTAAACGATGGAGGCATTTTATTTAAAAGGCAGCAAGTCTGAAATCATTGTGAAAGAAAGTATAGTTATTATTTCTGACTACTTTTTTGAAATTTTGTTGGTTATGAAACACAAAAGATGTTCGGCAGAATGTTTGAGCTGCTCTTTTCCATTAACAAAAGTGCAGATTTATACTGTGAAGCCCCATTAAAGCATCAAGACGCAACATCAAATGCACTTTATTATTTGTCTAGTCTTCTAAAGACTTTTATGTGAGGAACAGACCCAAAGTTAATGAACTCTGTCATGCCGAACTCTCACATTTGTGTTCAATTCAAAAAGCATCGTTTGACATCATTGACTACAAACAGAATTAATTCTCGAATGGGAATGCATTAATTTTAAACATGCACAACAGCAAATTAAATTTGAGAGCTATAAAAGATGAGAAGATCATATGGTTTCAGAAGACATAAAATATAGCAATATATTCAAAGTCCAAAGCTTGAATTTGTAAATCACCCACTATCATTGAATAGAAAACAGCAGCTTATACATTCAGCATAACATCTCATTTGACTTGCAAAGGTCAACAAAACTAGGGTGAATAAATCATAACAACATTTCAATTCTGGGTGAACTATATAATCTTGAAATAAAAGCATATGTTGATTTTTAAATAGTTAGATTAGCTAGATCCAAGTTAGATCCAAGATGTCCATGTCTTTCTTTCTTCAGTCGAAAAGAAATGAAGGTTTTTGATGAAAACATTCCAGGATTTTCTCCATATAATGGACTTCAATGGGGTCCAAATGGTTCAAGGTCCAAATGAGAGTTTCAGTGCAGCTTCAAAGGGCTTTAAACGATTCCAGACGATGAATAAGGGTCTCATCAAGCGAAACGATCGCTCATTTAAAAAATAAATAACAAAGTTTAAGTTTTATAAGCTCAATGCTCGCTTTGCTCTTGCGTTTGTGACTCTCCTGTTCGAACTCGTTCATCAAAATGAACAAATCTTTTTTTCCGAGTCATTTCGTTCATTGAATTCGAACAGGAAAGTCACAGGTTTGTGCTTATAAAACTTAAAACTTTTTTATTTATTTTTGAAATGAGCGATCGTTTCGCTTGATTAGACCCTTATTCATCGTCTGGAGTCATTTAAAGCCCTTTGACGCTGCACTGAAACTCTCATTTGGACCTTGAACTGTTTGGACCCCATTGAAGTCCATTATATGGAGAAAAATCCTGGAATGTTTTCATCAAAAACCTTAATTTCTTTTCGACTGAAGAAAGAATGACATGGACATCTTGGATGACATGGGGGTGAGTACATTATCAGCAAAAGTTTTTTTTAAAGTGAACAACTCCTTGTAAGTTTTTTTTTTATTACATGACAAACACTGATATATTTACAATATGGTTGTTTTCCAGAAGCCCTAACCATGAGTATGAGCCTTAGTATCAGCCATTAGTAATGCTTGCCTTAGCAAACACTCATAATTGTGTTTGATATACGTATGGGGCAAAAACACACCGTGCTTTCCGTCATGCAACCACGTCCAAAAATACATCTCACTAGCGTATTGTTTTCCAAGTGATTTCACAGAGGACACATAAGTGTGTAACAGTGTGCTGCTTCAAAACAACATTTATCAAAGTGATAATTGAACACGCTCATCAGCTCAGACTATTTTAATGCTACATGGAGGTCAGAGGTCATTGGAGCAAAAAGCCCTTACTATGGCTTTTCGTGGAGTATTTCTGTTTTAATTGCGTGAAAGAACAAACAATGAAATGTGTAATTACTAGTATGCTGCATTACACTACTAGCTATGTAATTACTAATTTGTTGTGACATTTCTAAAGTAATTGTAACTCCACTATTTTCATTTGACCTAATTTAATTAGAATGGGAAGAAACGCACTTGGGTGAGGTGGTATAACAGCTTTAATTTAATAAAGGATATTAGTCCGAAATTTCAAATTAGGTTCTTAAAAATGATTTTACCATTAGATGTCTCATTTCCTTTGTGTATTCTCTTCAGGTGATCTTTCTGCCGTCTGGTTAGAGTCTGAATCCGCTGGAAAGTCCCCTGGATTTCCTGCCAAGTGTCCAGAAAATTCTCACTAATTGAAAGAGAAAGAGAAGTCAAATGTCTGGCTGGGGTCTTTCAAAATAATAATGCTAATAAAAAAAAAAATTAATAAAAAAAAACAGCGTTAAGATTAGAAAAATAAATAACTTTATCCAGAATATCCAGTTACTCACACTTCACTGGGAAGGAAAGTAAATAACTAAACAAAGTAACTAGCACAGTTAATAACTAATCTAATTAAAAGTAAATAACCTAACTAAATTAAGTAAATAACCAATTTTAAAAGGAAATTTTTACTTCATTTAAATATATTAAAATATGAATGGCATAAAATAAATAACCGAGTAAATAAGCAAACTATGTAAATAAAATAACCAAGCTAAGTAAATAAATAAATAATCAAACCAAGTACACATCCAAACTGTAAATAACTAAACTAAATAAATAATTTAAGTAAATAACTAATTAAGCAAATAAGCAAACTGTGTAAAAGTAAATAAACAACCAAACTATGTAACAAGCAAAGTAAATAACTAAACTAAGTAAACAACTTCAATAACTAACTATATTAAAAAAAAACATACAATATAAATCATACAATATACATTTAAATAACCTAACTAACTCAACTATGTAAATAACTAAAGCAAGTAAATAACCAAACTGTGTAAATGAATAAACTAAGTAAATAAAAAACCAAAATAAGTAACTAGCTAAGTAAATAGCTAAACCAATTAAATAACTACTTTAAAAAAAATCATACAATATGTTTGAGTGCAGATCCTCATAAAATATAATTTATCATTAAAAAGTCATTTTATTTAGCATCAAGTACCATCTTTCTGCTAGAATATCAAGTCCTGACATGTAATTTAAAATTAACTGTTGGATTCTATACATTGCAGCCATTGGCATAAAGCTGGAACACTGTATTGGCCAATCAGCATCCAAGACAAGAAACATTAGATCATTATGTGTATAATGTGCATATTACATATTCAGTGCATTTTCTACACGACTGCAATGTTGGAGACCACTTACAACGTATTTTCACCCACTACTACACATGTGGACCAAAAAACGTTCATAACCGGGGCACTTTACCACCATATCCCAAATATCTGGGACACATTTTTCACTTTCGGTGACATAAGCCCTGGTTAACTTAAAGTTAAACGCAAAATAAAGGATAACCGCCCCACTTCTGAATGTGATTCAACATGACATTTAAGTATATACAGACATGTTCATCTCCGCTTGTTCCAAACTGATGCCACATCAACTGAAGTGCATTAGTATTTCATGAGCACAGGGTATCAGGGGTGTTGTTTTTGGATCCGTTTGAATGTTATTCAGATATTATACAAGATATATTCTGCAAGAACAATACAGACCTGCTAATTCCAATAAACAAACTTAACAGGGTTGTTAATCAGTTGTTTTAGTTCAAGTTTCAACCTTTAGACTGGGTGCCTAAGGGACCGAAGTGCAAAATCCTTCATTAAAATTTCAATATTTTGTAAAGTGATATGATTCATCTACCTCTTCATTTCGCCGGGAGCAGATATTGTGTGGGGAAGCATCCCAGAATACTCTGTGGGCTCCTTTATCTGCACAAGAAAAAACAAGAGAAAAAAATATGGCGACAGTATGTCAGCGCATTAATTCAAAAATATCAGATTTTTTTCTCTAAATGCATGAACAAGCAGTCCTGAAAAATAGATGTCAGCTGGATAAATAAAAAAAAGAATAATAGAAATAATGTTTTACCAAAATAAAATGAAGCCTATTTTAAGATCATTAAAGGATTAGTTCACTTTTAAAAAAAACTTTTGCTTATAATTTACTCACCCTCACGTCATCCAAGATGTCCATGTCTTTCTTTCTTCAGTCGAAAAGAAATTAAGGTTTTTGATGAAAACATTCCAGGATTTTTCTCCATATAATGGACTTCAATGGGGACCAAACGGTTTAAGGTCCAAATGACAGTTTCAGTGCAGCTTCAAAGGGCTTGAAAAATTAACGAATATTTTTTTGAGTCATTTCGTTCATTCAACGAACAAAATGACTCGAAAAAAGATTTGTTCATTTTGATGAACGACTTCGAACAGGAGAGTCATGCGCATCACAGAACAGAGCAAGGCGAGCATTTGTGCTCATAAAACTTAAACTTTTTTATTCATTTATTTATTAAATGAGCGCTCAGACCCTTATTCATCGTCTGGAATCGTTTGAACAGTTTTCCGTTTGCACTGAAACTCTCATTTGGACCTTGAACCGTTTGGTCCCCATTGAAGTCCATTATATGGAGAAAAATCCTGGAATGTTTTCATCAAAAAACTTAATTTCTTCTCGACTGAAGAAAGAAAGACATGGACATCTTGGATGACATGGGGGTGAATAAATTATCAGCAAAAGCTTTTTTAAAAGTGAACTACTTTTCTATTGTGAAATTAAAGGGGCTATGTGTAGGTTTTTACTTTAAAAAAATCTTCTTTATTTGTACAAATATGAGCCAACCATAATGTAATAGAAAGAATGACACCTTGACTGTCCACCACGGTTGCCTCCATCTCAATTGTGTGTGAAGGAGCCGGGTCCGAATTGGCTTGAAAATTCACAAAATGTGACGTAACGCGCGTTCTCGTCTACTTGGGCTTACATCCGTACGGCAGCCATTAGTAAGCAGTGGCGCTAGCACTAGTGTTTCAAATGGACTCGATAAAAGGAGGGATCAGCCTCCAGTCAATCAAGACACTCACGGAAACTCCTCGTAAGTAAAAAATAAATAAAAATCCGACCACGAGAGACTGGCTGCAGTTCCTCTAACAGCCACTGGTGTCAGTAACAGTTAGAGTATATATATATATATATGAAGAGTTCAGATGCAAAAGCCTCTAAATGCCATTTGAAATTTTCTTCTTTAATGATGATTTTTATCAAACTTGTATATTTAAGTTCAGTAATTTCACTTAAATAACAATTAATAGGTAATCTTCATTGCCATTTAAATGAAATTACTGAACTTAAATATACAAGCTTGATAAAAATGATCATTCTAGAAGAAAATTTCAAATGGCATTTAGAGGCTTTTGCATCTGAACTCTTCATATATATATATATATACTCTAACTATTTAACTATAACAGTTAGAACTATATATATATATATATATATTACAAACACAAATAAAAGGCAGCACAACAAATTTGTAACATTAAATAAAAAAAACAATGTTTTTGCATTACGGTGATGAGAACTGGAGTAAAAATGTGCTTAATTGTTGTGAAAATCATGTCTGACTCTAAAGCGGATCGTATTCGATTCACCCAGCGGAAAATACTTTAAAAAGTCCATTAAAAAGTTTGTTCAATTTCACACAAAAACTACAAACTCCCTTAATTATGGCACTTTTGGGTGAATTTGCTGCAGAATAACATACTTTGTTGCATTTACAGGTTAGGCTCTCTACAGATTTTGAACGGAGGCCATTATCTACCCAAGATTAAGTTCAGGAAAAGGAGAAAGTTGCCATTTCAAACTGTTATGTCTATATCTTTCGGTAACAGTCATCTAAAAAAAGTGACACCTCTCATAAGAGAGAACTCAATTCTCGGTGCCTGTGCTACACTGGTTGGAGATGTGGTCGAGCACAAGGAAGTGTTATGCTCTACTGCCCCCTGTGGGTTATTAACGTGTGTGCGATTAAAACAATTGAGAAGAATTATCACACTGGATTCAATTAGAGAAACATTCTCACTATGGACAGATAGCGATGAAAAATGATATCAAACTGTGAAGAGAGAGAACTACATCTTTTTCACACATTTCTCACAACTTAACCCTCGAGTGAACTGTGGATAACTAGCAAAGCACTGCAAACTCAGCTATTAGGTCTGTCTGTGCTTACAGGCGGTTAACGACGAGAACACAATATAAAGGCTGGAGGGTCTGGGGTCACGGTCAGAGAAGTCCTTTCAGAACAATTACATCACAACCAAATCTGCATTTGCACAATAACTGAGATAGAAAGAAGAAGAAAAAAAACAACAACATGGTGCATAGGCTTGTGTTTAGACAAAGTGTTGCAAATCACAGAGGAGAAAAGAAATCAAACATTGGCCAGAGTCACATCCCAAGAGAAAACACACACCATGAAATGGTTAGTCCTGTGGGGACTAGACGGGTTGTCGGAGCGATGATCGCTAGGTGACAAGGTTTCTACTTCCTTTTTTCTGTATGCAGGCTCGCAGACCTCTTCTAAAAAACAAAAATGAAAAAAAAAAATAAAAATAGGGCAATGTTATGAGTCAAACTCATCAATAACAACATTTCAACACTCATTAAATCAAAGCATGCATGCTAAAATAACACTCTGAGCATGTCACATAAAATCTAATATGTGCATAAACTTGTTTAATAATGATAATACTATAATATCACTTATTGGACATAATGCAGTTTGTTAAATTGTCTGATGCTTTCTCGGTTTATGTATAGTCTTACAGACAGCACAGGTTTGCTCTATAGTGTATTTAAAGAAAACTCATACGTTTTTTTTTATTTATTTTTTTACAACATATGAATACAGAAAAGAAATGAAATAGGAATTATTTCTAAACATTTTTTTTTTATTTCTTATATTGAGTATGTCATGCTTTCTTGATTCTTTAACTCAGAGGATGCAATAAACAACCCATTTTTATTGTAACATATTAAAACATATTTTATATATTTATATTCCGTATAAAGAGTGCGACAATGGAAATGTACGCTCTTAAATATATAATATATTTTTTATAAGCATTTACTTTATTTTTTACTTTAGTATTTATAATATAATATATATATATATATATATATATATATATATTATTATTATTATTATATATATATATATACACACACACACACACACAGGTGAAACTGGAAAAATTAGAATATGGTGCAAAAGTTAATTTATTTTAGTAATTCAACTTAAAAGGTGAAACTAATATATTATATAATAGACTAATTACATGCAAAGTTATATATTTCAAGCCTTTATTTGTTATATGATTATGGTATGGATTAAACCACAAATTCGAAATTAGAATATTGTGAAAGGTTTTCATATCTGTAAGCCATAATCATCCAAATTAAAACTATTAAAGGCTTGAAATATCTCACTTTGCATGTAATGAGTCTATATAATGTATTAGTTTTACCTTTTAAGTTGAATTACTGAAATAAATTAACTTTTGCGCCATATTCTAATTTTTCCAGTTTCACCTAAATCTATAAATTATATTCTTAATTACTGTATATATATATATATATATATGCACATACATATATATTCTTATTGCAGTTTCTAGTTTAATTTTGTATTTTCACAATGTACACTATCAGTCAAAAATATGTATACACTTGAATTCATTTATATGTAAAATCTTGTGCTTAAACGTTTAGAATTTGTTTTCTAGACAAAAAAATGGTGTCCAAATTCAAATTCCTTTACAAAAAGGATAAATACATATATTTTTAATTCCATTAGAGAATCTAGACAAAGGGTGGCGATATTGAAGAAGTTCGAACACAGATAGTTCCCATTTTCCTTCAGTTTTAACGACTGTACTATTACACTATGTATTACGATTATTTCCACATTTTCTCCTTGTGATGCTTCTAAGTTGATTCACACACAGTTGATTATACAGCAAATACGGTGTGTGTAAAGAGAAAACCCCAATTTCTAACCTGATGCATGTTTACGAACTGAACTGAGCTCAGCTTTAAGATGTAAGATGGTCTTCGCCTGCTCTTCTATCTTTCTCTCCAGCATCTGAGTGTGCCGCTGATACTGCTCGCTCTGCAAAAGCAACGGGTTCATGTAAGTGTGTGTCCGTCCAACTCTCATGCTAACAAATGGATTGCAATAAAAGGCTTCACCTTAAGCAGAAGTTCCTTTCTGACCAACTCTTTCTCAATAGACACATTTCGGTACGCTTCGAAGGCTTTGTTGAGCTGCTCACTGATGTTCCTGTCCATTCCCGGGCCTTCAGTAACATGCCGGACGGGTGGTCCCGGGCCCTCGTCCCAGGCACACACAAACCCCTTCTTTAACTCAGATGAGTGAGATTCGCACCAGACCTGTCAGTAACAGCTAAACACACACACACACAAGCTTCATCAACACTGATAAAGCTACTAAATGGCAGTTTAACATCTAATATTTAACCAACATCACGTAAATGTGATAAACTTGATAGTGTGAAAGTCCACCTGGTCTACATTAGTGCTTCAATATCGTTATTTATATTAAAATACAAAACATAAAAGAACTAATTCATGAGGAAACCCTTTTAAAATATATGAAGGCACATTTGGTTAAGAAGTGCTTCTTTCCTTCTTTTTAATCTTATTGTACATTTCACATCTGCTGAAGCAAAAACTACATTTTTTGAAGAATAAAATCATGCCAACAATTAAGAATAATAGCAATGTTTTCAGTTAGATTCAGTTTGCCAAACATGCAAAGATTGTAATAAATGCCACTCTTTTGAATGCACAAGGAATAATATGTCACTTTAAAATGCCTAAACAAATTCTGGTAGATTTGTTTTTTAAAGCCCATTCCTAAATGGATTCAAACCTTAAAGTATTACCTACTAAAAACCTATTGAACATTTTCACCATTACTGCCAGGGGGAAATAAAACACATCTCATGACACACTTTGGCTATGCGAAACATGGGAACTTGGCATTAAACAACCTATTTTAGGCTTTTCTTACACAAACAATTCATGAGAAGCAGAAATTTAAAGGTCAACATGCAAAATATCACATATATTGTATAAAAACCACAATATATAAATGACATGCGCCCTAATCTGACATTAAATACTCAGTTTAACATTTCAATAGTGACTACTATACTACTATTGTCTTCACTTGTTAGCAAACATATAAAAAAAACATGATGATATATTGTAATTTAACTTTGGAAGAGTGTGTTCACAATGTGTTTGAAACCAGAACAAAAACTTCTGACTCACATGAGTTATTGAGATAAGTTACAGACCTTGTGACAACTAGTTCCCGGCCTAAATACTATAACAAATAGGCTAATGTGTTTCAAAACAGTTTTCTAGAAACAAAACCAGCAAACTTTATACTTTAAGAAACCACTTACAGTTAATAAAACAAATAAAGCAACAGAAATGTAACACAATAACCCAAACAAACAACCCAATGACCAACTAAAAGCAAAAGCGATCCATCAAACAGCCTCATATCTCAACAACACAGTGATGTGAATGAAGTTAGTGCACTCATTAGTGTGCATCACTAGCGTCTTACCTTCACTCCAAAACACCCCAAACGCATAGACTTAAAGGCAGTTTGGACATCGCGACGGTGATACACGTATATGTACGCGTTTAACGGGAGGAAATGAACTATTTCGTACAAATGAACATTTTGTATGTTTTACAATGAGCTGGAACTTCCCTCGGGGAATCCCCGAGCGCCTTCGACTTCCGCCTGCTGCGGCTCAGCCAATCAGAGGCGAGTGTGCTTTTGCGCCAGTGTGTGCGTGCGCGAGTGCGTGCAGTGGGTCTGTTATAAATATCACTGTGCTTGTGTATCCAGTCTGATCTTCTGGAACACAAAATAGCATGCTCATATTTGTGTTATTTTTCTTTTATCATGAAGATGCTTCTTTTTTTTTTTTTGCCTAAATGCCCATCCTTGTATATCCATGTTTGGATTGTTGCCGCTTTGTCAATTCTATATCTTTCTGTATATTCTGTGCATACTATATATTTTACAGACTGAACACACTCACTCACACACACAGACACACACACACACACAGTATATTTCAAGTTCATTTTATGTAGTACACTTAAGTAATGTTCAAGCATATTTTTAAGTATACATTATGTAGTAAGTATACTAATGTCACTATGTACTAGTAGTAAACTTGTAAGTGTACTATTTTAATACCGCTTGGGACTAAATTGGCCCACTTTTAGTACATAAAAGTATATGTTTAATTGTACTATAAGTGTGACAGTAAGTGCACAACTAGTTCATAATTATGTATCTCATGTGTACTGCAAGTGAATTTATGGGTATACTAGTAGTTTACTTTTTTACTGTAATACTTATACAAGTATACTTTGAATACTTAATTATACTTTTAAGTATTTCTGGATCAAAAGATTGAGTACAAGAACAGGACAAATATACTTGCTTTTCTCTCAGTACAAGTCAAGTACACTTAAGTGTAATTTAAAGTATACTTCTGAGAAGTACAGGAAAAATAAACTGAAAGTATACTTTCTTATTTTTAGTTTAAAAGAAGTATACTAATGGCACACTTGAATAAACTTCTTTTTCGTAAGGGTGGTCCCCACAATGTAGGTGATTTCAGGTTTTACTATAGCCTACTTGTGGGGACATTTGGTCCACACAATATAATATAAACATGAACACACACACACACACACTCTCTCTCTCTCTCTCTCGCTCTCTCTCACTCACACACACACACACACACACACACACTCACTCTCTCTCTCTCTCTCTCTCACACACACACACACACACACAAATAACTGAAGTCAAAAGGTTATAGCTACGTCAACCATCAAACTTCCCCTCTTTTAAAGTAAAGAGAAACATTCCATGTAAAATCAACAAAACTGTCATAATGACATAATCATAATTCTTTCAGGAAGTGAACTTTTCAAGAACAAACAATGTACGGTGTCTTATTATTTTCGTGTGTTTGTCAGTAGGCCTAGTATGAGGCAAATTAAGATCTGAAAGCACATACTGTACGGCACAATGCAATTTATAAACCCTACAGAACTGAACATAGCAATCACGCTTTCTAAATATAGATGAACCCATAAGCTTGCATAAAAGTTAACGTCACAGGACCAGTTTTCTATTTGTGCAGATGATCATTTCCCCATGCAGTCACTCAAACAGAATGAAGGACTCAAGCAAGCGTCACATCCTGTCTGCACTCGTTTACACACAACTGAGAGCTTCACCATCAACTACACATCCAAATCCAATGCATCTCATTAGTGGCTAATATGTTGCTGCCTACGCTCATTAAGTAAGCATTATGAAAGCAGTTTGGCTCGTTGGCGAATAATTAATCTAATTCATAGTGAAAGCACCGTTGATCGCCACCGATAGCGGATTTCAACTGATGCTAAAAAACAACAACAAGCATTTCGTTGCACTTTGACCTCTTCGGCCTGGGGGGTATTGCACAAAAGTAGAATTAAGAAAGCCAGGATAACTGAACAGTCGCGGTTTGACCTAGTCTGATCAGTGCATCCTGGCTTAATCCGTTGCACGTTTGCTGAGCCAGGATGAGAACGCGCGGCTATGTCAAGCCAGTTTGGATAAATGCACGTTCACGGCATTCTTAAAAAGAGCGCGAAATCGATCACAGAATCACCGATCCAAAAATGGACAAAACGCGTGCGGCATACTTTTCACCTAATGAGCAACAGCTTCTTATTGAAACGTATGAAGAAGTGAAACATATAATGAAACATATAATATGTAAAAAAGCCAATACAGATGCTGTAATAAAACAAAGAGAGAATGCCTGGCAAACAATAGCAGACCGATTGAATGCTAAGTCCATAAATAACCACACTCTAAAAAAAATGCTGGGTTGTTTTAAGCCAATTTTGGGTCAAATATGGACAAACCCAAATGTTGGATTTAAAAATGCAATTAATAAATTCAATCCAACAGCTGGGTTTGTCCATATTTGACCCAAAATTGGTTTAAAACAACCGAGCATTTGAGTGTGCAGTGCTCCATTGTAACCCTCATAATTGCAATTTGAGGAGTTACTTGTCATTTAAAAAAATAATTGTATATTTTGCCTTAAATGTGACCAGTGGACATACATTTAACATGAAGAATAATTGCAAACACTTACCTACTATGTGTATATTTTATATATTTAGTTTATTTTATGTCTATTATCTCTTTAATCTTTTTACTCTTATCTATTTCTATGTAGGTTTTGTTTCTAATTGATTTAATGTAATCTATAATCAGATATTTTGCACTATTTTTATCCATCTAATCTATTTTATCATTTGTATCTATTCCTCTTAAAGAACAAACATGTCTGGCCAAAAAAGGACTTGGCAGAAAGTCTAGATTAAATACAAGAATATTTTGCAGGCTGGTAAGTGACTTGTCTGCAGAGAACATGGTGACATGTTTGCTGACATTTAATCGTCTGTGCTGATTTTAGCAATAAAAAAAGTCATATATCTGGTACGGGGGTGGCCCTCCAACCCAAGACTTCACCACAGCACAGCACCACAGGCCTATAAAGGGAAGCCAGTGATTCCAATGGGTCTGCCCTATCTCGGATGACTCTTTCATGGCTGAATGCTCGTCTGAGTAAAACTTCCTCATCAACTACATCATCCAACAAAGGGCAAGCCATTGTGAATAGGAAAAACAAATCTTTAGTCTATATATACTATATATTGACCTTGTTGTTACATGAAACCACATTTACGACTTAATGAGCCATTTCTTATTATCTCATCAACTGCAATAAAATAGCCTATAATTTTTTTTTATCATTCAACTATACATTTCTACTCTATATTTGCATAGATATACATAGTCTTTCTATTTCTCATATTGTATAGTATAGTTCTTTTGCATTGTGTTGGCATTTATTGTGGACAGCAAAGTTATAATTGCTCAGGAAAATCTGCTTTCCTCACTGCAGGTGTATGCCAATAAACGCTTTGAATCTCAAATAATATATTCATCAAACCTCTGACAGTGAAATGAACAGCAGTTTTTAATAATAACTAAAATATCAGTACGCATTCTTAGATGAATGACAGTATATCTAGTATTTTAATGCAGGAGCATAACGTAACTAAAACATTAATATCTAGTAGGATTTAGGGAGGAACTAGTCGATAAATCACTAGGATTAATCTTAGCCTGGTTGTTAGCCTGCTCTAGAGCAGGCTAGCTGCAAAGTGTAAATCTCCATAGTAACTTAATGTAGATTAATTTAGCCTCCATTCGTGCAACCGAGTCAGGGCTAAATTCAGCCAGGATAACTGGAAAATCCCAGCTTAATCCCTTATCTTGCTTTTGTGCAATACCCCCCTGAACTTCCAGAATGTAAACAAACAAACCCGCACACACTGGATGTAATGTCAAACAATGACCTCTAGATGGAGGTGTTACTCGTGTTTGCATCAAACTGAGTGATTACAGTTCACTAAAACTGAAACTAAAACCATAAAACAACTACTTGAAATAAAATAAACATTAAAAAACGTATTTTATCTCAGCTTGTTGCAAGGCAACATTTTCATTTTAACTGTATGTACTAAAATAACTAAAACTGAAATAAAATTTAAACAACTATTATTATTATTTAAGAAGAACTAAAAAATAGGGAAAAACAACAAAATTACAAATATTTTAACTAAAATTAAAATGGAAGCATATAAAAACTAATAAAAAATGATTAAAAACTAATAATAGGCCACAATGATACAGGTCTACATGAAGAGATAATATTTGTCCACAGACCTCATTTAATCTCGTTTAGATTTACATATTTGGATAAATCATCATTTATACTTTTAATAAGATATACAAATAAGATAAAACATATAAACAAAGAGGTAAAACGAGGCTAGACATAGAGGACAGTGTTGTTTTAATATCATTGAGATATTGATTTTATTTTTTATTTTAGTGAATGTTTCAGTAATTTTGTTGTGGAGTTTTTTGTTATTTTTATTTTTATTTTACAACATGTCTTCATAATTTTTTATTCATTTTTATTATAGTTTCAATAATAATAATAATGTTTTATTATATAGCACCTTTCCATTGTTGCTTTACAATGCTTTGCAAAGTAGATTGAAACAATGAGAAAAAGATCACAGTAATATGTAATATTAAGAGACAATAGATAATAATGACAAGCAAAACATGCAGAAAAGTAGAATATTACAAAATAGAACATTAAAGCAAAGATAATACAAGATAGTAAAAGGCCATTACACAAAGACCATTTTGCAAGATGTAAACAACACTGGTCCAGAAGCACTTCCTGTTTCAGTTTTTAACACTAGGCCTACATAAAAGCTGGGATAAAATACAACCAACAGAACATGTAAAACTGAATCAAAAAGTTAAATAACATCTTTAAGATGTTTTCTTTACATGTGAAATAAAGAAAACAGTTACAAACTGAAACAGGAAGTGTTTCTGGACCAGTGTTGTTTACATCTTGCAAAACAAAACACAAATGCTAACATTCAGAGAACAAGCGGGTTTTAAGTAGGGATTTTAATTCAGAAATTTTAATAATCCAGTATAGTGACCGAGGGAAGGGAATTCCATAGTTTGGGTCCTAACATTATGATCTACTTCCCATAATATACGTTCTTAGAAGAGACGAGTGACAGAGACAATGCCATGTGATCGAGTCGGGATGTAGGGAAGAGTAGTAGATTACAGAGATAGCTAGGAGTCAAGCTTCAATGATTGGAAAGTGAGCAGTATTTCGTACTTGATAGTTGATACGATAGGCCACTAGTACAACCAGGCTATAGTACATTTCATTTGTAATGTAGTGTAGTAGGCCTACTGAAGTAAAATTGAGCGGAAGTGCGTTGGAGGGCGCAGCCAGGCTAATAGGCCACCGGTAGACCAGAATAGGGGAAATATGAGTTTTCTTGCCGCAGAGTTTTAAATATATTGCAGTCTGGGAGGAAAACCAATGAAAAAGGGGTTTCAGTAATCAAGATGGGAGGAAATGAAAGCATGGATTACAGTTTCACCGTCTTTAACACCAATGAAGGGACGGAGCTAATGTGACGTAAGTAAAAGAATATGGATACACATATGGTGAAAGAGTTGCTATGAGCTTAAAGGTGAGAGAGAAATAAAAAATAAAAGGTACAGTTTTATTTACAAACTGTATTTCATCAAACCCAGTACAAATGTACAGTACTGGGTTTGATGAAAGTACCAGCAATGTCAGTAGGAAATTTGCTTGTGAATGAAGGCTCTGGTAATTATTATTTCAGTCTTGTCCATGTTTAGTTGAGCCATTCTTTTGTATCAGATATGATCAATTTGAGTTGAGCAAGCGTACACATAGTTTATATCTGGGAGTCATCAGTATAAAAATGATAATTAAAACCATGTTCGATGTAAGATCCAACCCAGAGGTAGTATGTAATTGATGAATGATAATGGACCTAGGACGGATCCCTGGGGGACACCTTGCTTCAGGGGGACAGTCGGAGATCTAAAATCCTGCATTGAAATGTAAAATTTTCTATAAGGCCGCAAATACCCACATCCGAGATGTGAGAAATAAGTCAATCATAGCAGACAGTGTCAAATGCGAGTAGTAGAAGCATTGAGAAAGAGCCAGAGTCACCACAAAGTAGTAGTAGGTCAATCACTTCCTTTACAAGTGCAGTTTCAGTGCAATAACCAGATTGAAAAGGATCTATGAGATTATTTAAATGACTGAAGCTGAGGCAACAGTACTTTCCAATTAATTTGGCAATAAACGGTAGATTTGAAATAGGACGATAATTAGGATTTAGGGGTCAAGGTTGGGTTTCTTGAGAACTGGGGTTACTATGGCTACTGCCATTTTAGTTACTTTTGTAGATTAAACTAAATAAAAAAATAAAAAACGAAAAATTTAAATGTTATTTTCGTTAATGTTTTTTGTGCATCAATGTTCAACATGCTTTAGTTTTATTTAAGCCTGATATAGGCTGTACAAATTTTCAACAAAACGTATATAGGCCTACTATGGAAGCTTGTTACCGCCACAGAATGAAAAATAAAAAAGGTAATTGTGACTTTTTTTCTCACAATTCTGACTTTTTTCTCACAATTGTGAGTTTACATCTCATAATTGTGACTTCATTTCTCAGAATTGCGAGATATAAAGTCAGAATTGCGTGATATAAAGTCAGAATTGCGTGATATAAAGTCAGAATTGTGAGAAACTATTCTGGGGTATAAAAAAGTCTTTTTTTCCCCTTAGAATTGGCTTTATGCCCAGCTGCACTACTTCCTGAACTTCAGCCAGCTCCTCGTTTCCTGTCTGCCATTATTGGGCAAACTTGATTAATTCAGGTGGGTCTGATTATTGTTGCCATGACTACTGAGGTCAGGCATACCTGAATTAATCAATTTGTCCAATAATGGCTCACAGGAAACAAGTAGCTGGCTGAAGTTCAGGAAGTAGTCCAGCTGGGCATAAAGCCAATTGGCCTGAAAACTCTGAATTGCGAGTTTATATCTCACAATTCTGAGAAAAGATGTCAGAATTTCGAGATATAAACTCACAATTAGGCCCTATGTGTTATAAAGTCTTTTTTTTTTGCGATTGCGACTATATTTTTTAGAATTGCGACTTTATTTCTCAGAATTGCAACTTTATATCTCGCAATTGTGACTTTATTTCTCACAATTCTGACTTCATATCTTGCAATTGTGAGAGAAAAAAGTTGCAATTATTTATTCATTTATTTTTATTCAGTGGCGGAAACAAGCTTCCATACTATACTGCTAAAAAATACTCAGCATGAGGAAAAAAACTATCAGCGCATGTTGACAAAAAGGGATTTATAAAAGTGTTGTGTTTTGGGAGAACATGAAATCAAGGGACTTTCATCCCAAAGGGCATTAGCACCATCGCACCCCACAAAGTATTACATTTAATTCAAATCAATCGGTTATTGAAACTGATCCAGTATTAGTAGGGTAAAATATTTCCAGCATGTCACCGGTCATGCAAATCTGCATTCCTTGCATTCTTCAGGCTGCATGCGAAATCATACTTAGTAGGTGAAACACAGTATGTGACAAAAGAAGTATGTCCAAATTCACAGTACTCAGATGACCTTCTACTTCTGGCAAGACTCTGAAGTGTGCTTATGATGGACACTTTTCTATCCCATGAGGCCACAGGAGAGGATTTGTGAATGGCATGAAGTGACGAAACTGATGCTGAGGTCACATGATAATAATGAAAACATGGCGATTGTACACTCGGATTACATTCATACTACACAAACTCATATACAGCATAACATACATGTGTAGCAGTCGTGAAGTGATTACTTATTCAGGATAAGTACCTACTCAAGTAGTGATTTCAGACACAGATCTCTCACAGAAGATAATGTATTTACCATGAGACGTGTGCGCATGCATTAATGTATGACTTCACACGATCTCGACTTCTGCAGTCAGGAGATGGATAAAAAGAAGGGTTTTTGCTGCTGCGTGCGTGTTTCTCTTTTCTCTCTCTCTCTCGTGCATGACAACCCTTTTTTGCTTTGTTTATGCCTTGTTTTTGTCTGTTGCATATTAATTGGCTTTTCAGGTTTATTTCTCGTCTCTGCTCTCCCAGGGCCAGATGCACAGCCTAAGGCGACTGTTTAGACAAGTGTTTGCCGTGTAAGTAGTTACAACCTGGTAAATAATTCAAGATGCAGTTTGCATGTTCAGAAAAGCATTTACATTCACAGCGCTATGATGTTGCTGCTTTTGCAAAAGAAAACGGGGTCATTTTCCCAGAGACTAACTAGCTTGATTGAGCCTGGCCTCGGATTGAAGCTCTGTCAATATTAATTCACCATTGAAAATCCTATTTCGGTCTGGGAGTAAATCTGCATTAAATCCATATGCATTGTTCAAATTCTCCTTCTTTTGTAGGATTTCCTTTGAGTTTGATGAGCTTAAATGGGAAAGTCTCCAACAAACAGCTTTTCGAGGAAGGTACGCTGAAGACGAAGAATGTGCCCCACCTCGGCAGATAGTGAGACGCCGGATTAAGACCAAACGTTTATACTTCGCACACTCCACACATGCTTGACATTCCTGTCTCACACCGACATCTCACTAAAAGATCCTTTCTTCTTACTGACAGGAAGTAGATTTAATCATAGCACGCTGCTATTTGAAGGTAAATGCATTCCCCATAGACACCTGCATATAGACTAGACCTCTCAGTTTCGGTTAATTCGGTCTATTCCAATTAGTACAAAAAACATGCAAAACGAGTTTTTTATTACTCAAAAAACTGGTAAAGTGAAATAAGTGCATGTCTAGTAGTGTACATTTACAAGAGAGTTCCAGTAACTTAAAACTAATTTGTATAGTAAACTTAATCGTTTACTTTAGATGTACTCATTTATGCTAGTTGTGTATATAAATGCCCATGAGTTTTTGTGTTTAACTCACAGAGACTTTCGTTATCAGGTTGTGCTGCAGAAATTGCAAGATTTACATCTCTTTAAGCAAATACTGTTGCAAATACTTTACCCTACTTGAAAATAATATATTATTAATTAAATAAAATGGCAACTTGAAAGGATGAAAATACTGTCATAATTTATTCACCCGCAAGTCGTTCCAACCCTGTATGAATTTATTTCTTCTGTTGAAAACAAAAGAAGATATTGATGATGACAGAATTTAATTTTGGGAGAACAATCCCATTAATAATACACGTTCATGACTGCTTAACACACCTAAAGGTGCAGTAAGCAATTTCTGAGAAACAATGTTGACATTTTAAATTTACAACTAAACAAGTTTGTGAATATTTGCTAGATGTTTGTTCTGTGTGTGTGCTGAAAAATACTTTGTACATAGTCCTAATTGAGTGTAAATGGGAGGAAAAAAATATAATGGAGACTGAGCGCCACAACACTGTTGTAGACAATCACCAGACCAGCAGGGGGCGTGTCCAGTCCACTTATGATGGGGTAGGAAAGAGAGTAAGCCAATCACCAGTAGGGGGCGTGTCCAGTCCACTCATGATGGGGTAGGAAAGAGACTGAGCCAATCACCAGTAGGGGGCGTGTCCAGTCCACTCATGATGGGGTAGGAAAGAGACTGAGCCAATCACCAGTAGGGGGCGTGTCCAGTCCACTCATGATGGGGTAGGAAAGAGACCGAGCCAATCACCAGTAGAGGGCGTGTCCAGTCCACTCATGATGGGGTAGGAAAGAGAGTGAGCCAATCACCAGTAGGGGGCGTGTCCAGTCCACTCATCATGGGGTAGGAAAGAGAGTAAGCCAATCACCAGTAGAGGGCGTGTCCAGTCCACTCATGATGGGGTAGGAAAGAGTGTTAGCCAATCACCAGTAGGGGGCGTGTCCAGTCCACTCATGATGGGGTAGGAAAGAGAGTAAGCCAATCACCAGTAGAGGGCGTGTCCAGTCCACTCATGATGGGGTAGGAAAGAGAGTAAGCCAATCACCAGCAGGGGGCGTGTCCAGTCCACTCATGATGGGGTAGGAAAGAGAGTGAGCCAATCACCAGTAGAGGGCGTGTCCAGTCCACTCATGATGGGGTAGGAAATAGAGTGAGCCAATCACCAGTAGAGGGCGTGTCCAGTCCACTCATGATGGGGTAGGAAAGAGAGTTAGCCAATCACCAGTAGAGGGCGTGTCCAGTCCACTCATGATGGGGTAGGAAAGAGAGTGAGCCAATCACCAGTAGAGGGCGTGTCCAGTCCACTCATGATGGGGTAGGAAAGAGAGTGAGCCAATCACCAGTAGAGGGCGTGTCCAGTCCACTCATGATGGGGTAGGAAAGAGAGTGAGCCAATCACCAGTAGAGGGCGTGTCCAGTCCACTCATGATGGGGTAGGAAAGAGAGTAAGCCAATCACCAGTAGAGGGCGTGTCCAGTCCACTCATGATGGGGTAGGAAAGAGAGTAAGCCAATCACCAGTAGAGGGCGTGTCCAGTCCACTCATGATGGGGTAGAAAAGAGAGTTAGCCAATCACCAGTAGGGGGCGTGTCCAGTCCACTCATGATGGGGTAGGAAAGAGAGTAAGCCAATCACCAGTAGAGGGCGTGTCCAGTCCACTCATGATGGGGTAGGAAAGAGAGTTAGCCAATCACCAGTAGAGGGCGTGTCCAGTCCACTCATGATGGGGTAGGAAAGAGAGTGAGCCAATCACCAGTAGAGGGCGTGTCCAGTCCACTCATGATGGGGTAGGAAAGAGAGTGAGCCAATCACCAGTAGAGGGCGTGTCCAGTCCACTCATGATGGGGTAGGAAAGAGAGTAAGCCAATCACCAGTAGAGGGCGTGTCCAGTCCACTCATGATGGGGTAGGAAAGAGAGTGAGCCAATCACCAGTAGAGGGCGTGTCCAGTCCACTCATGATGGGGTAGGAAAGAGAGTGAGCCAATCACCAGTAGAGGGCGTGTCCAGTCCACTCATGATGGGGTAGGAAAGAGAGTAAGCCAATCACCAGTAGAGGGCGTGTCCAGTCCACTCATGATGGGGTAGGAAATAGAGTGAGCCAATCACCAGTAGAGGGCGTGTCCAGTCCACTCATGATGGGTAGGAAAGAGAGTAAGCCAATCACCAGTAGAGGGCGTGTCCAGTCCACTCATGATGGGGTAGGAAAGAGAGTAAGCCAATCACCAGTAGGGGGCGTGTCCACTCATGATGGAGGAAGAGAGAGAGCCAATCACCAGTAAGGGTCGTGTCCACTCATGATGGGGGAGGAGAGAAATCGAGCAAGTGGGACATTTGTACAAAGAGAGATGGATGAGATATTACCAAAAAGAAAAAGGTCAGAGGAATATAACTGCAAAGAAACTGGGACCCGGGTTAATAATGGAAAAGCTTTCCAGTGCAGGAGAGAGACATTAGTGAGCAGGAAGACCTGAAATCGGACTTTTTGGGTGAAATTGGGTTTCCGCTTGATGCACGAGTAACATTGGTTTTGCTATGTTTCTCAGAACTGAGACATGCTGTTGTTGTTGTTGAATCACAGCTGAATCATCCCTACATGTCTGATGCACCAGCTGTTAGTTGTTGCCTGTGTTGCAGAGCGTTTGTTATTTTTGGGGGCGGAGCAATAAAGGGAGGAGGGGTGTGTTTGTTTGGGTGTTGATTTTAAAACAAAATCAACTGTGTTTCTCGGAAATCACTTACTGCACCTTTAAGTACACGTTGTAATAATGTCAAATTAAAAGTTTTACTTTGAGATACATTTGAAATCAATTAAACCACCTGCACAGCTGCAAAATAAAAGTGTTAAAGTCTTGACATATTTGAATATTATCATTTAATCCTCTTAGATTCACAACGTTGCTAAAGTTTCCAACTTTACAAACCCAGCAATGATCTGATCTGCTCGTGTTGATAATGGTCCAGGAGTCTCCAGGTGCATCTGACGCCTCGACAGTCTGAGACGCCACCCTGAATAATTCATTGAAGTACTGGGATAAATTGCGCGGTGAGCTGGCAGGTCTGGCTCTCTAAAGCAGGCGTATTTCTTTTTGTGTTGGCTTGCATAAATGTTAATGTGTCCAAATGACTGTTTGACTGCTGCTGCTATACCTTTGTTTTGCGTGGGTGCGTGCGTGTGGACCTGATTCAATGGATTCTGCTTTCATGTTTCTGATTTCATTATTTATTTTTATTTAATTACGCAAAACAAAAGCTTAATATATATATATGAACATTTTAAATAAACACAGATTTAGAAAAATGTATGTATAAATAAAAATACAGTAAATATAATGTATTAAATGTGATCAATATTCTTACAACATACACTTTAAAAAATGCTGGGTTGTTTTAACCCAACTTTGGGTCAAATATGGACAAACCCAGCCATTGGGTTACATTTTTTAATGACATTTTTAACCCAACATTTGGGTTTGTCCATAATTGACCCAAAGTTGGGTTAAAACAACCCAGCATTTTTAGAGTACACTCTAAAAAATGCTGGGTTGTTTTAACCCAATTTTGGGTCAAATATGGACAAACCCAAAATGCTGGGTTAAAAATGTAATGTAAAAATTTAACCCAACGGCTGGGTTAGTCCATATTTGACCCAAAGTTGGGTTAAAACAACCAAGCATTTTTTAGAGTGTATAAAATCCGATGCATAAATAAATAAAAATCCAATACATAAATAAATAAAAATACAATGCGTAAATAAATAAATAAAATCACAAATATTTTAAATTAATTAAAAACACATTTACAAAAAGTATTTTTTAACTTGTATTAATATACATTAATACACTCAAAAAAATGCTGGGTTGTTTCTGTAAACAAATTGTTGGGTTGATTGTGCTGGGTCAAAATGCTGGGTTGTTTGGGGCACTGTTAACACATTATTGGGTTGCTCGTGCTGCTGGGTCAAATGAGTAAAAAAATCCTAATTTTACCGAAAATAACTCTAGAAATTTTTGAGTATTTTTCTGTTATTTAAAATTATAGTCAAAACTCCACAAACAATATCTGTAAATTAATTAATTGACTGTTCACTCTAAAAAATGCTGGGTTGTTTCAACCCAAATTTGGGTTAAATATGGACAAACCCAAATGTTGGGTTAAAAATGAAATAAAAAAGTGTACAGATTTTAAATGACATTTTTTAACTCAACATTTGGGTTTGTCCAAATTTGACCCAAATTGTTAGTTTGATTGTTAGTACTCTTACAGCATAAAAAGATACATGCAACATGTTGAGGATGGAATCAAATGAATATATACTATCAAATTTACAAATATAAATATAGACAATGTTTCTTTCTGTGCTAGAAATACTCCAAGGCACGAAAATAGGGAAACATTTAATGTATGTGGGTCACAAAAAGTGTATAAATAAACAAACAAACACTTAAACTCTAAAAAATGCTCGGTTGTTTCAACCCAAATTTGGGTCAAATATGGACAAACCCAAATGTTGGGTTAAAATGCAATTAAAAAATGTACAGTTGAAAGTGAAAGTTGAAGTTGGGTTAAAATTTGAAATGACATTTTTAACCCAACATTTGGGTTTGTCCATATTTGACCCAAATTTGGGTTTAAACAACCCAGCATTGTTTAGAGTGTACATACTTGTGTGCGTTTAATCTGACTGCTATACCAGTAAATTCATATGGGTTAGGGAAACATTGAGGAAATTGCTTAAATTAAATTACAGAACAACACGATGTTTGTCTCTAATGTGCTAATATAAAACTTTTCATTAATTTCCAGCTTGAACTTATCTCAGGTACATTCAGTCTTCTTTGGCAGTCAGTCAAATCACCTGACCTGCACTAGCGCACAGTAACCTGAATCAAAGACTTCTCGACTGTTGACTGTACAGCGTGTACTGTACCTTCATCAATGGCCTGTCAATCAGTAATCCACGTGCATTAAGAGCCATTAATTGGGGTTGAATCGGGTGGTGCAGAGACTCTTCTGCTTAGAGAGCTGACAGAGAGTGCTGGGTCAGAGGGTTCAACTTGAGCGTTTGGCTCAACACTCTGGCAGCGTGAGAGGTTAGCAGGATAAAAGCCAGGACTTGGTTACACAAAACCGCCAATAAAAGGCTTCTTGCATGAAATGGGCCTCCGAAGTGTGTTTTCATGTTCTGAGCTTTAAAACGCAGACAGGTTCACCCCCCTCTATACATAATAAATCATGTCAGGAACATGTCCAGGTCACATTTCCCCTAGAAAAAAAAACAAGAAATCATATAATGCATAAAGAAAATGATGCCTGTTTTAAGGACATCAAGATAGCATTGTGAAATTAGTTTCATGATAAAAATAATACATTTATATATAAAGCATTTTGAGATGCAATTTACATTTCATCTCAGTGGTGATTCTCATTAGATTCACATTGATGCAGTAATTTATGTAAAACGCTGTCATAATGAAATACAGCACTACTGAAAGCTGTGACAGGAGGCTGGAGGCAGAACATGTACCGATGAAGAATTTCCCGCAGCTTCTAGAGATGCAAAGCTTCTCTCTGTCACATCAGATCCCTCTCCCAGTTAAAAATCACCATGTTACATGAAGCCTTTTTTGTGGCCTAAATCTTATGACTGCCTCGTTTTTAAGATCTAATGGTTTTCTGGCTGCCAAGAACCTTCGAGGGACTATCCATACTTATCCAGTCGAACCACTGACGACATATACTCTAATTAAATGGAAGAAGAATTCCTGAAATGCTTTCCAGATGGGGAGGGATTATTAAAGGGACAGTTCACCTTAATATAACAACACAGGCAATGTTTCTGTGCTGGAGGAGGATGGATGGATGGATGGATAGATATATAGATAGGGAGAGAGAGGATAGATAGATAGATAGATAGATAGATAGATAGATAGATAGATAGATAGATAGATAGATAGATAGATAGATAGATAGATGGATGGATAGATAGGGAGAGAGAGAGAGAGAGGATAGATAGATAGATAGATAGATAGATAGATAGATAGATAGATAGATAGATAGATAGATAGATAGATAGATAGATAGATAGATAGATGATGGATGGATAGATAGATAGATCTCTCAGTAGTGATGTATGTCTCAAGACCGGTCTTGGTCGACCTGTCTCGAGAACTCTTTTATGTGGTCTCGGTCTATTCACGGCCCTGACGGTCTTTAGTCTTGGTCTTGTCGTGGTTTCGGACCTCTCGGACTTTTCTAGGTCTTGCTGTCTCAAAAAACTGTACATGATGTGTGTTTTTTTTACATCAAATTGTCTTGGTCTCGACTTGGTCTGTCTTGGTCTTGATCTTGTCTTGGTCTCGACTGGGTTTCGACTTGGTCTTGGACTTGGTCTGTCTTGGAGTTGGTCTATCTTGGTCTTGGTCTTGATCTTGTCTTGGTCTCGACTGGGTCTCGACTTGGTCTTGGACTTGGTCTGTCTTGGACTTGGGATTGGTCTTGTCTTGGTCTCGACTTGGTCATGGACTTGGTCTTGGTTTTGTCTTGGTCTTGATCTTGTGTTGGTCTCGACTGGGTCTCGACTTGGTCTTGGACTTGGTCTGTCTTGGTCTTGATCTTGTCTTGGTCTCGACTGGGTTTCGATTTGGTCTTGGACTTGGTCTGTCTTGGTCTTGGTCTTGATCTTGTCTTGGTCTCGACTGGGTCTCGACTTGGTCTGTCTTGGACTTGGGATTGGTCTTGTCTTGGTCTCGACTTGGTCATGGACTTGGTCTTGGTTTTGTCTTGGTCTTGATCTTGTGTTGGTCTCGACTTGGTCTTGAACTTGGTCTTGGTCTTGATCTAGGTCTGTCTTGGACTTGGTCTTGTCTTGGTCTCGACTTGGTCTGTCTTGGTCTTGGTCTGTCTTGGACTTGGTCGGTCTTGGTCTTTGTCTTGGTCTTAGGCTTGGTTTCGAATGGGTCTCAACTTGGTCTTGGACTTGGTCTGTCTTGGACTTGGGATTGGTCTTGTCTTGGTCTCGTCTTGGTCTTGTCTTGGTTTTGTCTTGGTCTTGATCTTGTCTTGGTCTCGACTTGGTCTTGGTCTAGGTCTAGGTCTGTCTTGGACTTGGTCTTGGTCTTGTCTTGGTCTCGACTTGGTCTGTCTTGGTCTTGGTCTGTATTGGACTTGGTCTGTCTTGGACTTGTCTTGATCTTGGACATGTTCTTGAAATATTTCAGAAAACTCTACCATGCAATATCAGTTTGTACCCTTTGCCACACAGTGTTTTTCTGAAGTGAAGTGTGTCTGCAGGTGTAAACCACGAGCTCTGAGATCACCAGTTCTCCTCACCGCTTGACAAACATGTCACATTTCTTTGACATGCATTTTTCTGCATGTCCAGCAGAATTTATATCATGTTTGACAGGATCGTTCTCAAGTGCCTGCTCAGGTGATGACCAACCAGCCAGAATTGCTCATAGGTATTTTCCAGGGGAAATCCTATTTATTCACACATGGAAACATCCCTGATCACTAAAACGGATCAAAAATGGTGTGCAATGTCTTTTTACTTTTCAGTAGTTTTATGGTTTCAGTGAGAAACCTCTCACCAATGTATCGATCTCAGATTTGGTTGTGTCCTCGTCAGTGTTACGATTATACACTCCTTTGAAGTCGTGGGATCGAGATGGCATGAGGGTTAGCAAAGGGTCACAGAAAGATCAAAGGATTCACAATAACAACCTGTGTGTGTGTGTGTGTGTGTGTGTGTGTGTGTGTGTGTGTGTGTGTGACACTTTAAGAGAGCAACCGCACATCTGTGTTGTGTTTTATGTTCTTTGTTTTAAACATGATTTCATTTTATAAACATTTATAATCAATAGCATTTATGTGGTTGTCATTTGATTTATCGTTTGATATTATTTGATTTATATAATTTTTCATTTGATCACTTATTCATCATTTTATTATTATTAATTTATGTTAATTTGACCTGGTTTCACAGACAAGGTTTAGATTAGTCCTTAGCTCAATTAGGACATTTAAGTATCTTTTATAAACGTGCCTTATATATCACTGCTGAGACAAAAACAATGGCACTGACATTTTAAGATATTTTAGTGCTGAAAGTTGCTTTCATTTAAAACAGCTCAAACATTTTAGTCTGGGACCAGACTAAGCCTTGTCTGTGAAACCAGGGGTTTATGTTTTTATATTTTATTTTACTCATTATTTCACATTTTTCCTTGCTCTTGCAATGCTTGCTATTGTTTTTTAATCTTATGATTGGGTGTTTGGTATAAGAATATCTCCATATCAAGGTATAATTACACTTGATGAAATTGTACTGGTAAGGCAGTCTTGGCAGTGACACATACGCAACAAGGATTATTCAATAAACTCTGCTCTTTTTATTATCATCCCTTTGTCATCTGTTTCTGCTCTTTCCTGGCTTTCTCAGTCAAACTCTCAGGCTAGTAAGACGGATATCTTTTGGCAGGGTTTCGGCATCCGGGGTTTGATCTAATATATCTGACATTTCTGACATGGAAATCCATCCTCTCTAACATTTTGGCGTAGTCGGCAGGGCTTTTGGAACAATAACCAATGCTATCTCCTAACCAACTAAGACTAGAGATAAAAGCAGCCATGGGTTTTGGCAACCCGATCTCACGGCAATCGGTACGAATTTTACGAGGTGGCTAATTCGTAACAATTCATACGACCTCACTCGATTTTTGCTAAATCGTACATATTTTACATGTACAATTCGTATGAATTCTTACGAATAATATACCCCTGACCCTATGTCACAAACGTGTCACATTTATGCTATCTCACGCTGTCTCACGACCAATTCGGACAAATTTGTATGAGTGATTAAAAGGTGGCTAATTCGTACGAATTGGTCATGAGATAGGGAGATATTGGCCTATCTCGTTTTTGAGATAGGGTTAGGGCAGGGGTATATTATTCGTACAAATTCATACGAATTCAGCATTTTGTAAAATATGATTTAGCAAAAATCGAGTGAATCGAATTAGCCACCTCATAAAATTCGTACAAACTGCCGTGAGGTCGGGTTGCCATGGCTGCTTTTATCTCTAGTCTTAGTTACAGGTTTCTGCCTGTCAGTCAGACATTGTGCAAAGTAAATTAACAATACTAACAATAAACTAAGAATAAACTAGAAATAGTACAAATAAAATTTCTTACAATATAAACAACTTCATTTAATATAACTTTTGATGAATTTGAATATAAATTTTGTAATTACATATATATATATATATATATATATATATATATATAGAGAGAGAGAGAGAGAGAGAGAGAGAGAGAGAGATTGCATTATTAATATTTAGGCCTAGAGTTTAATATGGGCAGGTTTGCATGTCAGTTTAACATACAGGTAGATGGTGAAACCTGCAGGGCATTTCTGCCTGTCGCACCTCCACCGGTGCCTAAGAGATTGAGGTGTACTGCAGGTGTACATGCTGTGGAACACTACAAAGGGCATTAATGGGTCATCAGCTGGGGACCACCAGTCACGGATGTTTCGCTCCTTTAACCCCAGTACATCTCATGGTGGCGGAGCGATGGCAGGGATTTCTCCCTGCCACCCCCTGCTGATGCCCTAGATGGAGACTGGACCCCAATTCTTTGCCTTCCTTCTCAGCCACAGCCAGTAACTTCCTCTTTCAGCTTCTTCTGCCAGCTCTTTCATGGCTTTCCGGTGCCTTATACCTGTTGCACCCATGTCGCGGAGCAGACGAGAGGTTGAGGAGCCCACGAACCCCGGCACCCCACCTCCACAGGGTATGTGACTGCCCTCCAACCAGCTCCCTGCACTCTGCAGCCAGATCAGAGTATTTGGCCCGCTTCCGCTCATGGGCAGCTTCAAGTCCTCCTTCCCATGGGACTGTGAGCTCCACCATCAGGACCACCTTGCAAGCAGCAGACCACAGCAGCCAGATCTGGACGCAACGACGTTTCACTATCTCCCTGGGAAACTGGAGCTGCTTCCAAGGTCGACTGCTAGTGTCCACCCCTTGCCCGGTGTAAGGAGTCTTCCTGTGTCCTTCCGGTGGTGGGTGTTACCCCTCTCCCCAGCCCTCGCGAACTGGATGGAATGTGCGATTAGGGCCGGGGGCCTGCTATTCGCTTCCTGCCTACATGTTTCCACTACCTCAGCGAGCTTCTTCAGCACCAGGTCGTGCCTCCACCTGTAGCGCCCCTGTGCCAACGCTGTTTTGCAGCCAGACATGATGTGTTGGAAGCTCGCATTAGCAGTGCTGCACAGGAGGCAAGATTCCTCATTGCCGAACCATCGGTGGAGGTTGCGGGGGCAAGGTAAGGTGTCATATGCTGCTCTGACAAGAAAACTTAGCCTGGCTGAGGAATCTTCCATACATCAGACCAAGCCAGCTGCCTGTCTAGAACGCCTTCCCACGACAGCCAGCCTCCCTGTTGGCCCTGGGACACTGCTTTGATGGTAAGCCTCTCGTGTTCAGCTCTCATCACCTCTGCTGCCACCATTGCCTTCCTCTCTTCTTTGGATGCATTCGACCAGAAGAGGGGGGCCTGTCCCACCCGACGCCTGCCCGGCCGTCCTGTACTCTGCAAGCACTTCCTGTGTTGCAGCCTACTTATTGCCAGGTCCACTTCCTCCTTGGCCCTCCATTTCCTCCCGGTTAGAACCTGGGCATCCGCAGCTCTCACCAGAGGGTCAGTGGACTCTCTAGTTCCATGATCAACCGCACCTTCTCCTGTTTATATCCCCCGCTGATGGAACGTAGGGCAGCTGAAGCTTGGTCTTGCCAAAGAGACCTACATCAGAAAGGCATCTTGGTAGCCCGAGCCATTTCCTTATGTACGAGTTTGCCAAACTATCCCAACTTGCACACTGTGGAGGAGGGAACTTCACTCATCTTGAGTGGCCATTATTTTTTGGTACAGTGTGAATTGGTAACACCACACCTTGTATTTGCCTGGGAGCTGACTGAGGTTGATCCTGGAAAGGCATCTGCAACTGCTTCTTCACGGCGTTCCCATCTGTTTATCCGTAGGTCTGCAGAGTAAGTTCGGCCGAGGCTCCGGACAGGCTGGCTTGACAACAAGGGGATTTCCTCACCGCCAGCGCTAAAGATGGTGCGGTCACTTCCTGACCCCTTTCTGAAGGGACAAGCTTCGTGACTTTGAGGGTTTGATTCTCATTCTTGCCCACTCCACAAGTTCGTCAACCTCTTGAGCAGTCTCACAGTGCATGGAGCTGTCTGGAGAATGGTGGTAAGTCATCCATGTACCCTCTCAGTGGGGTAGCCTTTGGCCTGATGGCAACTTCACTCCTCCAACCACTGCTTGCCCCAATGAGGATGATCTCAAATGCTGCTACAAACAAATTGGGGAGATTGAGCACCCCATGGCAATGCCAACTTCAAGTCGTTGCCACTTTGTGGTGAAGTCTTCGTGTGTGCAGCATATCTGGATGTCCTCAAAGTATCTGGATATCAAATACTTTACAGGGATCAGGATATAGGAAGAAGTCCAGGGCGTATGTAATAAGTTGGTGGGGAACAGACCCGTAGGCGTTGGCAAGATCTAACCAGACGACATGCAGATCGCCCTTCTCCCTCTTCGCCCTCTGAATCTGTTCCATATCACCGAGGAATGTTCAACACACTGAAAGCCTGGTATGCCCGCCTTCTGAC
>NW_024121277.1:1481763-1684726 GCF_016745375.1 Pimephales promelas | reverse complement strand
AGGGAATTGATTGGATGGTTGAGTGGTTTGTGGTTTGCTATTGGTCGATCTCGTGTAAGTGACAGGTTGCCCCGACCCTCACACCAGAGGGAGGAGGAAGTTATTTTGATTAAAGATTACAAGGGCACATTAATTATATATGTATTTTTTTATTTATAATGATGTGCACGAATGGATAGGCTTAAATCATTTATAATAAATGCTGAAATATTCTTTAAGTAACAAGAATTGTCCATTTTGATTTCATGGTGATAAAGATTTTAAGATTTGTGTCAATAGAGAAACTGAGACAATTGAAACGGAAAAATAAACCCACCCTCAGAAATTATAAAGACTCACAACTCACCCCTGTATTCACTATTTGGCGCATAAACAGCATGAGGAGGCCATGACTGACTTGTCATATATATATATATATATATATATATATATATATATATATAGATAGATAGATAGATAGATAGATAGATAGATAGATAGATAGAAGCAAATATATAGGCCTACTACGTATATATATACAGTATATATATATATATATATATATCATTAATAATTCATACATATGTATATATATATATATATATATATATATATATATATATATATATATATATATATATTATGCACATAGTTAAGCACTTAATAGAAGACATTAGAAAATTTGTGAATCTATTTTTTGCCATATACTGCAAGATTACAAACAATTATCACAGAATATGAAATATTCTTTCTCTGGTGCTTTAAATGTACAGCGTTTGGTTGGTGTTTATTAGTCTGTGTTGCAGACTTTCCAGCAGAGTTTGAGTGCACCGAAGGGAGGCTGTTTTGCTGTGTTTTGCTCCACTGCAGCTTCACCGCCCACATCATCCACAGTCTCCGCTTTCGGACGTCGAGAACAGAGCCGGTGTTGATTTTCTTCTCCAGGTTTCAGGTCTGACAGTAGTGACATCCACGTTTTTATTTACCGCTAATCTTCATGGGCAAGGTGTGGAGGCAGATGTACCCCCAATATACCTACTATTACCCCTACCTTCAAGCCAAGGTAACGTTACGAAAATCAGTTTTACCTCTTGTCTGATATCGCGTTTGTTGATGTGACCGGTGTGTATCGTGTTTTATTGGATATTGTGCGTTATGGATCGAGTGACGCTGTAGTAAGTTTGTTGCGTACTTGAGGTGATTTTTCGGGCGGACATTTTAAATCGTGTTTTTATCAGATATGAACTGTCAACTTCAGATATAACCTAATCGATGCTGTTGAGTGTACAGTGATCGTTTAAACTCTTTGTGGTCGTCGTTTTTTGGCGTTATTATATGTTTTGTTCGTTCTCTCTGCCAGTGAATTCCTGTGACGTGACATCGCGCGCTGGCTGAAGTCTGAACTCCAGCACTAGTGTTGTTGTGATCGACTCTCTTGTGAACTTGCCCATTTATCATGCTAGTTTATCCCCTTAAGTATCATTGTTGTGTTTTGTAGGACAATTAATCGTAGTTTAATTGTAAAAATGACTGAATGTGTTGTTTGTTTATACACAGTCATCATTATGCGGTCGACCGATGGTTTAATATGGGCGATATGGGTAACCAACATACAATTGTAGGCTACGAATCAAAATTGCTTGATTTTTAAATTAAATAAATATTCTCATTTTTTATATATATTTTTTTTTATTCTGAAAAACTGTTTCCAGTGGCTGATGCAGATATCTAGAGTAGGCTGGTTGATGGTACTAGCCAAATTCAGAACTTAAACTATTATATTAAAATGTTTAATACATATACAAATTACATTTAATTAATATTAGCCTACATAATCTAATAAATACTTGTTAAAAACAAAAATGACGCATATTCAATATCTTTACCAATCCATTGACAAGAAATTTTATCCATTGTTGTAAGAAATGAAAACTTTTTAAGTTTTTCAGCTACTTTACTCAAGTGGTCATTGTCTGAGCAATAATCTTTTAGCTGTTGAAATGATATTTGATTGATCAGTCTTGTTCTGTCTCAATGATATTCTTTTGAATTGTGCAATTATAATAATAGTGCCGGCAACTGAGCCAATAAGATTGTTTTTTTTTTATTCAGTCAATTTTGAGTAAATATTGTTTGAAAAAAAGTTTATTGTCCATTTTTATTCTCATGCATGCACCCTCCACTTTAGATATCAGTGTCTGCCATTAAAATTATGGCATATTTGTTGAGCATTAATAAATACTGCTGTTTATCAGACATCACATCTGATCAATAATGGGTGGAGTGTATATGCATCCTGACTATGCCTATGGTAATTGGGTGTCATTTATCTAAGATTCAGTTCCTTCTAAAAACACAGCACAAAGCTTTATGAAAGCATTGATTTTATGACATAGAGGAAACATAACCTAAATCTTAGCTAACCATTCTGTCAATCAAAGCATTGCAAAAAAACCTCACAGTTAATGCAATGGTCACTGTTTGACCTGACTGGTTTGCCTTGTTAATATTGATGTCTGCTGTCCGAGTCCTGGGAGTATCAGATCCTGAGCTTTCATGCTTTTATTCTTGAGCAAGGCTTATATTTCACATATTTCACTCTTATCAAAGTCAATCTGACATATTTATGAGGGAAAACGACCTTGATTTATTGTAAAAAGTGGATGTTAGATGTATTCAGGTGGTTGGAGGCGAGAAGCCGAGTAATTGATGATCTGATCCAAATATTCAGATGCATATTGAATGCACATTTTGATATTGCAAAGACAAAGGAGATTTGACTGATATGCACTGCAGAATCATGATGGGAAAGTAAACAGGATCAATTTTGCTAGACCCTAGGAAGCTTGTATATATGTTGACTTAATGTGGGGGCCGACAGTATATACAAAAGCATCCTGAAACTGCAAATACTGCCGTACTTATACAGGATAGAGTCCATTAACGCTTCATAAACTCTGCAATGAAGTGGCCTGACCACATTTATAGTCCACACCATTCATCCTCCTTCATTTCTTATTTTTTGTAATTAGATTTTCATTTTGTGTTCAGAAAATATCCAGCGTTTGTTTGTTGGCTGTTTTGCTATTTTTGGACACATGCCCTTGTAGGAGCTTGGAAGTTGAGATGCTTTTGTAAGATAAGCCTTGACAGGGGAGGAATGACCTTTTTTTATTATTATTGCTACAGCAACTTGATTTCTTTCAAGGCTGGAAGGAAGCCAGGAGCTTTTTTTCTTCATTTGAAAGCCGGATAGGTAGAACACATTTATATGGCGCTCTGCTCTGGCCTAACATACAGCTCAGACAACAAACCAATTATAGCATGTGAGCGCATTTGATTGTGATTAGCTGTAATTGAAGGGTCAACCTCACAAAACCTATCAAAAGCATGTTCCCATCATTCACACTTATATTTAGGACCATATTTCCTGCCAAATTCAATACTATAAAGCATTTGTACTACAGCCATTTTTTGATTAGGCGGCCTCGGCCTGTATTAAATTCAGTTATATTGTCATTGAGCTGTGCAAATTGGCAATGAGGTACAAATGTCAGTATAATTCAAGTGAATACCTATGGGTTTCGAATAGTGTGTGCAAAAATGGAAATATAATCTGGAAAGTGCAACAGAATGTGCAAAAGGTTATATTGAGGAGTTGTATAGCATGTCAATTTTTTTTTTGCAAAAATATAAGGGGAAATACAAAATCCAGATCTGCTAAAAATTATGTGTTGGATTTATGTCTGCCATTTTTGCATCATACTTTTTAAGTAATCCCAACTTGGAATAAGTTTATTTAAAATTAACAAGAAAACCGTTGTTATATGTACTTAAATATTTGAGTTCACGCAACATTATTCACTTAAGTAATATATGTAATGTGATGCATACATTTTTAAGTAAAGAATGTTAAATGAACTCAAATATTGGAAAAGCTTTGAATGCTTTATTTGTTTGTGTTTATAAGTAATGCTTGTTCAGCTAAAGAATCGCACAGTAATGGGAGTTATGGACGATTTTTTGCACTGTAAAAAATATCGTTAGTTTAACTTAAAAAATTAAGTAACTTGGTTGCCTTAAAATTTTAAGTTAAAACAATGAAGGAGATTGATTTAATCATCAGAAACTCAAAATAATAAGTTATCTGAACGCCAAGTATTTCCATGGCTTGTAGGTGGGCTGTCCGTGTCAACATGAGCCTGTGATCGAGGGGTGGGTTTTAGCACATTAACTGCCATTGGACATTACACACACACACAGCCTGCAAACAAAGCCATTGTGAAAGGCCTGAAAAAGCCCTATACAATGTTTACAATACAGTCTGAAGAGTTGCCTGGCAGCGGAATGTACACAATTAACCAGCTCATTATGTGTGTGCCGGCCTGAAAGAATTCCAATTGTTCTCCTATGATAGTCATTCTGGGAACTTTTTGACATGAGGAAAATGAGGGACCAGCTCACAATAATAACCACCATGGTGGTGAAGCACTCTGCCAAGGGCCTGTCTCACAAACACAGGCGGAGAGCTCCCAAAGCCCTTCAGCTTAACTGACAAGGTCAATGAGACCCACACAGACTCGTCGTCTGGTATTAATAGACCTGCTTTGTTACTTTGTGTAAACAGGCAATTCAGTAAATGTGTAAGTAAATATGTGAAGATCGGATGGGGTAAAAATAGTTCTGCAGAGGCCTGTCGAATAGTGCCGGACACTGTGTGAATGAATGTATATATACCCAAATCTGTCAGCTGGTAGAGATTCTGCTTAAGTGGACAGGACTATTTTTTTCCATGAAATATATAGTTCATTCATATACTATTTGTTTACTTGTGGAAACGATGGGTTAAAGCTAAAGTGGCGGGCGTGACTGCAGTTCAACGTTAATACACAACTATTTAGTCTATTTTATAGAATATTTTTTGTGGTTTATCCATGTTCACCGTCAGAATTTAGAGACAAAACTAATATATATATATATATATATATATATATATATATATATTAGTGCTGTCAATCGATTAAAAATGTTTAACTAATTAATCACATACGACTTAAAGGAGTAGTTCACTTTTAAAAAAAACTTTTGCTGATAATTTATTCAGCCCCATATCATCCAAGATGTCCATGTCTTTCTTTCTTCAGTCGAAAAGAAATGGAGGTTTTTGATGAAAACGTTGCAGGATTTGTCTCCATATAATGGACTTCAATGGGGTCCAAATGGTTCGCTCATTTAAAAAAATAAATTAAAAGGTTGAAGTTTAAATACATCAAAGTATTATGTATACAACTTTAAGTTTCTCCAAATGAACAAATCTTTCTTCGAGTCATTTGGTTCATTCAAGGAACGAAATGAACGAAATGACTCGAAAAAAGATTCGTTCATTTTGATGAATGAGTTCGAACAGGAGAGTCACAAATGCGCATCACAGAACAGAGCAAGGCGAGCATTTGAGCTTTTAAAACTTAAACTTTTTAATTTATTTTTGAAACGACCTATCGTTTAACTAGATAAGACCCTTATTCACCGTCTGGAATCGTTTAAAGTCCTTTGAACAGTTTGCACTGAAACTGTCTTTTGGACCTTGAACTGTTTGGTCCCCATTGAAGTCCATTATATGGAGAAAAATCCTGGAATGTTTTCATCAAAAACCTTAATTTCTTTTCGACTGAAGAAAAAAAGACATGGACATCTTGGATGACATGGCGGTGAGTAAATTATCAGCAAATTTTTTTTAAAGTGCACATTTTTATTATGCATAACTATTTTTTTAAACAACGTAGGCAGTGCGTACAGTGCATACTGTGCAGTATTCAGCAAGTAATAAGCTTAGATAGATAGATAGATAGACCAGTCCTGCACACATCCATACTTTCTCTCTTGTTCTGTCACTGACTAACCATGTGAAAAGAGGCGTCTTCCTGTGCGACAGACACACACACATGTAAACACACTGCTGTCGTAGTGCCGTGACGAACTCAGAGCTGTCACTTTTGACGACTACAATGTGGCCCCCGTTGCGAAGATGGGGCCCTCGGTTCGAGCCAGACGGCAGAGGCAGGAAGGTATGTAGTCGACACTGTTTCAACAGCGCAGAACATTTAGCCTAATTTCTACTTTGCAAATGGACCGAGACAGAACAAGATTCTCTGGGAGGAAGTCGAGGGCTGAGATGTTTCTCCATTACAGGGAGAATGTCGAGAATGTGGTCTGGGCAAGCTCGCTCTAACGTGGCGCTTTTAGAGTTGCATGGGAGTTCAAAAGCTTCTCCGTGTGTTTTATGTGTGTCATAGGCACAGCAAGAGGCCGTGTGCATGTGCAAAGTCTGCATGGATTTATGCACATGCATGTGTGTTCACATGTTGGCAGGTTAGAGTGTGATTTGTAGCTCTGATAGCCTGTGGGGGAGGCTAGCGCTTTCCTCTTCATTTGTTTTCTCTGCACATTCAGCACGGACAGCTGTACCATGTCAAGCAGGGAGACTTTAGGACTGATTTGTGGCCTGCTTTCCTGTAGGTTTTCAAGCTTCTCTAGATCTTGTTAAACGTCCTTGGGTGTCATAAACCAGCAGTTCTTGACTGACTTTGTTTCTGGACTTGCAGTGTCAACAAAAATGTCCCGAAATAGACGTAATTCACTTTCTTAATACAATTTCCTGGTCGTATTGTGCATGATATTCCAAAGGAATATGGAAAACAGCAATGCGTTTGCCATTTTGTAGATATATTTAAGTAGCTCTTCCTCTGAGGTCGCCCTACAGGTTGGAAGCGGAATTGTCGTAAATAATTTAGCCTAGCGCTAATGAACGATATCCATAGACAAGGTGCATGATTTCATGAAAGTATGATGTATTGTGAGTGACATCAGAAACGAAGAAAAACCTACTGTAATAATGACCGTTTTAACGCTTGACGTAAGGGAAGTCAAATTTGTAGTTTTCTTATGTCTCATTAGAACTACAGAAACGCGACTCGATCTGGCAATCTTACACAGCGTGGTTATAGCAGATATAGGCGAATCCAGAAGTGCCTTTCACCCTGTTACGACTTAATAACGATTTTGGAAACACTATTTTAAGGTAAAAAATTTACCTCACCTAGTGTTGCTTTAAAGATGGCCGTCTTTAAGCATGAGTGTTTTGATTTACATGAAATGGTAACACTTTTCAGTAAGAGTCCACTAAGGCTAATGTAAGTATTCCTCATTGTTAATTTTAACATTTACTAATACATTTCATGCACTATGAAGTAACATTGGATGATCACGGTATAATTAATATTGTAATATTTTAGGGCTGTGCAATAGTTAATTGCGATTAATCGCATCCAAAATAAAAGTCTGTGTTTACATAATATATTTGTGTGTGCTGTATATAATTATTTTGTATATATAAATACCTATGCATGCATGTATATATTTAAGAATTATTTGCGCTTAAATTCTGTATATATATATAAATACACAATTTATATTATATAAATATAAATATTTTATGTATGAATAACACATTTTCTTAAATATATATACATGCATGTGTTTGTATTTATAAATACAAAATAATTATATACAGCACACACAAATATATTATGTAAACACAGACTTTTATTTTGGATGCGCTTAATCGCAATTAATTTTTGCACAGCCCTATAATATTTATATTTAAAAGGCACAGTGCAATTTCATGGTTCAGTACTTCTTCACATTTTTGTAGTAAAGTTCAAAACTTTTTTATTTGTTATGTTTGTTTTCATTCAGTATACGCCAAAAATGTTTTTTTTTGCGTGTATATGCTATGCACTGAAAACCCCTTGGTTATGTTTAGGGGGGAGGGGGGTGGGGAGGTCGTGCGTATTACACGGCATAAAGTGCGTATCAAATGCACGCGAAAAACGCGTACCATATACACGCAAAAATTGTTTTTTGGCGTATAAATGGCATGAGAAATGACACCGTGCTATAGATACGAACTTTCATGAGATCAGGCTCGATGTTTGTCTGTTATAGGACAACAAGCGCTCCGAGACGGGGCCATGCGCTCATAAGCAAAGTATACTGAGGGCGTTCAGATATGTGCCTAAACCGTCAAAAAGCCGACACACTAATATATCGAAAAACCATTTTGGTAAATATCCTCGTAAACAGTCGGTTACGTCTTAAGTCAATATATAAATATTTGAGAAAGCGTGTGTGTAACAGTATATTGGATCTGTGCAGCTCTACTGTTGCAGTCATTACTGTTAGTCAAAGATAAAATTGCTTTTGGATAGTTTTAAATAAGGATTAGTTGTAAAATAACACAGCTATTCCATTCCTGTTGTTGGCTACGTCTCTGAATACATCTTCAATGTTTATTTAATTAGTATTTTTGTTTTGTATTGGTTTTGTTTGCAAAAGTTTCTCTCTTGCTGACTGTTTACTTCCGTACTTCTTTATTAACTTGATAAAAATGAAAGTTTAAGCTTACCAATCTCTGTTTAAAAAATGTGCTTTTATTTATTGCAAAAAATAATGATTTTTAACACAACGGCACCCCATGCACTGCATATATACCCTTTTTAGGGCCCTTTTAACACTTTGTTTGCATGTTTAAAATCTAGTACGGGCACCCCTTTTCTCACTCTTTATCCTTTCGTTTAATTTTGCACTCTGACCCTCTTTTTTGTGCTGAATCAGCCCTTTCTGTCTCCTCATTTGCCTCTGACATGCTGGCATTACTCATACCAACACGTACACAGCGGAGGGAGAGGTGCCACAGGTCACTGTCATGACCCAGAGCAGAAAACCACATTATTATTATTACACCCCTCCGCCTACGTCACAATTTAGACATGTCCGTATCAATTTCACTGTTTTGAAACCATTGAAATTCATGAAAGTATTAGCAGAATGTGTGTGTGTGAAAAAACACATATAGTGAAACTAAAAAAAATAGAATATAGTGCAAAAGTAGTATATATGGTGCAAAAATTCAGTAATTCAACTTAAAAGATAAAACTAATATATAGACTCATTTGATTACATGCAAAGTGAGATATTTCAAGCATTTATTTGCTATAATTTTGATGATTATGCCTTTCATAGCTGCACTATAAACAATGCTGGGTTGTTTTAACCCAAATTTGGGTAAAATATGGAATAACCCAAATGTTGGGTTAAAAAATGTAATTTCACTCTTCACTTTCTACTTAATTGCATTTTTAACCCAACATTTGGGTTTGTCCATATTTGACCCAAATTTGGGTTGAAACAACCCAGCATTTTTCAGAGTGTGTAAGAGAAGTCTCTTCTGCTCACCAAAGCTGCAATTATTTGATCAAAAACACAGTAAAATCAGTAATACTGTGAAATATTATTACTCTTTTCTATGTGAATATATTTGAAAAAGTAATTTATTCCTGTGTTCAAAGCTGACTTTTTCACAGTATCACACGATCCTTCAGAAATCCTTCTAATATGATGATTTGAAACATTTATTTTTATTATAAATTTTGCTGCTTTGGAAACTTTCAGGATTCTTCAATGAAAAGAAAGCACAAAATAACAGAATTTACTTAAATGAAACAGAATTATTCAATCTTATATACCAACCACAAACTGTTGAATAGTAGTGTATGTCACATATGACCTTTTTTGCCCCATTTTTATCTGGGGCATTTTTGTCTCTTTCTGTGCACATTTTTTTTCGATAAATTTCTAAAGCTGCACGCTTTGAAGAAAGATTGTAATCCATGGCTTGTATTGACCTGCTCGTGTTTGCTCTGTCCTGAATAGCAGATGTTTTCTAGTCACATTTCTTTCCTTCACAAAAAAGGAAAAGGATTGAATCTTAGGGTGAAGATCTCCTGCTCTCTGTGGGATTGTAAATGACCTAGTATTTACATTCTAACTCTACATATCCGATGTAAACTGCTGTCTAAGCACGATCAGCCGTAGCTGGGGATTATTGACACCACTTTCGGTGCTTCTATAAGATCACATTTGAATTCAAAACGGCAGACTGAAATCGAAAACTGATGAGCTCAGGGGAAGTTACAACAGGAAATGCAGTGTTTAGGTGTGAGGATGTGCTTTACATTCAGAGAGACGGAGAAAGACATGACTTGTGTATTTTAAGGATTTTTTTTATTTCTATTTTGTGTATAAATGCACTTACATACTGTACATTTACATTTATTCATTTAGCTGAAGCTTTTATCCAAAGCAACTTACAATTGCTATATATGTCAGAGGTCGCACGCCTCTGGAGCAACTAGGGGTTAAGTGTCTTGCTCAGGCACACATTGGTGTCTCACAGTGGATTTGAACCCGGGTCTCTCACACCAAAGGCATGTGTCTTATCCACTGCACCATCACCAAGTGTTTAAAAAGCGTCCCATGATGGTTTATGAATGTCAATGTCCAGAGCAAGCAGAGCTAGAATCTAGACCAAGGAGTTTTTAATTTTAATGACGACTTCCTTCAATATTATTCTAATACAGGTTTAAATGATTCAAGTTATTGAAAGTGTTCAGCCAGGGCCGTTTATGACCATTTCAAAACTTAAAAAGCTACGTTTTTATTGATTCGATACTTAAAATCTCTTTCAGTTTATTTTGTATCAAATCACAAAATCACAAATCACAAAAAAAAAAAAAATATATATATATATATATTTTATTGTGCTTTTAAATAAGACACACAATCTATTAAACAAAATGTACAATGCTTATAATTAAAAAATAAGAAATAATGAAGCAGTTATTATTATTTCTTTAATAACACAGTTGTTTTTGTTTATTTCACTTTCAATAATGCAACATAGCCTATTTTTTCAGAAAAAAATAAACTTTATTAAAATAATTAATTTAACCCATGACCAAGCATATATCAAATATATTATTGTTCATATATTAAATTATTCTGTAATTAAATTAAATTAAATTAATGAAAAAAATTTCACCTTTTTTAAATGAAAAATTTCTAGTATGTTTGAAACTTTTCAAATTCATTTTTTACTGGATATAATACTGCTAACAATGATTATTAAAATGATTTTTTAAAACAGTTCATATTACACTCTAAAAAAGTGCTGGGTTGTTTTAACCCAAATTTGGGTCAAATATGGACAAACCCAAATGTTGGGTTAAAAATGTAATGTACAGTTGAAAGTGAAAGTTGAAGTTGGGTTAAAAAATTGTATTACGTTTTTGACCCAACATTTGGTGCTGTTCATATTTGACCCAAATTTGTGTTAAAACAACCCAGCATTATTTAGAGTATAGAAAGCCTGGATGTTTATTATTACTGATATTAGATTTTATTTCCACATGTCATTTGAACACTTTCTGGACAAACGTTTATTTGTTTTTTTATTTTTATTTTTTTGTAAGCTGCCCAACACAAGCATATTTTGCTGTTGCGGTCATAATTTTTTAAAAAAAAAATATGTTTGACCACAGAGCTTATTTCAGCCATTTTACCGTGCTAAAATAAAAACTGGTTTCCACGTTTTACAAATCTTTCCTGCACAACTTTATTCAGCTAGATATCAAATACTGGATATTTGTAGAACAGAAACTACATTGATTTGCTTGAAAACGGATTTATGCTGAGGACATATTTGTGTTTTATGCATTTGCACTTTAACGTCATCATTGACATGGCTTAATTTTTTAATTTTCTGGCAGATTTAGATTAGATGTAAACCAGTGCGCTGGAGGAATGTTAAAGTCATATTCAGAAATTGTTGTGGATTGTTAAATTAATTCTCAATGGAAATCCTGATTTTTCTGATGCATTATATTCTGTAGGATTAAGTTTGGTTATGTTTGAAAATATTAATGTTTTATTTAATTATCACTTTTAATATATACTATACAATTAAATGTAATTTATTTATATAATTATTTACATTATTTATTAAAATTTTTTTTTATTTATTTATTACGAATTAAATTAAGCGTAATTTAATGCAATTATTTTTATAATTTATTTTGTTTTTATTATATGTAAAATCATTGAATGAAATCGATTACAATAAGTAAAACATTTATTTTTCACCAAAAATAATGCAAAAAATATCTTAACAGTCCTTCATTTTCTTTATGTAAAATATATTTCTGATTTCTTCTTTCTTTTTGAAAGGTAAACATGTTTTCGCAGGATTTTCTCCTACTACACCCATCCATGAGTAGTCCGCTTACATGTTGAAGCTCTTAAAAAACACAGAATAAACAAACAAATCCCGCTTTTTTAGCATTGATTTTATGTCATATACACTCAGTTTTGGCTTCTCGTTTTTTAAACACAGCATTAAATCAGTCCATATAGCACATATGAAACCACAAAACCTGATGGCCTCACTCAGGAATGTGAAGTATGTGAGCCAAAGGAAACCAAGCGTAGGCAAAGGGGAGGGGTGAACGTCATGTCATATCCTCTCGCTCCGAAACTGGAATGTTTTGCACTGTACATAGTGCATGTATGTAAATGCATGCATGCATACTTAACATGCAATCAGCATTGTTATCTGAGCGAAGAGGCTGTATGTGAGGTTTGTAAGTGTTGTTTGTGTGTACATCCCCCCCCTTTAACAAGAGCACAGTGGTTTCTTCCATAGTGGGAGGTGTAGTTTTGTGGAGAAGTCACCGCAGATCAATGAACTGAGCGAAACAGACGGGCTGGGCAAGCCGACTACACCGAGCGTCCGTGGGATATATGCTTCCGCAAGACATAATATTTCCTGCCTGTGACGATTCGCTCTTAAAGTGAGACTATATGACAGCACTGCTCGGTCTCTATGGTTTATAGAGGCACAAACACAACTTTACCCTCCCAAATAGGCAAGAACATATGAGATAGACGCATTTATTCATCCGTCAGGGGATATTCGCTTATTGAGGATGATTTTTGCAAATTCTGGACACACAGTGAGGACATCGTATAATCGTAAACAGGTAAATTCACTTTAATTGTGGCCCTGTGGTTTAAAGAGTGTGTTTGTGGAAACTGTGACACTTTTATTGTTTTGATAATGTAATTACATGGATATATCCAGGCTGGACGACGGATGAAAGACTGCTAGTGTCCAAAAGTAGCACTTCCATGAAACTAATCCATAAAGAATAGCTGTCATTCGCGCCCTTCCAATCAAATGCTTGCCTCTGATGGGGTGTGTTTTTGTTGTGTGAGCTTTTCATTTTATTGTGTTACTGCATCGACTCATTCACAATTTTAATACACCTCCCCAATCAAACCCGTCCCACGAGTTTAAAAATAGGCCTCTATTTGAACAAGTTTTTACGCGTCTCATGCACGTCACTGCATTTTCCTCTGATGTGAACATGCATTCACAGCCCTGTCTGCCTGCTTTGATGGAGTGTGTGGTTTCAGTGGTTAATCTGCTTTACCGGCCTGTAATGGTCAAAAGTCACAGTGCTGAATTAATGCACCTTGTGTGTTCTCATATTGACACTGATCGTTTAAGCCTCACCTCATGCATTTCACACGCACCACCTATCTTGAACAGTCATTTTCAGCCTTATTTGTTGATCGTGCATGACAAATTTGAAAACATTTGCTGGAAATGTATTAATTCCTCGATTGTTGAGGATGATATGCAAATTCTGGCCACATAATTGGGTAAAAATCGTATTTGACTTTAAAATGTTCTTTGAGGTGCGGTTTTCAAGTCTTTTTGGGTGAAATCTGCAAAGAAAATGTCAAAGTCATATTTTAGCTGGATTTCTGGCATTTTCATGAAGAATATGACATTTACATGTCAATTCCCTCTCAAATTCTCATTACTTTAATGCTGAACCAAAAACGATATATATATATATATATATATATATATATATTAAGGATACCGTCATGTCACAATTCGATACTGAACTCACAATATATTATTGCGATACTCCAGGACATATGATAAAAGATTAAAATGCTAACTTTGATATTACATTGTGGGTTTAAATGAATATACTTGTAACCCAAGGACAATGGTGACACCAGAATAAAAATATTCATGATTCTGAAGCTGAAAATGCTTAGACGAATATTCTTGCATTAGATATATTTAGATATATTTAAAATAATTTTGGATTTTAATGCCAAAAGTCATTTGACATTATCAGGAGGACCCACAAATATTCCCCCCATTGCATTATTATACATTTATAATCAACATTATATATAGTAGTTTAATGTAGTACTGACACTAAAACTTTTTTTTTAATGATACATATTGTCACTATCCACAATACTTATTGTTGCGTTTTTGTATTGCGATATATTGTGGCACGATATATTGTTACACCCCTAATATATATATATATATATATATATATTAGGGCTTTCAAATGATTAATTGTGATTAATCGCATCCAAAATAAAAGTTTGCGTTTACATAATATATGTGGGTGCACTGTGTATAATTATTTTGTATATTTATAAATACACACAAATGCATGTATATTTAAGAAATAAATATTATTCATATATAAAATATTGATATTTATATATAATATAAATTATATATAAATCTATATACAGTATATACATGAAAATATTTAAGAAAATATACAAGAATGTGTGTGTATTTTATATATATATATATATATAATTATACACAGTGCATCCACATATACTGTATTATGTAAACACAAACTTTTATTTTGGATGCGATTAACTGCGATTCATCGTTTGACAGCCCTAATATATATATATATTATGATATTAAAATATATCAAAACATTAACATATCACATTACTCACAATTGGGACGAAACTGAAAAGTCAAACGTCTGCATTACGGTAATGAGAATATTTTTTACTTCTCATGACAATAAAATCACAATTCCTTTAATTTAACATTGTTTTTAATATGATTTTGGGGTCATTTGATCCGTAACTCGGTGTCATATCAGCGCATCATGTTGGGATCAGATAGTGTCGCTGTTTGGAGTTGCAGTATCTGCGGAAGCCTCGTTGCGAATCACATGCTTTTATTGCATCTCCTAATGATGAAATTTGATTTATCAGCAGCAGCGGCACGCTAAGAGATTGAGCGCTTGATAAAAGAGGAAGGGCTTGGTATAGTCGCTCGAGAGGATTATGCGTATATTCACAGGCCCGTTTAGCAGCCGAGCTGGATCTCTCGCAGGGTGAGGGCGTTTACTGGAAGTCTTCAGTGTATTTCCAGCACGGATATGATGGGCTGACGAGGTCTGCGGTTCTCTGATAAGAAGCCAGTCTCTCCCCGCAGAGCTGAATGGTCAAACAGATGCGAGATACAAAACAAGCTTTGAGTTCCTAAGAAAAGCCCGTTCCACTCTGGGAATGTGTGTGTTTCGGTCAGAGGACCTTCGAGGGGAAACACTGGCTTCTCGTCCTCAAAGATGTTCTTTGTCCACTTGTTTGTGCCTCATTTCCTGTTTCTCCGATGCAAAGATCAGATGAGCGGCCTCGTTTTGTTTTTTCGAGGCCTGTCCTGAAGTCGTGGCTTGAAAAACCGACTGTTTTCTTGGAAAGTGCTGTCCGATAAATAGGATGACGTCGACAGGAAGAGCTGCTTTATTTTACATGAATAGGATGGTAAAATGTGATTCTGCTAAACTATTCATCCTGCGAGCATTTAAAGAGATTAGCACGCTTCAAGGACTTCCCGCTTGACCGGCAACGTGACTAACTGTGCTGTTTTCCAGTGTATCCTCTCAGAACACTTGACTAATAGCATAAAGTCTTTGTGCTTTACAGGATGACGAGTTTATTTTCATCTAAAGTAGAAACCAGGGGCGTTTGGAGAGGCAGTGCCTTCTCAGAAAGAAAACAAACTGAATGAGAATCAGCGGTACAGGAACAAAGCAAAAGCAATATTCTGTATGTCATATAGTATTTTAACTACCCAGGTTTTCATTGACCTCTAAAAGCTCGACATGAATGGAGAAATGCAGGCTAACAGTGACAGAATGTGCTTTTTACTTCAAGGATTGTGCTTTAAACTTCATTTAAACTTGTGAGTGAACTTAATTAGGCATTAAAATGCATATATGGTTGCTTGTTGATTGTGTTATGCCTTTAAGCCAGAAACCATGTGAAAGCATGCATTTAAATTGCTAAAAAACCTGAACACAAAGAGACTTTGCGGCCTGATTTCAGAAGTCAAAACGTGCCACTGATCGAAAGAGACGTTTTAATTGCCCTGTTAAATGTTCAGTATCAGTAGTGTTGGAGGAATTCATATCAAGGCAGATTTAGTGTTGACCTTTAATAATCCACCGTCTTCTTTTTAAACTCGAGCTTGTCTCCTTTACCCAGTCTTGTGGTTTCGCCTTTACGCAGCTGCATTGTACAATGGCATAAAGAGCGGCCAAAGGGTTTCCAGGCCATTTCAATAGGACATTGACTCTGTCCTGACCCCTAAATGCTGTCTTTGTTGTGTAGACCTTTAATGAAATGATATTTTGTTCGGCACTACTGGATTTCGTGGAGCTCAGATCTGTGCTTTTCAGCACCTGCCAATCTTGGGCATTTTCACTGCTGTCTCTGCCTTTGTGGGGGAATTAAAGGTGCAGTAAGCAATTTTGGAAAAACGCCATTGAAAAGTGGATTGAAACAAGCACCAAAACACACGTAGCCAATCAGCACTTAGGGGCGTGTCCACTCATGATAGGGGAGGAGAGAGAGTGAGCCAATCAGCACTTAGGGGTGTGTCCACTCATGATAGGAGAGAGAGTGAGCCAATCAGCAGTAAGGGGCGTGTCCACTCATAATAAGGGAGGAGAGAGTGTGAGCCAATCAGCACTTAGGGGCGTGTCCAGTCATGATAGGGAAGGAGAGAGAGTGAGCCAATCAGCAGTAAAGGGGTGTGTCCACACATGATAGGGAAGGATAGAGAGTGAGCCAATCAGCAGTAAGGGGTGTGTCCATTCATGATAGGGGAAGGAGAGAGAGTGAGCCAATCAGCACTTAGGGGCGTGTCCACTCATGATAGGGGAGAAGAGAGTTTGAGCCAATCAGCAGTAATGGGTGTGTCCACACTTATGATAGGGGAGGAGAGAGTGAGCCAATCAGCAGTAAGGGGCGTGTCCGCTCATGATAGGGGAGGAGAAAGAGTGAGCCAATCAGCAGTAAGGGGCGTGTCCACTCATAATAGGGGAGGAGAGAGAGTGAGCCAATTAGCAGTAAGGGGCGTGTCTACTCATGATAGGGGAGGAGAGAGAGTGAGCCAATCAGCAGTAAGGGGCGTGTCCACTCATAATAGGGGAGGAGAGAGTGAGCCAATCAGCAGTAAGGGGCGTGTCCACTCATAATAGGGGAGGAGAGAGTGAGCCAAACAGCAGTAAGGGGCGTGTCCACTCATGATAGGGGAGGGAAAACGGATGCCGAGGTTGATTTATATAACTAAGATTTGCTGTCTTTTGCTTGAATTCACTTGTGTGTCATTTTCGCTTGTTTTTCATTTGCATTATTATTACAGTATTATTAAACCTGGACGTCTAAACCTCCTCCACCGCCCATTTCAAGCATTGGCTTCTAAAGTGTGTCCGGAAAGTGAGATAACACTCCTAATAAATGTTTTTTCTTTGGGTTCCTCTTTTAGTGATCACTATGTCACATTTGTTATATATTAGGTACCTGTTCATGAAAACCATGTTTGTTTGTTTTGGATGGAAGGGAGTAGAGAGGCTAAATATCAATTAGACATTCGACCTAAATGATCATAGTAACACAAATTGCTTTTATGTATTGATAACATCAGGCACATCAGCAGATTTCACTGTTGTTGTTGCCTGTGTTGCGTAGCTCGAGTATGAATATGGGGGCGAAGGCATCAGAATAGGGATGTGATCCTTTTTGGTAGGGGCGTGTTATTGGTGACTTCAAACATCAACCAGAAATCGCTCACTGGACCTTTAAAGGGACAGTTCACCCAAAATGATTTTACTCGTTCTCATGTCCATCTGAATTTGTGTTTTCCAAAATCATGAAAAAGTACAGTGTTTTATATTGTCACACTACAAAAAAGACAAAATGCATCATAAAAGTGATTCATATGTATTACTTTTTATTATTTACTTCAGTCTATTTTTTGCAAAATGCCATCAGCATATAGTGCATGAATCATAGACTATACTTTTATCATGGAAGAAAGAAAATAATACATGGTCCAAGTGGGTCAAAGTTAAGCAAATGATGACAACATTTTCATTTTTGGGTGAATTGTTTCGTTAAATGTGAGTCAAAGTGGAAATATTACTAATATAAATAAACAGAAGTGCTTAGTGACAGCTGAACATGGTATGAAATAATATTCATCTAAATAAGCCTGTAGCACATATTCCCAAAATTATATTTGACTTCTACGCCTCATATCCAGTACAAACAATGCATGCTATTATATGAGAGTTACTCTTTTACTCTCAAATTAAAGTCAACCCTATTCTCTGGTGAACTGGCATTTGCATATTAATAACATAATGCAGATCATATATTTAAAGGGATACTCCACTTTTTTTTGGAAATAGGCTCATTTTACCACTCCCCCAGAGTCAACAGTTGAGTTTTACAGTTTTCAAATCCATTCAGATGATTTTTTGATATTTAGAAGAATATCATTAACCAGACAGTTTCTGGTCTCATTGACTTCCATAGTAGGAAAAAAAAAAAAATATATATATATATATATATACTATGGAAGTCAATGAGACCAGAAAATGTCTGGTTACAGATATTCATCTAAATATCAGAAAATCGTCTGAATACATTCGAAAACGGTAAAAACTCAACTGTTTAACTCTGGGGGAGTGGTAAAATGAGCCTATTTCCAAAAAAAAAAAGTGGAGTATCCCTTTAAATCTGGTTTCTTAAATGACTTTCTTCCAATAATGTTACAGTACATGTTCATGTTTTTAGAAACTTGCAGCGTTCTACATATAAACTTTTTTTATTATGTTTTCATAACACAAAAATGAATCAGAATAGTACTTTCAGAAGATATTGCAGCAAATACATGTTATTGCATTAAACTTAGTGTGTTCAAATGGGTGCAGACAAGACAGGAGTGGAAGATTAATGACTTTTTCTGGTAATTATACCATCAGGAAAATATTTAGTAAAAACCAGCCTTTATATTAGTTCCTCATTGGTGTTTTTCGGTCATGTGACATGTGAAATAGTATCATGTGCACTACCATGTAAAACAAAAGGAATGTGTTCTCACAATGAACTTTCTGTCCGTTTAATGTTGGAGCAGAAGTTGTGTAAAAGGCAGAATGGGAACGCTGGAGGACAGTTTTCCGCTCCAGTATGAAACTCATCCAGTCAACTGTGTCACGGCTGCATACCAGAGATTCCCAACGCTTCCTCCTCCTTGTTACTTCCACAAAAGAGCGAGCGGGGTAATCACAGTTGAACTGCGAGGGCACTTGAGCAGGAAGACCTCCACAGCACAGAACATCTGTGTCCATACAAAACAGGACGGAAGTGATGTCTTTACCACACAAGAACTCTTTTATAGTGCAGAGAATGAAGCCAGCAAAGCATTGACCTCAACAGATCCGCAGCCCGTTCTGAAGATTTTCAGTGTGCCTCACATTTGGGTTCTGATTATGAAGTTTTCTTGTGGATCCTTGTGACATTTACTTGAGTGGAGTTTGCGTTTATATTTGAGAAATCAATCCAAAAAGTCCATTTCTCACTGTACAAAGATTCTTTAAAAATAATTTTATTTTACCTAGTTCATATATTCCATCCCTTTTACTGAATCTAGCATGTGTACAAATCATTCATGCATTATAAACACAACCCTTTCACCACTATAATGACCAAAAATATCTTTATTGTATCCGTAAGAACCGAAAAACACAAATGCAAAAGCATATGTTGCACTATTTGTGCGCTATTCTCCTTTTTTTTAGATTGTGGTGAATATTAAAAAGTCAAGGAACTTAAAGGAGTAGTTCACTTTAAAAAAAAAAAAACTTTTGCTGATAATTTACTCACCCCCATGTCATCCAAGATGTCCATGTCTTTCTTTCTTCAGTCGAAAAGAAATGAAGGTTTTTGAAGGAAACATTCCAGGATTTTTCTCCATATAATGGACTTCAATGGGGTCCAAACGGTTCAAGGTCCAAAAGACAGTTTCAGTGCAAACATCTCAGATGTGCCGTTCACAATATAAGGCTCTTTCCCAGCCATTAATGCTTGGATAACACGCATACGTCTCCTTCCATCAATAATAATAATGTCTAGTGTCGTGGCTCTGATATATGTAAACCTACCAACGTCCGTTGCCTTGATTTTTATCATGAGAGGAAAAAAATCACGTTTTAGTCGCATAACATCGGTTAATGGAAACGCCGTCATTTCGCAATCGTAATGACAGATTTTTTACCGTAGAAATTAGAGCCAGACCGATATATCGGCCGGCCGATATTAGGCATTTTCCAAAATATCGGTATCGTCAGTTATAATGGCCGATAAATGAATATTTAAAAAATGAAATAAAAATGGGTGAAACACGCTTCAATCATCTCTCCTTGGCCTGTTATATAGAAAATGTATGTTTTACAATTTGCAGTATGACGTTATCTATTGCTAAATTATGGCTCATCATAGACTAGCTAACCACAAAGCTACAGTAGCTAATGCCACTATCATCAGTGGAAGACCACTAACGTTAACATTAATGAGCTTGGAAACCACAATGAACTTTTTCTGCCTAAATAAAGTAACGATTACTGTATTTATAACTAGCATATCTCTAGTTACAGTCCCTGCATTGTAAAATGTAAGTTATACTTGCGAGGAGTGAACATTTAGACATAGAGAAAAAGTATCAGACGTATCTTGTGCAGAAAAGTTAGCTTTTCTTTTACACATGTGTGAAATCCAACAATATTTAATAAAAAAAAAATATCGGCCGATATATCGGAATATCGGATTTTAAAACCCAAAAATATCCTTCAAAATCCTTTATCGGTCGGGCTCTAATAGAAATAAATAATTCCTTGTGATCCTCTTGAAATTGCTGTAGACCTACTGTAGATGTTCAATGAAATGAGATCTGTCTGTCTGTCGTACATCTGCACATATCAAGCTCTCACGAAAGGGTTCGGCACATAGAAATGTTCAACACTCGCCCTTCGGCCTCTTGTGCCGCATTCACTTCCTTTAGATTCTCAAAGCGTCTTCTCCGTCAGCTTTGCTCCTAGGTCAGAGCTTCCGGCCCCTGTGGACCCACTTAATGCTGACAACCGCTTTCTGAAGTGGAAGAGACTGCACTGCAGATATGGATCACAGCGCTGCCAGATACTCATCCTAGTCCTGACAAACATGAGCAGTGTATGCTGAGGAGATTCAGAGACCCTGTACACTAGAGTTGGAGGGAGAAATCAATGCATTAAAACATAGGATTCTTAATAGCATATGCAAAACCAAACTTATTCTATTGGTGAATCAGAACAGACATGTTTTATGTTTATATGAAATGTGAGCATGAGCCATCTTAACTTGACAAAGATTTGCACCCATGCACTGCTGCAGATATGTTTTTAAAGTATCAAGAAATTTCCCAAAAAATTCCCAACAGGCTTCCTTTAGGTCCAGATTTATCAGAGCTACGACATTGCTTTCCTGTTTTGCATTTGTTTTAGCTTTTGTGTCTTGGAGATTAGACTTGAAATTACTCTTTTTAATATAGAACTTGTAAAAGCAAGCTAGTACCTTCTCTTTTGGACAGCATTAATTAATAGTGATTACTGAAATCAATGAATGATTGAATGAAAAAATGAATGATTTACTGAAATTAAAGGGTTTGTTCACCCCAAAATTTTAATTATCCCATAATTTACTTAGCCTCAAGCCATCCTAGGTGTCTATGACTTTCATCTTTCAGCCAAACAGAGTTATATTTGAAAAATATCCTGGTTCTTTCAAGCTTTATAATGGTAAAAGCTCATCAATACATCATAAAAGTAATCCATATGACTCCAGGGGTTTATAAAGGCCTTCTGAAGTGACGCGATGTGTTTTTGTAATAAAAATATCCATATTTATAACTTCTGAAGCGAAGCAATGCGTTTTTGTAAGACAAATATCTTATCAATGATGCTGGCCTTACAATTATTTTCTTTTTTTCTTGCCAAATACATCACTACAAATGTAAATAGCCCTAGACTGGAAGCATTTGTACATTTCAACACTGAGATTGCATTAAGAAAACAACATAAAGGATATAAACATGGTAAAATGTGTTCAAAGTAGCTGAGAGTACAACACCAATTGCTGAAACCAATAGCAACGTTTAGTTTAAAACTTTGAATAGCATTAAAACATCCACATACAGGTTTGAAACAACATGAGCGTGACTAAATAATGAAATAATTTTCATTTAAGGATGGTGTTTTTATGTAAAACACTGTATATGCAAACCTAAATTACAGGTTTTTTAACTTCCTCAGTCTTTATAATGAGTTCTGCAGTGTGGAGAAGGTTTGGGCGGCTCTTCGACAGTCTTGTTCAAGTCGGGTGACCAGACGTCCCGGTTTTCTTCACAAGGCGTGTCCCAAAGTCCATACCCTGGGAATCCAGAGTTCTCGCAAGAGCACAATTAAATGTGCTCAGCGAGTCACTCTGGCATTGAGTAATAATGCTCATTAATGCCCACGTAGCTGAGCTGCACCAATCACATCGGTGTATTTGATATAGGCGAGCCAAACAGATGACGACAGCGCTGTGACATTGAAGTCATTAGTAAACATTGCAAGATGGCCATGGATGAACACCAGTTGTTTGAAATGGCTTTGGCCGCTACAATGAACGAGTTAGACTTGGAAGACGGCGTTCGATACGTTGCCGAAGAGTCTAGTCTACCAGTTAGCTCCACTGGTAGCGAAGCATATGAGGTGTATTGTTGTTATTGGTCGTAGTGTTATCCAATGGCGTGCTGGGAGATTTTCAAATGCATGCTTGGTGCCGCCCCTCGAGTTGGGCGATGTTCATTATCTCAATGCCAGACCCTTAATCTTTCGGATTTGGGTCTGGATTTCCAGGCTACAAAGCCCCAACAATTCACTAATGCCGCCTTCACACTGGCAGTTTAAATCAGCTCCGTAATACGCAATACGTTCCCAACGGACGTCGTACTACACAGTGAAAAGCGTCGGACGCGGGTAGAACAAAAATGGCGGAGAGATTAAAGGTTGATTCTGTCAGTTCTGTATGATCTCTCTGATGAGGGTTATGCTGCGTGAGGAAAGTTGCTCAGGACGTTGACATGTCAGGTCGGCTAAAAAATTTGATATAGTGGTCAATAGTTCAATGTCTACCTTCTATTTAATTGTATTAACTGCCCTTATAAACGTTAGAAAGTCATGAAAATAAAAAATGACATGACAATTTATCGTTATAAAATCATTATTTATTTTATTAAAAGTTAATAATTCAGGTTTGTTTATCAGTACCATAGCAACGCTCAACTTCCGCTGGAATTGTCGGATAGGAACCGTCCGTAGCTTTTCCGCACGAATCTCCATAGGAAATTAATGACTTCCGGTCGTTTCGCAGCCGCATCGGAGCTGATTTCAACTGCCAGTGTGAAGGCGGCGTAACAAATGTAAACGTGTGCCTTGTTTATGAGTTGAACTCATGGGAGAGAAATTGCATTTTAACATCACAATTACACATTTCACCTGTTTTTCATTGTTTTGCATTTGATTCTGTTCAAAATTTTGGGAAATGCTACTAGTCAGTAGTCGAGTCAAGTCGCCTTTATTTCTATAGCACCTTTTACAATACAGATTGTTTCAAAGCAGCTTTACAGTGATAACTGGAAAATAATGCAACAATGTTTGTTTCTAGAAGAAAATAGCGTCACAGTCCAGCTTCACTTTTCAAAAAACTTCTGCTGATAATTTACTCACCCCCATGTCATCCAAGAAGTCTGTGTCTTTCTTTCTTTAGTCGAAAAGAAATTAAGGTTTTTGATGAAAACATTCCAGGATTTTTCTCCATATAATGGACTTCAATGGGGACCAAATGGTTCAAGGTCCTCTTCAAAGGGCTTTAAATGACACCAGACGATGAATAAGGGTCTTATTTAGCGAAACGATCGCTCATTTAAAAAAAACAACAACAAATTTTACGTTTTATAAGCTCAAATGCTCGCCTTGCTATGTTCTGTGTTCTGGTTTCACTCTGACTTTAGCTTTGTTTTGTGTCCCCTCCCCCACCAGCCCCCTGTTGGCCCCGCCTCCCACCCGATGGCTCCGCCCAGTCCCGGGACCAACAGCAGCACCAATCACAGCAGCAGCAGCAGCACGGCCGGCTGGGAACAGCTCAGTAAAACTAACCTCTACATTCGTGGGTTACCGCCAAACACCACCGACCATGACCTGGTCAAGCTCTGCCAGCCGTGAGTACCGCCCTAACTTTCATTTCTGGAGATATTACCTGCAAAACGGAGCCTGGCTAACGTCTTATTGAGATTGAGATGTGGTGCGGGAACCACATGTTCATTTTCTCGTATTTGAGGCGTGGTTTACGAATGCCCAGAGCCATATTATTGGGTGCTACGAATGTCTATCAAATGCGCCTGTATGTAGTGTATAGTCAATCGTTTCAATTATACCAGATGACGTATGTAGAGCGACAGAAATTAGACGAGGAAGAAGACGATGGGTCAGAGATTTATGTGTACACGATGGCGTATGTATCTTAAGGCTGCATCGAAAGGTAACTTCGCGTCTGCTGCCATGTTTGCTCCATAGGTATAAACAAACTGCTTCGGTGTGTCGGATAGACGTCATCATCGTCTTGCTGCTCCCTCCCCGTTTTGTGATTGGTCCCCTCGCTGAGGCGAAAATTTGGTATCCAGACTGCAAGCAGTGTGAATACAATCATGCTGTGCAAAGGGAGAATGGGGAAACCCAGGCTATGCAAAACGCAGACAAGCGTCAGGATTAAGGGCTGCACTGTTATGGTAACTGGATTAATAATCATGATTATTGTCATTTTAGAAATGTATTCTACTTAAAGGGATGATTCACCCAAAAATTAAAATCACCCCATGATTTACTCACTCTCAAGCCATCCTAAGTGTGTCTGCCATTCTTCTTTCAGACAAATACAATTGGAGTTAAAGGTGTAGATCAATTTAAAAAAAAAAAACTTTTGCTGATAATTTACTCACCCCCATGTCATCCAAGATGTCCATGTCTTTCTTTCTTCAGTCGAAAAGAAATTAAGGTTTTTAATGAAAATATTTCGGAATTTTTCTCCATATAATGGACTTCAATGGGGTCCAAACGGTTCAAGGTCCAAAAGACAGTTTCAGTGCAAACTACAAACTGTTCAAAGGTCTTTAAACGATTCCAGACGATGAATAAGGGTCTTATCAAGCGAAACGATCGCTCATTTAAAAAATATATAACAAAGTTTAGGTTTTATAAGCTCAAATGCTCGCCTTGCTCTGTTCTGTGTGACTCTCCTGTTCGAACTCGTTCATCAAAATGAACTAATCTTTTTCCGAGTCAGTTTGTTAATTTCGTTCTTTGAATGAACCAAATGACTCGAAAAAAGATTTGTTCATTTTGATGAACGAATTCGAACAGGTGAGTCACGAACGCGCATCACGACCAGAGCTTATAAAACTCGTTTTTTTTAAATTACTGTTCATTTCACTTGATAAGACACTTATTCATCATCTGGAATCGTTTAAAGCCCTTTGAACAGTTTGCCGTTTGCACTGAAACTGTCTTTTGGATCTTGAACCGTTTGGACCCCATTGAAGTCCATTATATGGAGAAAATCCTGGAATGTTTTCATCAAAAACCTTAATTTCTTTTCGACTGAAGAAAGAAAGACATGGACATCTTGGATGACATGGGGGTGAGTAAATTATCAGCAAAAGCCTTTTTAAAAGTGAACTACTCCTTTAAGCTTATCTGATCATACAGCCCTCGCTTAAGAGTACCGAAAGCTTTAATGATTTAGGAAAGCACTTTGAGAGTTGTTTTATTTGCTGTAGTAGAAGATAAGATGAACAGTGTGGCCTCCAGCGCCCCAGTTTGACCGTATGTGTCTCGTTAAGCCCAGTTTCACGGCTCCTCCAAATGAAGATCGATTACTGTGGCCGATGAATCAACAATCCAATCGCTGCTTTACAGGGTCAGATTTGTAGCCCATTCCCAGTTTGTTTTTGAAACAATATGCTTTTGCTTGATGAATGAATGCTTCGATGTGGTCGAATGGCTCTGAGGTCAGTTTATTGATCAGAGATTGTCCGTTCATAAATTAGGGTGTTATTGAGAGACGTTCAGAGATCTGAGGACTGTTTCAAACTCGATGCATCTTTGGCACGATTTTGAATATCACAAAAAAAAATATTTTGACTCAGTTTTTGTGGGTTTTAAAATAAAAAGAGACAATTTGTGGCTACAGTGAGACAGATGGAGCAACATTTTAATTGCAAAAGCAGAATTATGGAGTTTGTGTTTGTTATTAAAGCACTGATGTGAATGATTCCTGAATATTACTTGACAATTAAATCATCTTTATGAAGTGGGACTATGTTTCTACTAATTATTGGTGTAATATGTGAACAGTCTCTTTCTGGTATTCTTGCACTTAAGTCACTGCCATTAGCTATGTGTGTTTGACATTGACAAGATTGGATTCAACTTAACGCGGGCAAGATAAATAAATGATTCTCTCACACTATTATAAAGTCTTATATCTTCTTTTGAACCTGTGTATTATTTTCTAAGGATGTGCAATGTATCAGAATCATATTGATTAGCGGCTAATATTCAAGAATAGTTTTAAAAAGTATCTATATTCTACATATATTGGATGTTTTATTGTGCATTTCACCTATTTTTACATGTAGATCACATGCAATCATCCAATATTCCCTTCAGATTATGTTTAAGTTTCTGAAAACGATACCATTATCGTCTGTGCAAACTACAATTTGTTGTTAATTTGTTGATGTCATATGTATTTCACATTCAGTCTAATAGGAGGCGTGCATAGTGTTTCTTTACAAAGTGACATCGCCAACTACTGTCCTAGAAGCATAATGCAGCGGTTTTAGCTTTCGTTTTAGTTTTCGCGAGTTTTGACAACGTTGTGGTTTGTACGTGAAGAACTTTTAGTACATCGTTGTCATGTAAATGCACCCTTAATTGAAAAACATTGAATAAAACTGGAAAACATTAAATAATTGAATAAAACTGTTAAATGTAATTTCTATCAAATCTAAAAAGTAAACATTTGTGATTCATGGATTCACTTCATCAATTGTAGCAAAACAATTGATTTTCAGTGTGTTATTTAATTGATTTAAATCTATTTATAAGTTAAATTTATGGTCCTTTGATCAATTTCTGGCCATAAAATTAAATCAAAATTAAATCAATTATCGACGAATTATCGACTGGCCAGAATTTGAATATTTTTGCATATCTAGTATTATTGAATTTCTATTTCTTGTGTTTTAATGCTTTTTTTTATGTTTATGCACTAAATAATTATGCCATAAATTCTGTCGATTAACGATGTTGGATAAAGAAAGAGTCATTGCTCGGCTCTGGGGTCTTAGTATTATAATCTCACACAGACTGGCACTGCGGCCCAATGAACTCTCATATTTCGGTCACTCTGTGTCAAGGGCTGGAGGGTGACTTTCCCCTCTAAGAGGTCTGGGATGAATGCCATCAATAAAATATGAGGCATATGCTGTGTCGCTTTGAGTCTATTGGATGACTTGATGTGAGTTTCGAGCAGAATCACAGGACCGGTCCTCAGAGGACTCCTGTGAGGAAGAAGACTGACAGATAGACCATACTGCATTGCTGCAGTGTTGTTGGTGCGTCTAAGTTATGGTGAGTGGGATGACCAAATGGTAATTATATATCAGCTAGTCATTTTTGCTGAGCATTCAAAACAAAAATATATTAAATAACCAATGTTTGGGAAGGATAGTCAATTGAATTAAATCATTGCATTTATTGAGTTTTGTTAGGATGAAGTTGGGCCAGACATTGGCATGGGATTGGAGCAAAAATGCAAACAAAAAGGCCACCAATTTCAAGATAAGGGGACAAAAAAAGTTGATGCTAATAAAATTTTATTGGTAACAATCTTTAAGTCATTGGTTAAATTTAAGTATTTGGGTTGTAAATTGATGTTTTAACCCAACTTTGGGTCAAATATGGACAAACCTAGCCATTGGGTTAAATTTTTTAATTACATTTCTAACCCAACGTTTGGGTTTGTCCATATTTGACCCAAATTTGTGTTAAAACAACCCAGCATTTTTAGAGTGTAGATACATTTAATGAGCTAATTCCCTTACAAAGGTCAAAAAAGGCCCTTAACTCTACACTGTAAAAAAATATTGTTGGTTTAACTTAAAAAAGTGAGTAATTGGGTTGCCTTAAAATTTTAAGTTCATTGAACTGGAAAAAGTAAGTTAATACAATGAAGGAGAATGATTTAATCATCAGAAACTCAAAATTATATGTTTTCTGAACTAAATAAATTATTTAAGTTGATTTGACAAAAGAAAAAATGTTGTGATTACTACACTATAAAAAAAATATTGTTGGTTTAACTTAAAAAAGTAAGTAACCTGGGTTGCCTTAAAATTTTAAGTTGATTGAACTGGAAAAAAGTGAGTTAATACAATGAAGGAGATTAATTTAATCATCAGAAACTGAAAATAATAAGTTGTCTCAACTAAATGAATTATTATAAAGTTGATTTGACAAAAAGAAAATATGTTGTGATAACATATCTTGAAAATATTTTTTACAGTGTAGTCGGCGCATATTGCACCTCAATGGAAAAGTTTATTCCTCACCCTGCTTTACTTTATAAAACATTTGAGTTGAGAAAAATAAATGCTTAATACTGTAAAATCATATTATAGAACATTAAAAACGTATTCATGTGGCTTCTATATTAATGCGGCACGTTCCAACCACACTTGGGTGACCCAAAGTTGGGAAAAATATGGACAAACCCAAATGTTGGGTTAAAAATGTCATTTCAAATTTGAACCCAACTTCAACTTTCGATTTCAATTGTAAATTTTTTAACTGCATTTTTTAACCCAACATTTGGGTTGAAACAATCTCTAACCGTTTGATTTATTTAGGACACATCCCGCTGTGAATTTCTGCAGTACTCTGTGTTTGTTCTTAGCTGTCACATGTGAATCAGTCCTGTCCACTGATGGTGTGTAGGGTGTAGAGAAACGTGTACTGTTTGCTCCAACCCCAAGAACAAACATGTTTAGAGGTGTTTAGTTTCAAAGGAGCACGAGGTTTGTTTCGCTGCATCACGAGCAGAAGCAGAGCACAGAATGATCCTGTTACTGGATCTCAGATGGTGACTGGATGAAAGACCACTGATGTGACTTTGAAGTCTCATTTTCCTCCTCTGAGCCCTTCATCAAACTTCCTCCCACTCTATATACACAAACACACACACACAACGAACATCGACTTTGTAACACATTGCCCTTTGTGTTTGCTAATTAGAAGATCTCATTACTCAGGACTAGAAGCAGGACTCAACAATAAAACATTTTTTCTTTTCTTTTCTTTTCTTTTCTTCTCTTTTTTCCTTTTATGGCCAGATATTTGCACTATATAAAATGCCTAAGAAGCCATGAAAAATATAATAAATACTAGGGCCAAAATAATACCAAAATAAAAGTATGTGGGTGCACGGTGTATAATTATTTTGTATATATATAAATACACACACAGGCGTGTATGTTTAAGAAAAAATATTATTTATACATAAAATATTTATATTTATAGAAAATATAAATTATATTTAAATCTATATACAGTATATACATGAAAATATTTCTTAAATATATATATATACATATTAAATAATTATACACAGTGCACCCACATATATTATGTAATCACAAACTTTTATTTTGGATGCGATTAATCACGATTAATCGTTTGACAGCCCTAATTAAAATATTCAATTTCGTAACTCATACCTAAAACTGTTAATATGGATATACTGTATATCACATCATTCATTTATTTGGGTATTTGTTTATTTATTTAATTATTTTATGCAATAGTTACCTTTACATGCATTCATGTACTTGCGCACACTGTTTCAGCCTTATTTATTATTATTATTTTATGGTGTACATGTTACAGTAAAATTATACATTTACATACTGAGTAATATCAACATGTACTGTACTTATTATATAGGAATAGGGTTTGGTTTAGGGTTGTAATTATGCATGATTTTCTAAATAAGTTCATGTAACATGTAATAAGGACACTGTAAAATAAAATAAACCCTAAGAAGTCTAAACTATCGGGTCTGCATCTCAGTGAAGAGGCACATTTATAGGTCCAACGTCACTTTGTTTCTTGAAGAAATCACCTTTTTATATTTGCATCACCTCAAATAACTTTTCGACTGTACGCCTTGTGATGTTCACAGGTTTGTCCTCAGAGGAATTCAAGCAGTGTCTTTAATTAGAAAAAGACTAAAGAGAGCACAGTTCATCTATGGGCATGATTGAGGCTCTGGATTAGTGTTGGGCTTTTCACTGGAGGGTCAGTGGTGTGATCGTCTAACCCTTCACTGTATTTAGCCTAATCTCATCACGATGGCTAAAGAGATTTGTCCTTTGACCTTTCTGGTGTAACCTTTTCCAGGACACATCCCTGGGAAAGATGTGAGGTCAGAGGTATTGTCATCATAACACAAGCTTATGGGGCTTTGAGAATCAGATATGTTGAACCATGCAACATCCGATCAGTGTGTGTGAATTTGATCCTCTATTCTTTTTTGACTGCCGATATAATTACCTTATAGCGATATAGTTACATTTGTCTCAATATTTTTCGGCCGTTTGATGCTATTATTCAGTATCTCAATATTGATGTATTGGCTCTGTCTGAAACTGTTTTAAAATGTCTTCGTTTGTAGCCAAATATATTCAAAATGTTGAACGCTTATGAATGTTGCTTCAAAATGTTGTCCATCAGATTGGATATATGCAAATAACATGATCAATAAGTCATGACAACATATGTTTTTTTTTACATTCAACTCATCAAAATTTAGTGGAAGTGTATATAGCCTTTTTAATTTATTTTTTCATAAAGAGATTCAACTTTTTTGAAGTCGTTTTGATGTAATTTAAGTTGATTGTACTGTACTGTACTGTGCTGCTGTGTGTGTGTATAGATTTTGGTTGCAACACCTCATCCTGAAATTGAGATTTTAAAAATGCATCTCTTTACACATCATGCATGCTAAATATATATATACTTTAGCAACTCTAAAACCTCAGTGCATAGATGTTTGTTTATTTTTAAAAATCATGCTGGGGTGTAAAATTATTTTTCATTTTCATTCTCATCTGTATCTTACTGAAGATAGAAAAAATGCATGAGAACTGTGCTTGTGAATTGTCGCCGAGAGGATTTTACTCTGCAAAAAAGAAAAAAAAATCCACTTAACATAAGCGCCTGTAAGTCGCATTTTCATGCAAATCAGAGTATGGCTTTCAGGACCCTTTCACCTTTGCATATATCCAGACTAGAATAGATTTTCTGTTTTGAAACTGTTTGTGTATTGTGAAAAGTGCTATATAAATATGTCATTTAAGTTGAAATCATTTACTCAGCTAAGTTGATTGTACTGTTTGTGTGTGTGTGTGTGTTGGTGTAGGTTTTGGTAAGTGTAAGTCACATTTTCATGCAAATCAGAGAGAGTATGGCTTTCATCAGATTCAGGACCCTTTCACCTTTGCATATATCCAGACTAGAATAGATTTTCTATTTTGAAACCATGTGTATTGTGAAAAGTGCTTTATAAATATGTAATTTAAGTTGAAATCATTTACTCAGTTAAGTTGATTGTATTGTGTGTGTGTTGCTGTAGATTTTGGTAGTAAGTCGCATTTTCATGCAAATCAAAGTATGGCTTTCATCAGATTCAGGACCCTTTCACCTTCACATATATCCAGACTAGAATAGATTAAAGAGCCTGTCCTTAAGGAAACCCTAGTGTCTAGTTGGAAATGAACCAAAACCAGGGCGGTTCTCCAAGGGAGGGAACATTCCTCAAACATTCTTCAAGGGTTGTGCGTTCTTGTGTCGGGTCACTTAGCACTGCATCCTACCCAGACATGGTGCAATAAAGTGAGCTATTTCTTCCTTGTTCCTTTGAGGTTTTGGGCCCTATCTTGCACCCAGCGCATTGAATCGACTTTGTACCCTGACGCATGTATCATTCCTATTTTGCACTTGTGCAAAGTCGTACGCCGGCAAACTAGGGAATGAACTTGCGCGGTTAAACTTGCGGTTAAATACCAACAGCGCCGAGATCCGCCCACAAAGTTACTAGCGCTTTGCGCTTGACACTTGTGTTAGCTTCCCATAAAAATCTACACACCATCTACACACCAGCTAGTTGTGATTTCCAAACCAGGAAACGTCAACAAAAATTTCTTAAATGAATGTCATGGTTTGTAGTTATGCTCAGATCTGTTTATATTGTTTCATAGAGTTATGCAATATATATATATATATATATATATATATATATATATATGAAGAGTTCAGATGCAAAAGCCTCTAAGCGCCATTTGAAATTTTCTTCTAGAATGATCATTTTTATCAAGCTTGTATATTTAAGTTCAGTGATTTCACTTAAATGGCAATAATAATTACCTATTAATTGTTATTTAAGTGAAATTACTGAACTTAAATATACAAGCTTGATAAAAATCATCATTAAAGAAGAAAATTACAAATGGCATTTAGAGGCTTTTGCATCTGAACTCTTCATATATATATATATATATATATACTTAAGAGAGAGCTAGTCTAAATATAGTCTAAAAATATATGTATTTACAAAACGTGATTAAATAGAAATAAAATCTATAAACTCATCCACGCAATCACAAATTAATATCAACATATACTCTAAACAATGCTGGGTTGATTGAACCCAAATTTGGTTAAAATATGGACAAACCCAAATGTTGGGTTCAAAATATAATTTCAAATTTAAACTCAACTTCAAATTTCACTTTCAACTGTAATTTTTTTATTGCATTTTTAACCCAACATTTGGGTGACCCAAATTTTGATTAAAAAACCCCTGCATTTTTTAGAGTGTACGACACAACTTACTTTTTACAATTTACTTTTACGGAAAAAGATGCACACATATTCATGAATACACAAGTTTTCTGTATGAATTGATTGTTTATACTGCATTTGAAAATCCTGGATCTATATATTGTGAATGCATTAATTTTGAAAATATTTCAGCTTCATATGCAGTCTCTATGAAATCATTTAAAAAAATCTGAGCACTGTAAAAAAATATTGTTGGTTTAACTTAAAAAATTAAGTAATCTGTTAAAGTTTTAAGTTCATTGAAATAGAAAAATTGAGTTAATACAATGAAGGAGATTGATTTAATCATTAGAAACTCAAAATATTATGTTATATGAACTACATATAGATAAATTATTTAAGTTGATTTGACTAAAGAAAAAAAAGTTGTGATTACAAATCTTAAAAGTAGTTTTTTACAGTTGTAAATGCTGTTTTTTAACAGCTCTTATGGTCACCAATAGTCTCAACAAATACATGAAGACTGCATCCACAGAGCAGATGTTTGCTTAAGCCGAGTTATGAAACATCGGCCAGAGCTCGTACTAGAGATCAATACGCTTCTGGTGGAGAGTAACTGGAGCTGCTATAATGGGATCAAGACTGGGGCTGAAATGGCAGGTGAAACACCAGTCACATTGTTCTCTCGGTCATTCAATCCGTCTCCCTGCTTCTCCTCCACTGTCTGGCCGCCGAAATTCAATTGTAATAGATTTTCAGTGGAAGCTAATGGAGAGCCGGCCTATTAGGACGGGTTTTTCCTCCCGATGGCCTCGTCGTTTTCCGGTAAACCAGGCGATGAAGCGCATAAAAAGGCCCATAAACGCTGTTGTGTTGTCTCTCTGGACACGAGATTAATGAATGAAATTTATCAACTTTTCATAACGCGTTCGCTCTGTGCCAAAACCTAGTGAGATGCCTACGTAGGCTGCATTCAACGGGATCAAAAAGTCGGCTAAATTCTAAGGCAGCATCACTTTTATTCTTTGTTTAAAGTGCTTTGAATGTATTTTATTTGATATTTGTGTGTGCTGGATATTTTTGTGCATTAAGTGCAACAGAAGTGTTCATTTTCTCCTTATGGGAATTGATTTTGAGCTAGGCCTTTAACATTTAAACCGTTAAAGACAGACCTACTGTGATCTACAAGGTCGTTCATCGATCGTGTATGCTTTTGATGAAGCAATCAGCACGCATTATTTTAACGTTTTGTTTTTTTAATAATGTGAATTACTCATGATTCTGCTTTGAAATCTCCACCAATCAGAGAATCAGAGAAGAAAATTGCACCAAAATTACGAATTACAGTCTCTCTACGCTCTCAACTATTTAAATATGTGTATTTAGATGCATATTTCTTTAAATATAGACAAATATATGGGATTATTTTCATTAAGTACGAGTTTGGTTTGTTTTCTTCATGTTTTTTTTGCATTTCAGGTGCTAATATGTACATTTCAGCTAATATGTACATTTTAGGTGCTAATATGTACATTTTAGGTGCTGATATGTACATTTCAGGTGCTAATATGTACACTTTAGGTGCTAATATGTACATTTGAGGTGCTGATATGTACATTTTAGGTGCTGATATGTACATTTCAGGTGCTAATATGTACATTTTAGCTGTTAATATGTACATTTCAGGTGCTGATATGTACATTTCAGGTGCTAATATGTACATTTTAGCTGTTAATATGTACATTTCAGGTGCTGATATGTACATTTCAGGTGCTAATATGTACATTTCAGGTGCAAATATGTACATTTTAGCTGTTAATATGTACATTTCAGGTGCTAATATGCACATTTCATGTGCTAATATGTACATTTTAGGTGCTAATATGTAAATCTTAGGTGCTAATATGTTCATTTTAGATGCTAATGTGTACCATTAAGGTACTAAAATGTACAAAAGTGTACCTTTTGAAAAGGTACAGCCCCAGTGACAGCTTTTATACCTTTTTTTCTGAGTGTACAAAGATGTACAGTACAGTATACTCACATAGAGCGATTATATACTCATAATGTACGTATACTTATATTATATACATACCAAATCTCAAATGCTTGATTTGTTTATATTGTCTCAACGTGATAGTCCGGCTCGAATCTCCTACATGTATATAAGGCATGAAAATATTCATATAATAATCATTAAAATTATGATTTGCTTTGAAACAATGTGTATTGTGAAAAGTGCTATATAAGTATATTTGACTTTATTACATACACAGTCTTGTATATTTGACTTTCTGTCCCATTTTCAGCAGTTTTTTTGCTTTGGTTACTTTAGATAAGGGTCCATTTCTCACTATTAACTATGATTTTTCCTCCATAAACTCCTAATTACTGTATATTAATAGTTAGTAAGGTAGTTGTTAAGTTTAGGTATTGGGTATGATTAAGGAAAGTAGAATATGGTCATGCAGAATAAGGCATTAATATGTTCTCTGTCTATATAAACAAGATAATATCCTAATAACATGCATGCTAATTAGCAACTAGTTAACAGTGAGAATGTGATTGTGATTGGTTTGTTGATTCAAGGCTTATGACTCTTTAATAATAAAAAACTAATGTGATGGGAAAAAAAGGCCGCCGTAAACGTGTCGTCCGAGTCCCTGAAAGCATTGAATCTTGAAACCCTGCCCAACACCACAGAGCTTTTGATTGAAGCACGGCTTCCCTAAGCCGCTCAGGAAGAAAGGAGCAAGATCCTCGTAAATTGATTAATTTTAGGTCAATTGGTGCAAATAACCCTCCTTCGCCCTGGAGAAGCAGACCTCGAGGTCACAGACTTCAGGAGTCTGCTGTAATTGGATTTCAAATCTCACGAAGGCTTTCCTAATTGTGTTATTAATTGAAAGAGCTTAATGACCTTTTTTTCCCTCTTTTTTTCTTGCCATCGGTGGCCGTGGAAGTATTCGTGAGGTCATATTGGTGCCAAGGTGCCCATCCTGTGAGGTCAAAGGTCGTGTTTTCACTCACATGTGCCTTACAGCATTCCACTGCAGTTTTTATAACCTCCTCATAAATCAATAAGGTTTCTGGCTCCGTTAACCTCCTCCAGAGACGCTTCCTCCTGAAGATCTCGTTTCTGGCCCTAGACGTGTGCAGGGTATTCCTCAATACAATCAAGCATTGTTCAAGATTCACTTCTTTTACATTTTCTGGTTTATAGACATACATCTTAGAGGAGTTTTTCGCCCAAAAATGAAAATAGAATGAATAATAAATTACTGCTTGTTTCAAACAAAATATTCAAATATCATTGTAGGACTTTTGTTTAATTTGCAACTGTGATACAGAAATGCATTCAATATTTTCATGATATATTTGCTGGTAATTAAAATTCAAGCAATTTTGTAAATTATTTAGGGCTGTCAAACGATTAATCGCGATTAATCGCATCCAAAATAAAAGTTTGTGTTTGCATAATATATGTGGGTGCACTGTGTATAATTATTTTGTGTATATATATATATATATATAAATACACACACATGCATGTATATTTAAGAAAAAATATTATTTATATGTCAAATATTTATATTTCTATATAATATAAATTATATATAAAACTATAGTTTATACATTAAAATATTTCTTAAATATATACAAGCATGTGTGTGTATTTATATATATATATATATATATATATATATGTATAAAATAATTATACACAGTGCAACCACATATATGATGTAAACACAAATTTTTATTTTGGATGTGATTAATCGCGATTAATCGTTTGACAGCCCTACAATTATTTTTCAAAGTCATTTACCTAAATTAAGCTGTATCATCCTACTCTAATTTGCACACATACGGTCGTTTCATATTCAATATTCATATGCAAATACATATTAGTGTTATTTTAGTATTTTTTATTATAAGTTTCTCACAAAAAATGTAAATGTTGCCTTGGCCATTATCTAAAATAAAATAAGTTGTTTTGTATATTTTATTTTATTTCTGTAAATGGTTATTTTATTTCAAGTAATGAAAATGTAGTTAACAATAATAACCCTGGTACATACGTTAAATTTTGATTGTATACATCTGCACTCAAAGTATCGTCATGTTTCACGTGTTTCGAACATGATTTTTTTGTTGTTGTTCAAACTGAGTTATTTATATCCGTGTGTGTGTGTGTGTTCTAAAATCCATAACACATCTCTATTTGTTCTTGTTATAGGTATGGAAAAATCGTATCAACCAAGGCCATCTTAGACAAAACCACAAACAAATGCAAAGGTATGTGCGTTTATGTAATATGTGTGGATCTAAATCTGTGCAGCTTTGCCCTAAGATGGGTTTTCATATTCCTCTGAGAGCTGCTTATTGTATTAATGTGTGCACAGCAACTTTCAATTCAAATGTAATTAACTAATCCCGAAAAATTGCTTTTTATGGCTGAGATAATGAAAGAGCGCAGAGCAACAGTGCGGTGATAATTATTACAATCCCATTCATTTTCTCCATGTAGAAACTGATTTTTAAATGGTTAGTTCACCAAAAATGATAATTCTGTCATTATTTACTGTTCCAACCCTGTAAGACTTTCTTTCATCTTCGGGAACACAATTGAAGATTTTTTTTTTTTTTTGATGAAATCTGAGCGATTTCTGTCCCTTCATTGACTAAGGTCTATTGCAAGAACTAAAATGCATTTAATAGGGCCCTATGAAATCCGTTTTATTTTTTTTCCAAATTCCGTTTTTTCCGTTTTAATTTTTGGGAATTAATTTTTTTTTTTACCCTTGACTGTTATTTTAGTCATAAAAAGAGTGTGCTTTTAAAGTTAATGATTAAAATGTATACAAATAAAATAGAAATGACCTTAAATTTATTGAGGTAACAGACATTTACTCAGTAGCCTTTTCAGGACAAATACTGCATGATGCAACGTAACACTGCACTCTTTTAGTAACAACAAAACATGGTTATAATTTTTAAACTGTCCAGTAAAATAAATTATATTAGTTTATAATTTATAATAAATAAATAAAATATAATTTATTATTAAATTATAATAAAATTAAGTTTATTATTAATTTATAATAAATTTATATATTTATTTATATAAGTTTAAATAAAGTCACACTCTGTTTCTCTCTCGCCCAGTGTCGCTTACGGAGTTCGCTTCGCTTTTGTTCAGTCTGGCGCCTCATAGGCTGACGCGGTGTGCACGTTGTGTGTGTGTGTATGTGAGAGACGCATAAGTGATAGAGAGACGGAGGGAGAGCGAGGAAAGGAAATGCAATGCTGCGTGTTTTAAATAGCGTTAAAAAAATTAACGAAACGCAATATGTGGCGGCCGGAGTTGATTTTGTGGCCGCGAATTAGTCTATGTGTGGGAAACACTGCATAAAAGTCACGTGCGAACTGCTCGGCTCGGCACTGACGGCTTATATCGTCGAGTTTCTTAACTTTTCGCCGACGAAAGCAGAACCGTGGAGAGCCGCTTCGCCATGCTTTCATTGTTTTGATTTCGTCATTGTAGCTGAAATGACGGGGGGTTGTGTCGCCCAGATTTGCTTCCCCCGGTCTGCATTTTCACCAGACATACGTTCTTCTTCCACACAAAAACAGAATTTCATTCCAAATATGTAAAATTCCACGAAATTCCACGTTAACACTAGATTCCGCGTTAATTTGCTAATTCCGTGATTCCGTGATTGCGAAAATCATACACTCTTAGAAGAAATGGTTCTATTTAGAACCAGAAATGGTTCCATCCCCCGCTTCATATATGGAACTCCAAAATGGTTCTATATAGAACCAATTTTTTTGGTAAAAGGTTCTATTGGCCAAGTATGGAACCCCAGTTCTATATAGAACCCAGAGGAACCCCTTTTTTAAGAGTGTATAGAACCTTTTAGGGGTTCCAAATACGTAGCGCTGATAGAACCTTTTAAGGTTCTATATAGAACCTTTTCTTCTAAGAGTGTAGGGCCCTAATTTAAAGGCCCTTGCACACTGAGTCCGAAATTGTCGTATGCGTTTTTTTGTGTTTGTCAAAACCTCGTACCGAGCGGTTCAATACGAATACGTGTATCGTTACACCTCTAATTACTGTGTATCACATCAGAGTTCCAGACTGCGACCAAATTGGTTGCATATGCAATGTACAAGATCAAATTTTATGTGGTCGCATATGTGCGAGTGGACGCTCGCGCAACAGAACGCCGTTGTATCAGCTGCTGCAGTCCGTAACTTATGTTCAAAATGAACGAGTAGGCTACCTCATAAATCCATTTTCCAAACCGTGTTTTTGACTTATCCTGAATCACTGCGATACGTCTATAATAAGTGTTTATATTCGGACTATTTTATCCCGGGGTCGACTCGGGTGCGGAGTTGCCCAGTGCCTGCGTGACTCGCCATAGACATTAATGGAAGCTCCGGCTACGGTGTTCTTCCGCAAGACACGTGCAGTTTATTTATTGACGAACGTAGACGTCACGCGCATTGCACACTGATGGTGGAACGCGCCAATTACGAATTCACAAATTAAGGCATACAAAAATAAAAATGCCTCACTAAACAATGTGCCCCTTCCTACGTCTTTTCAGCGGTTAGATGAGAGTAATCGCTCGACTGAGGAAAAGGAAATTATTATAAAATGCAGAAGGTAGGGCGTGTGAGATTTCTGATTTTTGTTACAACTATAAACTTTGATAACGAAAAATCTGTATTAGCTTATTATAATACTCTAATCTTTTAAAATGTAATGCATACATTTGAATGTTTAATGATTTTTAAAAGATAGAAAGACAGAAGATTATGATTCAAATGTAAATAGATAGATTTATTTGCTAGCTTTGGTCCATTAAAACCACTATTCGTCAGCATGCATTGATTAATCCCACACTGTAAAAAATTTTTGTTGGTTTAACTTAAAAAAGTAAGTAACTTGGGTTCCCTTAAAATTTTAAGTTGATTGAACTGGAAAAAGTGAGTTAATACAATGAAGGAGATTAATTTAACCATCAGAAACTCAAAATAATAAGTTATCTCAACTAAATAAATTATTATAAAGTTGATTTGACAAAAGAAAATATTTTGTGATAACAAATCTTGAAAATATGTTTTACAGTGCATAGCAAAAAAAAAAAAAAGTGCGACCAAATCAAATGCTAGTGCAACCAACTGAGAAAGTTGGTAGCACCAGTTCAACCACTAGAAAAGTTAGTCTGGAGCCCTGCACATTCCACACTGTAAAAATGAATATGCTTTATCTAATCAATAAAATTGTGGCTACAGATTACAAGCAATATTATTTATTAGTTAATCAAATTAATATTCTAATTAATTCTAATTTGTACAATTTAATTAATAATATTGCTTGTAATATGTTGCCACAATTTTATTGATTAGATAAAGCATATTATTTTTTTCAGTGCTGTGTTGATTAATTATATTTGCAGTATATTATACAAGTGTTTATGCAGGCGTGTGTTTACGCCCTGCTCTCCGTCACTGCACAGTTATGCTGTCGTGTGGGTGTATGGGGAACCAGATACGCAGTCGCTGCTTCCCAGACCCCTCGCTGTTAATCCCGTCCTGGCCTCGGTGTCCTGACTGAGGCCTGTGGGGTTTGTTCCAGGATCTGGCTCGGTTCCTGGGCTTGGCACCTCGGGGCACGCCTGCCCTGGAGCATGTGGCTTAGTCACAGCGCTGTGGATTATTTATGTGCTGAGTAATTTCAGTCAGGCCCGAGGAGGGTGTTGATGGACCGGTTTCACGTCTTAGTTTCCTGTAGTCCAGCCCTTCTCAACCCCGCAGGAATTTTAAAGAAGCCGGACGGAAAATGTTAACCCCCGAGTATCCCTGTGGTGCACTAATGCAAATCATCTAAACCCAACCTATTATCTAACCAGTCAAACCCGACTTTCACTTTCACATCAAACTGATAAACACTAACCTCACTGTATTCGTGCAATGTTTTCGAAGTGATTTAGCGGGTAAAGATCATATCGTTATACATACAATCGTTTCTGGTTTAGACTAGTTTCACATTTAATTTAAGTGACCCTGACCTAATAATAATATTTTTTTTTTAAATTGAACAGTTTATTGAAACTTAAAATATTTTGAGAAATCTAAAAACCATCACATTTAATACATCAGGCTTTTGTGTCTCATATTATTATGATATAGTGAGAATATGGAGCTCATATTTGAGGAGGAAAAAACACTATTTAAAAAAAAGTACAATTTGGTGCAGATAATGATATTTATATGGACAAAAATATTGCTTGTCATGTAAATCAATGAGATTTTGACATCGGACTGCTTGCATAAAATGCATATAAATATCAGTCGTCACTATATCTCCCAGTAATATGTCTTAGAAAGATTATATTTAAAAGCTGTTGCAAGCCTATGCAATGCAATACAATGATGATTGAGAGATGAACAAATAAACGTTTATTAAAAGCCTTTATGATCATATTTGAGTACTTAATAATGTGTGGATAATCAAGTAATAAGTTGCTTCAGTCCATTAAGTGCTCATTTTGAACTGTTATTAACTATATAAAGTTATTCCTATGTTTACTTTATAAAGATTTTACAGCAAAAAAACTGAAGATGAACGCTTTTACAATTATACTAATCAATATGACAGTTTGAGTACAAAAGGAGATTTTATAGCAGTTTTGATCAGTTAGACGCCTTAGAAATTGATTGTAAGGCCAAATATGATTCAGTGGGCTTTATAGGCTTCATTATCTATAAGAAGAAGATAAATGTGTCAATTTATGCTTTTTTGGAAGATATGGGTTAAAGTTGATTTAGCAAATTATTTTTTATTTTATTTTACTTTAATTTTTAATGTAATTAAATTATTTATTATTTTATTGTAATTAAATTGTTATCTTTCCTTTTTTTCCATGAATCATTTCAAAGTGTCAGTTTCAGTGAATCAGTTTGAACCTGATTCAATGAATCATTTGCAACATCACTCCACATTCCTCAAGAAGGCTCTCCATTTTTCATATATTAAAATGTTTTAGTAAAAAAAAAATATATATAGGAAAATATTGCTGTTTATTTCTCTGTGTTAGCTTGATCAATATAAATGTGTTTAATGTTTATATAAATGTATTTAACTTCTTGCATTAAACGTTTTGAATCAACTTCACTACAGTGAAAGATTTGGCTGAAATGTTGGTTCCTGTGATGAAAAAGAATCACTCTTATGCGTTTTCAAAGTTTAAATCCGATTAAATCAGCTTTGCTAAACACCACATTGTGTTTTCTTTTACATCTTAACAATTTGATCTGATCTGATATGAAATGACGTTGCTGTCCGTAGCAGATGGATCATACCTGTGGCTGCGTTTAGTGAGTGTTTCTTTGTCCTGTATACGTCATATGTATGCGAGCTATTAGTCAGGATGTTGTGTGCTAGCTGAGTTTGTGGTTTGACCTGTTCGCAGATTAAATATAGCAACAGAGAGGAGTGTGAAGGGAGGAGCTGAACGTAAGGACTTATCTTGGATCGGCTTCCTCGTGTCCATTTAATTGTTCTCATTAGGGGAAGCAAACACTGATAGTGCAGCACTTCTCTCACTCTCACGACACACTCACTGATAAGATGCAAACGCTTTCAGCCACGCTCTGCACACGCTCACAACAGGTCCTGTGTCTGTTGGCGTTTTGTGCATTGAAAAATGTTATTTTAGATCTTTATTGTCTGGTAACTTTTCCTGTAAATTACATAATTTCTCAAATGTTTAGTAGCAGAGTTGCACCTTCCCAGAACGTTTCGAGAAATTATATTTTACATGGATACGTGTGCACTTAAGCGATTTATGTTTTTCTGGATGATATGACTATTTGGGATTAAAGTTGAATACTCTAATTGAGCAGGCAAAAAAACATCTCATTTCATGAATAACAATGCTAACTTTCTATAAGAACCATCTATTAGAGCTCTGACAGTGATCTTGGACTTTATACTGTCACCTTTTTATTATTTTTATTTTATTTACTTTACTTTACTTTATTAGAATCACCACAGAGAATAATAGAAATTACAGAAAAAAGCAAAACAGCAATTAATTTTTGGAGGGTAAATTATACATATATTTTTTATTAATGAATCATTTCTTAAACAGATTTATGCTATAGATTCACCCTAGTTCACTTTACTTTACTTTACTTGAATCACCACAGAGAATAATACAAAAAATATTCATTTTTGCAGCAATTCATTTTTGGAGGTTAAATTATATTAAGATATATTTATTTTTGCAGCAATTCATTTTTGGAGGTTAAATTATATTAAGATATTCATTTTTGCTGCAATTCATTTTTGGAGGTTAAATTATATTATTTTTTTATTAATGAATCAATAATATAACATTTTTTTAAACAGTTTTATGCTATTCACCCTAGTTCACTTTGCTTTACTTCACTTTACTTGAACTATACAGAGAATAATAAAAAAATATTCATTTTTGCAGCAATTCATTTTTGGAGGTTAAATTGTATTTTTTTTTTTAAATTAAATTGTATTTTTTGTATTTATTAATTAATCAATCATTAATAATTTTTGCAGATTTAATTTTTTATTTTTTATTTAAAAACTTTACTTTACTTTACTTGAATCACCATGGAGAATAATAGAAATTGACAGAAAAAAGCAAACAGCAATTTATTTTTGGAGGTTAAATTGTATTATTTTTTATTAATTAATCAATAATATAAATGTTTCTAAACAGTTTTATGCTATAGATTCACCCTAGTACGCCTTACTTTTTATTTTACTTTACTTTACTGTTTTGCTTTACTTGAATCACCACAGAGAATAATAGAAATTGACAGAAAAAAGCAAAACAGCAATTTATTTTTGGAGGTTAAATTGTATTATTTTTTATTAATGAATCAATAATATAACATTTTTTAAACAGTTTTATGCTATAGATTCACCCTAGTACATCTTTACTTTACTTTACTTTCTTTACTTGAATCACCACAGAGAATAATAAAAATTATTCATTTTTGCAGCAATTTTGGAGGTTAAACTGTATTATTTTTTTTATTAATTAATCAATCATTAATAATTTTTGCTGATTTTTATTTTTTTTTTTGCTTTACTTTACTTTACTTTACTTGAATCACCACAGAGAATAATAGAAATTACAGAAAAAAGCAATTATTTTTTGTAGGGTAAATTATATTATTTTGTATTAATGAATCAATAATATAACATTTTTAAAACAGTTTTACGCTATAGATTGACCCTAGTACACCTTGTTTTCCAGGTTGAAAGTGTGTGTGGTGTCTTTAAAGGCGTATCTAAGTGCATGTTGTGGTTGTGTGTCTCTCAGGGTATGGCTTTGTGGACTTCGACAGCCCTGCTGCTGCTCAGAAAGCCGTCAGCGCTCTGAAGACCAGCGGAGTTCAGGCTCAGATGGCAAAGGTAAGAGCACACCTGTTCTTCTGTCACCTGCAGCTCCGTGTGACGTGTGTGTGTGTGTGTGTGTGTGTGAGTGCATCAACCCGAGGATTGAGACACACCCTCACAGGTGCAGCATCTAGACGACACACCCGTTGAATATTTCAGGAACATGTCAGATTTCTTGCATTGTGACATTTTCTTTATACAATTTAACACGTTTTCTACCAAATTCTCTTTATTTTAATGCAAAAAGTGAATGATTTTGGAGTCGGCAGATTTACATTCCTGCGTAAGTAAATAATTGGAGGCCGTCATGTGAAGCTTTAACGATCCTGTCGTATAAAAGCCTCAGTCAGGGTGTGTCTCATTACAGTTCCCCATCACGTGACTCAAGGACTCTCAAATCTAGTGAGCTTTAAGGCATGTCCGTGCCATCCCTTTCTAAACAAATCAAAGATGTTTTGTTTCATTGCCGTCTGGTTTTTATTAACGGAGGGTGTGTGTTGCGAAAACGCATTGTTTTTGTAAAGACAACTTATATTGACTCTGACTTGTTGTTCTTGGTCTTTTGTGATGATTCACTAACAAGGTAATTAGAGCATCAGAATTTGCATGCATATTTATTTAAAGGGCAAGTGTGTAATTAAAAGTGAGTTGCACAACTGGGTGGGATATGGTCATATTGAAGTATATCAGTGTTGACAGTGCTGTTTGTGCTCAAGAGCACGGTTATCTGTGTTTAATTATGGCTTTTTCCTATAAAATGAATGTTACAAATGAACGTATTGTAAATGGAGTTGCTTGGACGGACTTTTTTCATGCTCTCTCTCTGGCACAGACATCTTGGCGTGTTGTCCTTGGATGTTTCGTCCTTTCACCTTGTTTATGATATAAACAGATGGTTAGACATCAATATCTCAGACAGGAAGCCCCTGGAGTAACCCAGTGACACGGCACTGTGTCTGAACCTTTCACTCCGGATTTGTTTGCAAAACTATGTAGCTTACTATGCTGCCTGCATTAAAATATGTACACATTATGCAAGGACAAATCTCTCAAAAACATCTTACACTGCATTGTTGTCACAGAACTTCCAGTTTTAAGATCCAGTTTTGTTTAAAAAAAAACTTTCATCATTTTAATCAAATATTGAGTCAAGAAAGAGACATTAGTGATCATTGCTTTTGCATTGCATATCGTCGCTGTCGGGCAAAACTGAAACACTTCAGGAAATGTTTTAAATAAGTAGTCGTCTAAGTTGATATTGTGCCTTTCTTTATGGCCAGACACTTGCATGTTTTATTATATTATTACCTTTTAACCAAAGTCAAGCTCAAATGGGAGTTTATTAAGGTTTTTGATCAGCGAATTTCTGATATACGTGTTTTGTCCGTCATTTGAACGACCACATCTGAGGCTGTAAGTGCATCGCAGTACGTTTACATCAACTTACAGGTTATAAAGTTTATTGTATATATAACTATGTCAGTGTTCAGTTTTTTTTTCTGTATTTTGACCAAAATCTCATGTTATAAAAGACTAAGACACTCAAATATATATATTAGGGCTGTCAAACGATTAATCGCGATATATGCATAATATATGTGGGTGCGCTGTGTATAATTATTTTGTATATATATAAATACACACACATGCATGTATATATTTAAGAAAAAAAGATTATTTACATATAAAATATTGATATTTATATATAATATAAATTATATATAAATCTATTTAATTTATAATTTAAATTATATATAAATCTATATACATGAAAATATTTCTTAAATATATACAAGCATGTGTGTGTGTTAATGTATAATGTATAATTATTTATATATATATAAATACACACACATGCAGATATTTAAGAGAAAAATATTATTTATATATAAAATATTGATATTTATATATAATATAAATTATATATAAATCTATACAGTATTTAATTTATAATTTAAATTATATATAACTCTATATACATGAAAATATTTCTTAAATATACAAGCATGTGTGTGTATTTATATATATAATAATTATACACAGTGCATCCACATATATGTAAACCCAAACTTTTATTTTGGATGTGATTAATCGTGATTAATTGTTTGACAGCTCTTAATGTGTGTGTGTGTGTAGTGTTTCTTCCAGTTTTTACTTTTTACTTTTCATTGGTAAAATATTTGCAAAACCAAAAGAGAGATGTACTGTACAGGGCGACCAATAGTTATGATTTTTGGGAAGAAAACAAATACTGCACAGTGTTTTCTGTTGTATACTTCACATTTTGGCATTGTGGGTCATCTGGGTATTCTATGCATAAATAAACTTCACATATTAGTGCATGCACTCTAAAAAATGCTGGATTGTTTAACCCAATTTTGGGTAAAATATAGACAAACCCAGCCATTGGGTTACATTTTTAAATTACATTTTCAACCCAATGGCTGGTTTTGTCCAAAATTGGGTTAAAACAACCCAGCATTTTTTAGAGTTTGGTATATGAATAGTATATTCTGAACATAGTCTTCTTACACCCTCACATATGCCATGCGTTCCTGTTCACACATATACACTGAGTTTTTCTCTCTCACGTTCTCTTGCACCATCTGCGTCTGACACACACTTACTCCATACGCATATTGTGTGCTTTTTCTGTCGAAGTCACATGGTTCACGTTGAGTAAATTGTTAGCAGGTGACACATGCGAGCCCACACACACTGATACCAATGTTTCCTGCATTGCTTCATACTACTCTAGTATGACATTTCAGACTTAATTATTTAAATATTCATTGGGGGTTTTTTGTGCTGGAAATTGGTGTTTGGTGTCTAATGTCAGCTGGTCAGCTAATAGGGATTGATGTAGTGTCTTTGCTCACTATCTCTGTGTACTGATATCAGCGTAAAGCTCTTAATGCCTGACCTGAGAGATGTATAACTCAGCATTGCGTGCGTGCAGTGGCTCGAGCTGATCTCTGTCCGCTAATCTGAGGCCAGCTGCACCGGCCCGGCGTAACCTAGCCTACAGGTGGATGGAGATTTTCAACACATTTTTTAATAATAGTCATTAAAATATCATGCAAACCTTGAAAAAAAAGCACTAATGGAGGAAGGGGAACGATACACACATGATAATGCTTTGCAACCAACCCAACTTACGTATTTTTTAATGTTACACGAATGTAAGATTTATGAAGATGTACAAAATGCATATTTTATATTTGTATTTCTATATTCAAATATTATGCATTTAATATAATATATATTTAAATGCATATAAATACATCATTCTCACTAGGTCCATAAATCAATACTTCATATTGATAAAAATACATTTTAAATAAATGCATGCACACAGAATACATGGATATTTAAAGTATACAGATATTTCATATTAATATATTTTCTCTCCAATTTTAGTGTGCTGCTTTCAATAAAAGTGTGGTTATTTTATTTTATTTTATTGCTTGAACTTTTTTTTGGCTTGAATTCAGTACGATTAAAATGATTGAGTTTCATCAAAAAGTCTAATATTAATTAAATTATACAAAAAATTGTGAAATTAAGATATGAAATAGTTAATTTTTAAAAAGCAATTTCGATTTGTGCCTCTTTAATTTTTTTAATCTTAGGCTCAACAGACATTGATAGTAATATTAATACAATTTAAAATAATATATTTTATTGTTTATTCCCTGTGATGTCAAAGCTGAATCATTCTATTTGTGCTGTATACATCAATATACATTTATATTTATATTTATAGATAGATAGATAGATAGATAGATAGATAGATAGATAGATAGATAGATAGATAGATAGATAGATAGATAGATAGATAGATAGATAGATTCACATATTACATTATTCTCCAACATTTTGTAGTTGTAATTAAATTGTTGTTTATTAAACAGTTGTAGTAACTTAATATCACATTTTAATCATGCTGATTTTTGGAGGATAAAAACTGAAATGGCACTCTTCGTGTGATTGATTAATTACATTATTTTTAAAATTTTGTGATCATTCACATGCATTGCATTTTAGGGGTTCCAAATACGTAGCGCTTTAGAACCTTTTAAGGTTCTATATAGAACCTTTTCTTCTAAGAGTGTACTTTTTTAAAATATTGATATTTATTTAAAATACAGTGTCTCACTTTTGATCCATATGATCTTACATCGAAAGCATTCGTATCATTCAGTAAATTTTATGCTATTTTTCTTCCAGCACGTTTTAAATAAGAGCTTCCGTATGTCTGGTGTAGCCCGACCCGGATGACCAGGGTTAGCTGTGGTATTAGATTTCAGTCTGTTTAAAAACCACACCAGCGTTTTAGTTCTCCCCTGGAGCAAGCCAAGCACAATGAGAATTTATTTGCCATTCAAAAACGGGCCCATAAAACACCCCGTAATAGCTACACTGTTCGACCTTCTGTGTCATTGTCATTTGTAATAGCTACATCTTTTCAAAAAATAAATAAACATTGTTTTTGATGGCTCTTAAGCATCTCCAGCACTCGTTTGCTCTTCCATCCGTTATACCCGTGATGGAGCGTCGTTCTCGGGGTACGACAGCTTTTTTTTTTTTCTGTCAGCGTATTACTTTAGTAATCCAATCCCGCCTCTCCCTTGTCTTCTCTTTGTTCTGCTCGTTTTTCCTCCATCTCTTAGGGGTGGAGATTGAACGCAGTAGGATGTTAATGAATATTAATGGAGCGGCCCTTTTGTCCCTGGGGAGAGTCTCTCTCTCTCTCTCTCTGCCTGTTTCTCTTTTGGTTTCTGCTGATGGAAGGGAAACTACGGCAGAAAATCAGTCGACGTTTCGCCGCTCGGATGGGGGGCCGCATGCAAATGAACCGCTCATCAATATTAATGCTCACCCTTTATTAGCTAGAGAGTGTGAGACAAGGGAGACATGTCTTCACTTTATCCTCTTTTATGAATTTAATTCACCTGTGCTTTGTATTTAGATACTGTCTTAATTAACGGTTCTACCAAAACTTAATGAGCTGTCTATCTACCTAGTCAGCATTTCCATTTCCAGCCTTCCAAAACTTAGGCAGCATTGCTTGTATCCTTTGCAGAGATACAAGAAAAGCATATATGAACAGTAACCAACCACAACCAATGACGTTTGACAGGAAATCATGCTGGTTACTTGGATTCTATTTGTCCGTGGAGCACTGGGTAGCTCCGCCCACGTTCAAGGGGCAGCCCCGCCCACAGTCAAATTCTATTTGTCGAGTCATTAGATTGTTCCAAAGCTGCTTTTACAGTGATAATAGGAAATTAAAGTAACAGAGATTGTTTTGGCGTTATGACAGCTCTAGAATAAAGTTATTTTCCAGCTAAAGTTCGTTTTAATTGATTAACTTCCATCGCAACGATCATTAGTACTTAACTTAAGTTCTCTTCACGCAAACTATAAAAACATGAACCTGTGAGAATGGTGTCCACATTCTTGTTCCACATAACTGTATATTAATCATCAAATTCTGATTAACAGTGAATATATTCAGGTTTTTTTGTGGGCGGAGCTTAGGTAGAGGCAAAAGGGAAGTTTTTCTGGGAAGCCTATTGAGGAGTGATCCAGCTCTCAGATTTAATCAAAAATATCTTAATTTGTGTTCCAAAGATGAGTGAAAGTCTTACGGGGTTGGTACAAGACAGAATTTTCATTTTTGGGTGAACTATCCCTTTAAGAAGACATCTATGTAGGCAGTTCACTAGGTTTATGAATAGGCTGATTATTGCATGGCAAGTGTGGATGGTCAGTGATTTCTGTTGTCAGATCTCCAGGTGTTCGTCCGATCACTGATAAAGTGTGTATAAACTGTGACGGAGCTCTGGCAGTGTGTGAATTGAAATAAATGATAAGATCAGAGGGCCTCAGGTGTTTTTACAGGTGTGTAACTCAGGTGTGACTATTAGCACCCTTTTAAACTAAAACCTGAAAAGGAGAGTTCACCCTAAAATGAAAATTAAGTCATCATTTACTCACCCTGGTGTTCTATGCAATATATGTGTGTGTGTGTGTATATTAGGGCTGGGTATTGAGACAAATTTCACAATTCGATTCGATTTTGATTCACAAGCTTGCAATTCGATTAGATTTCGATTAAGATTCGATTCGATTCAATATCGATTATTTTGGATATCAGTTACAATAAATGGCCATTTTTCTCAAGGGAATCAAATCTCTTAACTAATGCTGTAAACTATGGGAGTCTAGTTGTAGCCTATAGGCTTCATTAGCCTAATATGAAGTAATAATGAACTGTTTTGTAGCTATACAAACACTTAAATTACACTTTTATTTATTTTTATAATAAGAAGATTATATGAAATATAAACATTTAAATGGTGACTGTCATAAAAACTTGCCAGATTTATTCAAATATGCATTAAATATTGAAGAACATTAAAATTATAATGCATATGTAATATGGTGTATATATTTAGCAAAATGCTCCTCTCTAGAGTTATTTTTCTAGCTGACTAACGAGTTTATATGGGTTTTCTGAGGTAAATATGACGATACATAACATTGATTACAAGCTGTTTAACTGACGTCTTTCCACGGTTGAAACGCTGATTGAGCGAATCAATGTGACATATACGGATTTCGATAAGTTGCACTCTATCTTTTAACACACTTTCAGATGCTCATTCATGTTTATTTCGCGCTGTGACTGGTATTATTAAGCCGGAAGTGAGATCAGCGCAGCTACTTCTCTTGAGCGATCTCACGCCACAGCGCCAACACATTATTTATGTTTTTGAATTTCTAAAGAAAATGGACGTAATTTGAAAATTGAGACTTTGTTTCATATCAATAGTAACAAAGGACAAAGATTATTGCAATTTTTTGGATGCGCGCAGCCGCGATACAATGTCCCATTCATTCAAATGAAACAGGATGACTAATCGATTCTTGAGATTTAAGAATCGATATCGGTTTGTAAAAATGAGAATCGATTAATATCGAGAAAATCGATATTTATTACCCAGCCCTAGTATATATATGTATATAATGCCTATAGACATGTGTGAGCCTTCGGGTTACAGTGTCGCAGTGGTTCAGCTCATATAATAGGAGATATGTGCTCTGCCGAGGACATAATTTCTCATCTGAAATTCATGTAACATCTGGTGTTCCTCAGGGCTCAGTTCTCGGCCCTGTATTATTTTCTCTTTATATGCTTCCTTTGGGATCTATTTCAAACAGGAGTGTCCTTTCACCTTTTTGCGGACGACAACCAAATGTATCTCCCTTTAAAGCGTGAGAATTAAAGCCTATTTTAGACTGTTTGGGTGAGAGTTGTTTTTTTAAGTCTAAACCAGAGTAGGTCTGGAATTAACTCAGTGTTCATGACTTTGATGCTGATTCCCCGTTAACGTACAGTAGCACATGTGTTAGGAATCAGCAAAAAACAGCCTTAAATATGTTACACACGCAAGTGCTGTGGTTAAATTTAGTTTTTATCATCTTGGTATTTTAACTAAGGTTAAGACATTCTTGTTTTTTAAAGGAGTTTGAAACACACACACACACACATATATTATGTAAACACAAACTTTTATTTTGGATGCGATTAATCGTAATTAATCTTTGCACAGCTCTAATAATTTAATTAGAGGTACTTTAAATTTTTGGATTTATGTTACTACCCACCACTGATGATCAGTGATCAGATAACCAATAAAACGGCACAAGTTTCACAGTATTTGTCTCTTTTCCGACAGCAACAAGAGCAGGACCCCACTAACCTGTACATCTCTAACCTGCCGCTGACCATGGATGAGCAGGAGTTAGAGGCCATGCTGAAGTCTTTCGGACAGGTCGTCTCCACACGCATCCTACGGGACAGCAACGGGGCCAGCCGAGGGGTCGGATTTGCCAGGTGAGGGTCTCGTATCTGAACCCAAATTACCATATCAACTCTATCATTCTTTGTGAATTCCCCGATCATGGTTCAAGACTGTAGCGTCGATCAGGGCACGGGATTCAGACGTCCTGGAAAGCCCCTGGCTTTCTGCCCACCACAACACAAACACTTCAGACCCTCCCATGATTCTTTGTGCCAGTCAGTTGCTTTCAAATATAACTGTGTATCTGACATATCAGCAAGGAAAGCCAGGAAACTGAACTCTCTGAACTCCTCTTGGTAAATTCATGATACCGTGCAAGTAAAAACTTGCAAAAAAAAAAAGTGTTATTCACTTGAGTGAAAAAAGAAATCTGAACTGCTTGAATCAGTGAAGCAAGTTTTTAAATAACAACGATATAAATAACGACAATGGTTTTTAATGATAACACAAAACTTGTGTTATGTTGGTTATCATAGCTTCACATATCCAAAAGTTTATGAAAATCTCAATTTCTATACCCTTTTGATGATATCAATACAAATCTCCATATTTGTTTTGAAATTGATAACAGTGTATTTTTTTGTGGTTAAAATAATCTAGGCACCTAATCATTTTAATTTACATGCTCAAATATAACAAAATATAAAAATAAACAGCAATATTTAGGTACATATATTTTTAAATGCTTTTTAAAAGTTATTTTAGTATAATTGAGAAAAACTATTATAGTTTTTATTAATATTTTAAAAAATATTTTTAGCTATTAGGTTTTAGTCATTTTGTTGCGTTTTTAAAAAATATGTCTTTTTTATTATATATATATATATATATATAACTAAACCTATATATATATATATATATATAGTTTTAGTTATTTTAGAACATCAAGTTAAACTAAATTAAAATGAGAAATATTGCCTTGGAAGCTAGCTGAAATAAAATAAGTTTTACATTTTATTTTATTTCAGTTAACGTTTATTTTATTTTAAGAAACAAAAATGTATATATATATATATATATATACAGGGCCTGAAATTAACTTTTTCGCCCACCGGCCACTGTGGCAGGTGGATTTAAAAATTCACCTGCCACTGAGACTTTTTACCAGCCACCTTTTTTTTTTTCCTCATATTTTGCCTCAAAAATGGCTGGTAAAAAGAACAATATTGTGAAATTTCTGGGGGTTTTTTTCCTTCACCTTTATAGAAAGGTGAAAAAACCCCATGAATTTCACAATATTGTTCTTTCACTTTCACAAGAATACACATTTAAGTTCTCTCAAGTAATAATAATAACTCTAAGAACATACATTTTTTTAAATCTTTTTATTCATTGATTTTGACACTCACTCAACATATATAGTATAGGCTATATAGTATATACTCAACAGATAGACCTACCGCAGCTCGTATGTAAACAAATCACACGCGGCTGTGTTGATTGCTGATTTAGTCACGTAGACAGATCCTGACAGCTTTTAGTTACAGCGTTCAGGAACCGTTAACTATTAACTAAATTAATATTGTTATTACTGGTAAAGTTACCGGGTACCGGGTATTTTCTCACTGGTTCCCAACTCCCAACACACATCTGTGCAACTCTCATTGTACTGTCGGCTACATCAGCGTTACATTATCTCATCCCATCTCACCAACAGTTTAATACTCGCACATCCAAACATAGTCAGAAAAGGGCCTCGTCTTCTTCTGATCGCATGAACGTTACGAAAAAGTCGCTGTCATAAATCAGCCGCTCACGAACCTTGCCATTGCCGCCAATTGTCCACTTTGTATTCATCTTTTTGTTGGTTGTTTGTTTCAGCTGGCCTCTTTACCCCAGTAATGTGCCGCCACATTTTAGCTAAAGTCAAACGCAATGGCAGACTTAGTTGAAATGTAAAAATCCTTATGAATCACTCAATTCTCATTGGCTACCTGCCAATGTGGCAGGTAGATTGACAGTGTTACCCGCCAATAGAAAAATTCACCCGCATTTGGCAGGTGGTCGGGTGTTAATTTCAGGCCCTGTATATATATATATATATATATTAGTTTAAGTTTTAGTTAACAACTGGTTCTTTGAACATTCAGTGATGGCATGCATGAATCATTGAATCATTTAAATTGATTCACTAAAATAAACAGTTTGAAGTGATTCACTGAAATGAATCGGTCTTACCAAATCTAAATCTAAATGAAGTTTAAATGAGAGATGCAGTTAAAACCTCTTTGTCTGAACAAGAAAAGAAAGACACCAGCCGTGTTTTAAAAGTAGTGTTATATTTGAAATGTAGCTTTATTAGCTATGCTTCATATCATATGACTTTAACATGTTTGCTGGTGCAGATGATGGGAATGATGTTTGATACTCAAATGTGCAAACCTATAAACCGATAATTTGTTTCTCTAGGATGGAGTCAACAGAGAAATGTGAAGCTGTCATCTCTCACTTCAATGGAAAATTTCTGAAAACACCAGCTGGAGTTATGGGTAAGTGTGTGCCGTTGACTGTAATGGAATTGTTCACGAAAAATGAAAATACTATCATTGTTTGCTCACTGTTTCTTCCACAAAAGATTTCTAAAGAAGATCCTTGCCTCTTTTTTCCCCATATAATACGAGTAAATGATAACAGATTATCATTTTTGGGTGAACTCCTCCTGTAATGTGTGTTTTATCTCTATTTGTTTGTGCATAAAAGCACAGCGCGGCTCTGTTGGAGCACATTCATTCATTCTCTGGTAATGATTCTCCTCGGATGGCGTCTAAATGGAAACAGGCTTTCGGGCATGTACCAAACGGCTTTCGCACGAATGTAGATTCAGACTTGCTGCACGAAACACTGAAAATCTACAAAGCTGGGTGGAGCTAATGTTCATAATGCTTATTTGATTCGTTTGGGGCTCAAGTGAAAGCAATGTGTGCTAATTTTCTTTGAGTGGAATCTCTGCCTTGCTCTAAGAATTTTAATTGGATTATTAGACTGAAATAGTCTCCACTGACCATGTCAGAAAGGAAGGAAGGGGATTATACGAAGACGGCTTCCACATTAGATTCCTGTTCTCCAAGCATTGTGGGAAAGTCATTGTGGATCGAGCCAGGAAGCCTCTGAGGCTTTAAGACGGAAATCGGCGATGTGTAACTGGTAGAGATTTTGCTGTGCAATTTATGCATTGCATCTACAACTATGAATCATAGGTGCTGAAAATGTATACAGTGGGTTAACCCTAAAACCGTATTCTGGACAAATGTGGGCAAAATAGTTTTAATTTAATTTTAAAAAATACTTCCCTTGATCTGAGGGGTACAAGACTTGGCTACTTTTCCTAAGTTTGCCTCCTGAACACACACATTTTTTTTTTACTCAATTCTACAATGTTAAGTGGGTGAAAAAAAAATCCTTAATCTTGTATTTGGGTCAACCCATAGAAATGAATGGGAAAAACTGATTTAGAGCATCCTAAAATAAGCCAAAATAAGCCAAAATAACAGCAAAGTCACTTCATCTTTAGGTTTTAGCTCTAAGAACTTATTGGAATGATATTTTAATGTAGTTAAAAAAAAATAAAAAATAAAACATAAAAATAAGCATAATTTACATTGAAAATATGGTACTTTTTGAAGTAGATAAATTCAAAAATACCCCCAATATTAAAAAAGCACCATAACTGGATAGACAAAACTTTATCGAAGACAGTGATATAACATTTATAATAAATAAAAATTAGGATCACACCTGAGTCCTCTGTGCCCACAATTGTCCATAATTACAGGATTAAGGGCTATAAACTGAATACGGTTTGAGGGCTACGTCAAGACGAGGATGTTGTTTATTAGGCACAACGTTTAGTTTTTCAACTTCAAGTCCATAATCGTGAAACATGACATTCAAGAAGAAAAATGCTTGATTGTATGTCAGGGTTTAACTCCTTAGCTGTCACCCCCCTTTTTGAGAATGGGGGTTAAAACGCACTATTCAAACTTAAACGGTTGTAATTCAAGAATGCTTTGAAATATATACAAGTTTGGTCTCGTTTTAAAGGAAACAATCAGCAGATTTTTGCTGAAGTGAAAACACTTAAAAAATTTAAAGTACGAAAAAGATATGTACGTTTAAATTAACAGTAAATTAAACATACTGTACTATATATTTTTTACTTTATATAAAATATATATTTTACTAAATATTTTTTTACTCTAAAATTACTATAAAATTAAAGCCATATATCTAACCAAGTTATGTTCCAAATTTGAAGTTGATATCACAAAAATTGATATTTTGTTTAGGCGTAGTACCAAAAATAGCTACCGGGTGCCATTGAATTCCATTGAATTTAGTTGTATACATATAATACATTTCAGTCCAAATATCAATTCTGTCACAAAATTTGGAACCTTTGAGACAATATATGTTTTGTCAAGATTAGAAAAGGTTTTGATCATTAATTATGACATCTAATGATGCCCAAAAGGGGAGGAGCCTGGTAAAATAATTTAAAATACAGTTTCTATGGTAACGCAACGTTCAATTATAAAACAGTTTTCACAGGATGAATTCTGAGTGTGTTTAATGTACTTAACATAAAGCTGTCCTACTGTTTCATAACAAAGTGTGTAACGCTCGGGCCATGTCTGCTGTCACACACTGATGGTTCTGAGTGAGCAGTGAGCGTCACGCTGAGAGTTCATGCTCTCCTCTGTGTCTCCACAGCGCCGTCAGAACCCTTGCTGTGCAAGTTTGCGGACGGAGGCCAGAAGAAGCGTCAGAGTCAAAATAAATATGTGCAGAACGGACGAGGCTGGGCCAGAGACGGGGACAGCAGACTCGTGAGTACAGCCGTGTGCATCACCTGCCACAAACACACACACACAGCAGAGATGTTACACAACGCTGCTCATGTGGGTGTGTGTGTGTTTACACAAGCTACTCCAATACAGTCATATATTACGTGAGCCACACAAGTGATACTGAGAGTGTGTGTGTGCGTGTCTCTGTGTGTGTACTGTATAACATGTACGATGGCCCCATCAAGCATTTGAACACACACACTTAATGACATCCATGTAATTTTTAAACTTTACTCAGTGTATTTTAGTGAATTATTCACAAGCACAATGTGGCACAACACTTTTTGTTTTGCTTTTTTAACACTTCAAAAACAGCTATGAACTGAATAATGTGATTTTTGTTTTATTTCTCTCTCTCTCTCTCTCTCTCTCTATCTCTCTATCTCTCTATCTCTCTCTCTCTCTCAATATAATTTAATTCAAAGGGGCTTTATTGGCATGACAGTTTTTGAAGCAATGTTGCCAAAGCATTATATATTTTATATATATATATATATATATATATAAACATTTAACACAATGTTTGGATATATTTGTGTGTGTGTGTCAGTCACTTACTGCCCCTCAGGTTGTGGCATGTTTGTACATATTGGGCAGCAAGATAAGATTTCTAATTTAGAAATTTCTTTCAGGTCTTGAAATTTGGGATTATATAGTTAAATTAGTTAAAGTAAAGGTTCCTTGTGTCTTTAAACGCTTCACATTTTAGGAGAAAGTGCATCTCTGTCTCAACCTCTCCTGTCAAACAGTGATCACTCGTTCTGTTTTCTTTTGGTTGCCATGATTTTTTTGTGTCTTCCTTTTTCAATTGCCAATTTGTGATCACTGATCTCTCTCTCTCTCTCTCATAGGCTGGCATGACCCTCACGTACGACCCCACCACCGCTGCTATGCAAAATGGGTACGAGACAATAAGAGTTTAGAAAGAACCAGTGTTACTGTAGTATAGAGTATTATACAACTCCTGGAAAAAATTATGGAATCAACACACTTAGAGGATGTTCACCCAGATTATAGCAAATAAACAACATAAAAATTACACAAAAAAAGTTTTGTTCAAATCCACTTACATTTTTTTATTATTACTTGGATTAATTCCATACTTTTTTCCTCTACTTGCTCTGGGAAATTAATAAAATTAATAAAAAATAAGTGGATTTGTGTGAGGTATGTTTCATGAATCCAGAATGTTAAGTTATTGAGCAAAACCTTTTGGTGTCATATGTGTGATTTGTTAGTTTACTATAAAGTAACTAAAAATTCTGAGTGAACATCCATTTTTGCCAGGGATTGTAGTATTTATGAATTTTTTTTAAATGAGCTTGTATTTGTATATTTTCAGCTTTCATTTTAATTCTAGTTTATTCGTGTTCAGCGCGGATTGTGTTTATCCGCGCTGTGCCGTGCCGAAGCACAACTCACGTAAAGTTGATAATTCCGCGAATAATTGCAATTGCAGATTTGAAACAGAGATGGCGACAAAGAGGAAAAACGGCGAACTACAGCTTTAACAATAACAAAACGATTCTTAATATTATTTTTTATTTTATTTTTTATTTTTCATATAGTTGCCATGGCACAATTTCAAAAATAAAATTATATATATATATATACATTTTTCATGTAATATTTATATATATTTTTTTATTTCAGCTTTATTCCAATAAATGAGTTATTTTCAATGAATACATTTTTGTTTTAGTTACCAATAACCACACTGGAGAGAGCATGCACAGATACTACAAATGCTTGAACGTTTTTAGTTGAGTAAAATAGTCAAGTATTATATACTTATACATATTAATACTTGATCGAATTATATTTACAAATATTTATATAACAGAAAGTATCTTAAGGTAGCATGCTCATACTATATTCATAATATTGCACAGCCTCACACACATACAGGTGAAACTCGAAAAATTTGAATGTATTTCAGTAGTTCAAATTAAAAGGTGAAACTAATATATTTAGTATATATTACTATATACATTTCAGAGGGCTGAAATTTCTGTATTTAAAATCCTTTTTTTATTGATATCATGTAATATTCAAATTTTCTGAGATTTTGAATTCATCATCGAAATTATAACTTTTGCACGATATTCTAATGTTTCGATTTTCACCTGTTTTTGTCTAAATATGCCCTTTTCATCTCTCTGCAGATTCTATCCGACCGCCTACAGTATTACAAACAGAATGATCACACAGACGCCCATGTCTCCATACATCTCCCCTGTGTCCACATACCAGGTAACACACATTATCCAGAGCGATCAAGGTCTCAGAGAAGTGGATGCGTCAGAACTGACTTAAGGGACTGTGTTTGTATCGTTCAGGTCCAGAATCCATCCTGGGTCACCCATCAGCCGTACATCATGCAGCATCCGGTGAGTCTGATCACTGCCTGTCTCTCATGATCCGTCTCAACAGTGTGTGTGTGTGGGAGATCTACACTTGAACTGCTCATAGTGTGGGCTACGTTGACAGAGAGTCTAAACAGACTTACTAAAGCAGCGAAGCACATCAAAATGAACAAACTTATGCCAAATAATATAGTTAACAAGTCTAACCGAAGGCACATCAATATTGGACAGCATTGCTCATCCAAACAGAATTAAGAGACTAGCTTCTATTTATAAAGAAATATATACATTTATGCGCGGCACTATTAATTTAATAGCCTATTTTATCATTTTATATATATTTTTTTTGTAACACTTTACAACAAGGTTGTATTAGTTAAGGTTAGTTAATGCATCAACTGACAATGAGCAATACATTCGTGACAGTATTTCTACATCTTTGTTAACATTACTATTATAAATACAACTAATCTTAACAGATACAACTTTTGATTTGAATCAGATATTAGTGAATGTTGAGATTAGCATAACAAATGCTTAAGAAATATTTTTAATTGTTAGTTCTTATTACCTAGTGTAGTTAACTATGAAACCTTACATTAAATTGTATTTCACATTTTTTTAATTATCATAATTTTTTATTATAATAATTATTATATATAATAATATTATATATTAATATAATCATTAATATTAATTAATGAATTAATATTATTCATATAATAATAAATATTATAATAATAATTAATTTTTTTATTATAAAATTATTATATATAATAATTATTATAATAAAAAATATATTATATATATATATATATATATATATTATAATTATTATTTAATTATTATAATTTATTATTATAATTTTATTTTAATATTTTACTTTTGATTATTTGTTTTAGTTTATTTTATAATAAAATAAAATGTATAATAAAAAATATTATAATATTATTATATATAATAATTATTATAATAAAAAATATATTTTATATATATATATATATATATATATATATATTATAATTATTATTTAATTATTATAATGTATTATTATAATTTTATTTTAATATTTTACTTTTGATTATTTATTTTAGTTTATTTTTTAATAAAATAAAATGTTGTTGTTGATAAAAATACCATTTATATGTCAAAGCTCTGCTGGAGATACGTCTATAGCTGTATGTTGTCTTATGAACGACCAGTAAACAATTAGTAATTAAACAGATTTAAGTTTTCATAACGCTTTATCATCATTACTTTGAAAAAGAACACAGTTGGACATCATAAGTCATCAGACGGTCATGAATATATCAGTCTGTAAATAACGTACAAAAACAGACCCATTCATTTTTGTCAATTATTTCCATTCTGTCATTTGAGAAGCTGCTTTTAGGAGCAAATTTGCCTAGAACAACATAAAAGTTCACATTCGGTCCCTGATGCGTGACGTGTGCTTCCTACTCTTGAAGAGCAGCAGCCGCCACGGTTGTGCAGGAAACACTGCTGTGTGTGTGTGTATGTGTGTAACACTAATTCACACCCTGATGCTGTAGTACAGTGTCGTTGAATTCCACGCCAGCATAAAGAACCTTAAGTGTGTGTGTGTGTGTGTGTGAGAGATCAGTAATGATCAGATTTCAGGTAATAAGTGAAGCTCAGCTGCCTGAATGACACATCAAACAGGAAGAGACTCTATGTGTGTTTTTTTCTATTTGAGTGGGTGTGTATAATGTACATAAGTAATGTGTGGTGTAATGGGTTTATGAGTCAGTGCGTATAGAGCTGAGTGCCGTGGATCATCAATGCGGAAACTGTGGCATTTAAAGGCCAGTAATGGCACTGATGGCTCATAGCTCTTAAATATACTGACTCTGACTCACAGCGTAAGAAAGCAGGACTCATCACACACACACCCCAGACAGACCCCGGGCACACACCACCAATACACTTCAGATGCCTCACACTCTCATTTACTTCATATTAAACATCAAAAACCATCATCTGTCATACATTTCAAAGAAAACCATGGGATTACCACGATCTGTTTGGTGCTTGTTTTTTTACTGAACATTATTATTTATTAAAAGCACAGCAGTGAAAATTAGCAAAAAAACCAGGAATTTTGGGAACCAGTCCCAAAGTAAGTTTTTACTTATGCTTATTTATTTAAGTAAATATAATTTATTGAAGTAAAACATTTTTTTTAAATAATTAAAAGTATTAATTTTACTTAAATGTACTTATTTGGGTATACTTACCCAAATACGTAAGTTCCTCATTTCCAACTTTTTTTTTTCTTTGAGGGAATTATATTATTTATTAATTTTTTTACAACATTTTATTTGTCAAACATTATGAAGACATGAATAGTGTGAATAGTAATTGTGATTTTTCCAGTACAAAGTTAAATTTCTATTAAAACCTAATATTTATATTTTAGTTTTATTTCAAATAATGATTTTTAATCATTTTTGTTAAAACAATAAAAACTCTAGAAAGAGCAAATCAGCAAATTCATACTGCAAACGCTTAAATATATATATTCGAGTTTATTTCAGTTAGTTGCAATGTTTTTTATATACTTCATTTAATATGTATCATTTTTCTTTTATTTCAGCGTTATTTCAATTAATGATTTATTTCAATTAATTTCAATCATTTTCGTTTCCTTTTGAAAAGAGCACGCAGATCAGCAAATTCTTTTGCTTGAAAATACATAGTACACACATATTGTATAAAATGGGCCGATTATGAAAGGAAGTGTATATATGTGGATATGTTATAAGTGCATAAATGTAACGTAATGTCCGTTCCCTCATAGGGAGCAGTGATATCGCCCTCTATAGATCACTCCATGTCTCTGCAGCCCACGTCCATGATGAGTCCTCTCACTCAGCAGATGGGTCACCTCTCTCTGGGCAGCGCAGGAACAGTGAGTGCAAATCAACACTTCTCACACTACGGTCTCATACGTGTTGCTTTGTTTCTTCAAAATCTGCTAATATAAAGCACTTGCAGCTGTTTATTAAAGGAAAATCATAATAATCGTGGTTGACAAATGAAACTTCTGAGGAAAAATACATTAAGTTACATACAGCACAATTTAAGACCCAGACAAGGTAGTATTTCCAAATTAATAAATGTAATGCTTTTAAGGCTTTTTAATTTTGTATTTAAGACATCGTTAAAACAGTGACTCAACCTTAAGTTTATCAGGCGACGAGAATACTTTTTAATATTATTGCACTATAAAATTTTCCAACATAAAAGTTTGTTAAATGGAGTAGTTCACTTTTAAAAAACATTTGCTGAAAATTTACTCACCCCCATGTCATCAAAGATGTCCATGTCTTTCTTTCTTCAGTCGAAAAGAAATTAAGGTTTTTGATGAAAACATTCCAGGATTTTCTCCATATAATGGACTTCAATGGGGACCAAACAGTTCAAGGTCCAAATGAGAGTTTCAGTGCAGCTTCAAAGGGCTTTAAACGATTCCAGACGATGAATAAGCGTCTTATCAAGCGAGATGATCGCTCATTTCAAAAATAAAAAAAACAGTTTGAGTTTTATAAGCACAAATGCTCGCTTTGCTCTGTTCTGTGATGCACGTTCGTGACTCTCCTGTTCGATCTAGTTCATCAAAATTAACAAATATTTTTTCGAGTCATTTCGTTTGTTGAATGAACGAAATGACCCGAAAAAAGATTTGTTCAATTTTTCAAGCTGCACTGAAACTCTCATTTGGACCTTGAACCGTTTGGACCCCATTGAAGTCCATTATATGGAGAAAATCCTGGAATGTTTTCATCAAAAACCTTAATTTGTTTTCGACTGAAGAAAGAAAGACATGGACATCTTGGATGGCATGAGGGTGAGTAAATAATCAGCAAAAGTCCTTTAACAATCTTTTATGTTGGAAATTTTTTTAGTGCAATAATATTTTGGGGGGGGTTACACTGATTCTGCATATAATGGCCAAACGCTGCAAAACAAGTATAAGCCTATATTTAAACATATACAGGCCAGACATGGAACCAAATACACAAACCGCTGACAGAATGAGAGCACAAAACACTACAGCAGCAAAGTGTGCAGGTTTGTAGGAGCAAATGTTGATGTTTTTTCTGTGTGTGTGTGTGTGTGTGTCTCCTGTAGTATATGCCAGCCAGTCAAGCTCTCCAGGGGCAGTACATCCCTCCATACACTCACATGCAGACCACCGCAGTCTCAGTCGAGGTGGGTTCATGTCCACACACACTTTCCCCAGACACAGATTTAATCTCGTCCTGTACTCGAGAACTTTCTGAATTCACAATCACCATAAATGGAGAAAAGTTCGAGAACAGACTGGGCTTGTGCAATCGTGCTGAAATGTTCTTGAGTGTCAACAACATGTCCAGGGAATGTTTCCAAAAACAAACAAAAGAAATACAAAAAAAATATTTTGCTCACTTGTCTTTAGAGCTATTGATTATCTTCATGACAATGAAGCACATTCTCCCAATTATGATGCATAATAATAACAATAACAATAAGTATTTATACATTAGGGTAGTATTTTGTGTATTGCCTTTAATTTATGCAATGATAAATATTTTTGAATATGAATTATACAATTGTTGATTAATTAAAATTATATAATTAATATATATGATAAAGTATTGTATAGTAGAGCCCGACCGATAAAGGATTTTGAAGGCCGATACCGATACAAATATTTTTTGGTTTTAAAATCCGATATGCTGATATATCGGCCGATATTTTTTATTTTTCGAAACGCGCAACGAAACATTAACAGATTTCCTTAACATAGTTATTTGTAGTTATTTATGAGTTTCAACTCAAATATTATGATCATGCATTTTAAAAAGAAACTTGTTTCTTTTATTGTCACAACAGAACAGACTGATGATAGTGGCATTAGCTAGCTTTATGGTTAGCTAGTCTATGATGAGTCATAATTTAGCAATAGATAACGTCATACTGCAAATTGTAAAACATACATTTTCAATATAACAGGCCAAGGAGAGATGATGCGTCTCATTGCTATAACGGTCACCCGCTATTAAAGAAATACTTCAGTCACATTGTCAAAAGTTAAAAGGACAGTCAGTCAACTACACTGTAGCAACGTAACGTAACTATTACTAATTAATTCCGCTTCACTCTCGGCTTATTTAACAGCAAATCTGGATATGATAGTCACAAATTTTGTCCTGCTTATTTGAGTTAAGAGAACTGATGGGGATTTTCTTTTAATTGTTATTCAAGCAATGTATGTCTCGTGACCAACTCAACGAGTGTTGCCAACAGGAACGGTGTAGAGTGCCCTCTGGTGGACAAACTATACAACTCCAACACTCATGACATGGTTCAAGCGTGTTTCGTCCGTTTTTATTTTATTTTTGAAATATTCATTTATCGGCCATTATAACTGCCGATACCGATAGTTTGGAAAATGCCTAATATCGGCCGATAATATCGGCATGCCGATATATCGGTCTGGCTCTTTTGTATAGTAATAGTATTATTTTTGCCGAATGGGAAACCTATTATGTTGTTTGTTTTTCCATGAAATGAGCATGTTTTTGCGACATTCATCCATTAGCGCATGTTAATTGCCTTCAAAATTATAAGCGAAATATGCAATGGAAAAATTTCACTGATTTATATTATATTAGTGCTTCAGATCTCTGTTCTGATTTCAGCTTGTATGATGACATTGATTTGGTGCCTAAGTGTGAGAAACTGAAGCATGATGTTTTGTTGCAGGAGAACAGTCCACAACCTCAGGTGGATTCGTCCAGTGATCATTCACCTTATACCTATCAGCAGGCCAAGTGATGAAGAGGTACGTATACATCATGTACCGGCTCGTGTGTCATTTTACCGTACGCTTTTGAATATCGAATCCACTGAGATTTTCCTATAAACCATTTAAACAAAGGCGGACAAAGTACACAGCTTTGTTACTTGAGTAAAAGTACAGATACTTTTGGAAAATACATTATTATACATTTTGGTGATGGGAAGTTTAAAATGTTTTTGAAAGAAGTGTATTCTGCTCACCAAGTCTGCATTTAATTTGATGAAACATGCAATTAAAACAATATTATTACCTTTTAAAATAATTCTTTCCAATATAGTAAAATGTAGTTTATTCCTGTGATTACTCCAGTCTTCAGTCACATGATCATTCAAATATGCTGATTTGATGATCATTTATGATAAACATTTATATATGCTGCTTCATAGTCTTTATTTCCGAATTATTTGACAAATAAATAGAATTTCATTTGAAACCAAAATCTTTTATAAGATTCTAAATGTCAATTTTGATCAGCTAAACAACAAACGTCTTCCTTTCTTTCTAATCAAACTGTTGATTTGAAGTTTTCTGCTTCACTTCTAGGGTTGAGAGAGAAGGAGACGACTGCTAAATCAATAACAGCTTCCTTTGAAGGACCGGCTCTACCGACGAATCGACATTTTGCACAGGTTCTACGACGAGTTCCTTGGTTTTCTAATAAAACTACTTCAACTATTTTGGTATAAGTTCCATTAGGTGCAAATCAAGGATTCATTTCATCAGAGGATGCTAACAAAGAGAAATGGCAAGAAAAGAAAAAGAAAAGTTTTATTTTAATAAGGAAACTGATTATTTTTTACCAAGGATTGTCACATAGATGCAGGAACTTCAATGTGCATGGATATTATTCTTGTTTCTATGATTTGAGATTTGTTTTTTTTTTCTCTCTCTCTCTCTTCTTTTGTATGTTTGTTCTTAGAGATTTGTCAGCCGGACATCCTGAGAAAGATGCGTTTGTGCTTGCGGTGTGAGTGTCGTTGATGTGTTTTTCTGTCGTGTGCTGACCGATCTGTCCGTCTTCTACGATTTGCCTTAAACTCTTTCCCGTACGGTAGCCGAAGGGTGGCTCCTGCCTTGTAAATCAGCTGAATAGGGCTTTTTTAGCATCTCGCAAAAAGGAAAAATTTCGCTGCGCTTGGATTTTGGATTTCGGTGTTTTGCTTTTTCGGATCTTACCGTTTCGAGTGACGACATTGATGGAGTTTTCATAGGATTTAATGTTTTTATAATCAGAGGTCATGATCCTTTGGTTGTTTGAATGTGGTAGAAATTCTGCTGAACGATCACATTTTTGATAATTGCCTTTTACTTTCGTTTATAAATCTCGGTGTTGTAGATTAGCTTTAGATGAACTCGTGTGGGAGGGGGAGGAGCTTTGACTCGTATTCTAATTTTGGGGGCGGGAGGGAGGCGTGGCCTGTCAGTCAGACTGAAAATCGTGAACGTGTGCTCGATTATAGCAGGCGAACGAATCTCGAGTTTTTGCGCTTTCTCTCGAGACGGGCCACGCTGACACTTTTTAACAGGCTAGATTGCAGTTCTGGAGAATGTGCCTTCTTTGTACATATGCATTCAGCTGTCTTCAGTCTTCGAGGCGCGGACACCGATGGCGTGAAGGACGATTTGGATCCAGCGAGTGCCACAAACTAAACGAAAACATCACTACAGAGCAGAGACAACTGAAACTGAAACGTGGAACGAGGACAAGTTGTGTTTTAATCACCCTAGTGAGCTGCCTTCTAAGGGAGCATCATAATTATTTGTAAATCATACAGATAGACTACAGGAGAGTTTTGCATTGGCATGTTGCAGTAAAGATACAAAATTAGATTAGAATCAATTATTTTTAGCCATGATTTCTGTAAAAATGAATATGCTTTATCTAATCAATAAAAATGTGGCAACAGATTACAAGCAATATAATTTATTAAATTGAACAAATTAGAATTGAGTAATAGTTAATCAAATTAATATTCTAATTAATTCTAATTTGTACAATTTAATTAATAATATTGCTTGTAATATGTTGCCACAATTTTATTGATTAGATAAGCATATTATTTTTTTCAGTGAACTCGAAATGCATTATGGGATTGCCTTCTCAATGAAGGATTTATATGATGCTTCGCTTACTGCCGTATTTCTCCATAAATTATTCCGGTAAATGAACTGATACATTTGCAAATATTATAAACACAATGAACATCTTTAAATTTAACGGTATTCAGAGCAGAACAAAACACAAGTATAAAATAAATAATTGTTTATATCGCGATTAATCGCATCCAAAATAAAAGTTTGTGTTTACATAATATATGTGGGTGCACTGTGTATAATTATTTTGTATATATACATATATATAAATACACACAAATGCATGTATATTTAAGAAAAAAATATTATTTATATTTATATATAATATAAATTATATATAAATATATACACAGTATATACATCTTAAATATATACAAGCATGTGTGTGTATTTATATATGCAAAATAATTATACACAGTGCACCCACATATATTATGTATATGTACACTTTTATTTTGGATGCGATTAATCGTTTGACAATATTGTGCATTCATTATAAACAACATTTAGAATTAAAAACACTGAAATATTTTGCGAATTTGACTTCATGAAATCGATATTTTTTATGGAATATCGCCGTCTTTGTTATAAATTGATTATCCGTGCACATCTTGAATCAGAACATCTTCCCCTCCCACTTGCAGCTTCTCTGATGACGAGGGCGGGGCAACCTGTCACTCGCATGAGATCAGCCAATAGCAAACCACAACCATCCAATCAATTCCCCACTGACACAATCAAGCCCCGCCTACTGTACACGTTGGAAGAAAAGACGAGCGTAACATTAACTGCATTGTTTCAGATGATAAAAACGTGACTTATTCGGGAAATACGAAAGCAGCTCACTAGGTTTTAGGACACGCTTTTGGAACAATAATCGCAACGTTTTTATTTTCTTCTGAACTCACGATATATTTTAGTAAGGCTTTATTCATTAATTTGTCTTCCAAAAGACTGTGTTTTTGACCTGGTGGGTCTTGTTGACCGGTTATCTACCTCAGAGTTTTGTTGTCCTCTGTTTTAATTGGTCGGGCTAGCAGGTTCAGCCCGCCCCTCCAGACCAAACGGGCCGCTCAGGAGCTGTCCATGTACACTTGATTTCTGTCAGGTTTTTTCTTTTCAGATACTTTGGTCCTTTTCTTCTTCTTCTTCTTCAAACAAAAAGTTTTTTTATTATTATTATTATTGTTGTTATCATTATAAGGAAAGTTGTGCGTTTGTTTTAGTGTCGTTTAGCGTTCAGATTCATCGTTTCGAAAGCAAAAAACAATGCTGCTTTTCATCACAAGATATTCCAGTAGTCCATAGGAGGTAGACAAGAAAGCGTGCGCGAGAGAGAGAGAGAGAGAGAGAGAGAGAGGGAAAGAGAGAGAGAAACCGCGATGCTGAAAGTTGCAAGACATCACTGTGGTATGAAGCCCATTTACCACACATAACACAAAAATAGGTAACGTTTTATTTTAACACGTTACTACATGTACTAACTATAGTAAAAACTGTAAATTATGCATAATAATAATGCATAAGTAACTAACCTTAACCATAACTCTGTAGTAATGTAGTTCATTTAATATTACTCAGTATTTATTTGAGGAAGTACAACGTAACAACGACGTCTTAAAATAAAGGTTTACAGGGTACTTGCTACAGAGTTACGGTTAAAGTTTGCATGTAATTATGCTCAATTTAAAGTTATTACTACAGTAACTACATGTACTATATTGTTACAAAAAAATCATGTTTTGGTATAAAAAGTTAAATTATGATTTAAAAAGTCATTTATGATCTCTAAAAGTCGTAATTATGACTCTCAATTTTGAGATGAAAAGATAAATTAATACTTAAGTCAAAATTATGACTTTAACTACATGTAACAAGGACTAAATTGCTACTAAATTAAATGTAACAAAAAATCATGTTCTGGATAAATCATATTTTTGGCATAAAAAGTTAAATTATGATTTAGAAAGTCATTTATTATTTCAAAGTCGTAATTATGACTGTCAGTTTTGAGATGAAAAGATAAATTAGTACTTAAGTCAAAATTGTGATTTAAACTACATGTAACAAGGACTAAAATGTTACAAAGAATTATGTTCTGGATAAATCATATTTTTTGGTATAAAAAGTTAAATTATGATTTAAAAAGTCATTTATGATTTTTAAAAGTCGTAATTACGACTGTCAATTTTGAGATGAAAAGATAAGTTAATACTTAAGTCAAAATTATGACTTAAAAACTACATGTAACAAGGACCAAATTACTACTAAATTAAATGTAACAAAGAGTTATGTTCTGAATAAATCATATTTTTTGGCATAAAAAGTTAAATTATTATTTAAAAAGTCATTTATTATTTTTAAAAGTCGTAATTATGACTGTCAATTTTGAGATGAAAAGATAAATTAGTACTTAAGTCAAAATTATGACTTAAAAAGTTGACGTACTAAGTTGAAATTTTTGAAAAGATAATTTTTAAATCTCTCTCAGTATCATAAGTTTGACTTTTTTATCTCGTAATTATGACTTGTGTAATAATTATGATTTACCGAAGCATGTTTTTTTTGTCTTATGCGTCAGAAATGGGCTTCCATACTATTGCTTTCAGACCGAGTCCAGACAGAGTTTTAACGGCGTATCCGTGGTGCTCAGCTCACAGCCGAGTCCATTCTTGACGTGTGTGTGTGTGTGTGTGTGTGTGTGTGTGGCAGCGAGTGTGTTTCTGTGGAGTTCTTGTGTGGCTCATGCTGCTAGTAACATCTGAATCCGAAGTGCCAATCTGTGTCTGGGTCAAAGAGTTGAAAAGAGTTGTTGTGCAGAGAGAAATTGCTCATGAATATGAAAAATCATGTACTAGACAGCCATTAAGTTATATGAAAAAAAAGTAATAATTTATGAAGAGAGAAGTTTTGTACAGACTGTTTGAAAAAATAAAAACAATAAAAAGATTTTCATAGAGATATCTATACGAGAGTTGATTTTGTAATTTCTTTCTCTCTGTTGTACGTGCCACACGCTTGCCAGTGGTATCTTGTACGTCCGGTTTATCAGAAACCTTCCTCTGTATATTTTCTTTTGTTTTCTGGAGTGTTTGTTGAAGCCAAAAAAAGCTCTTTTTCTCCCCTTTGTTTTTAGTAGATTGTTAATTAAGCTTTATTTCTGTTCATTTCTTTGAGATTTTTTGAATAAAAACACATTTTTGTTTTATTCATGTTGTCATTCATTCACCTGAAGCATGCACTACTGTAATGATATTTTTTATGGTATTTTCTTTAGATAATATTCAAAGTAAATAATGCCAGAACTGTCCTTTTTAGGGTTAGTTCGCCCAAAAATGAAAATGATGTCATTATTGACTCCCCCCTCATGCGGCGAGTCATTAATGATGACATCATTTTCATTTTTGGTGAACTATCCCTTTAAGTTGCCTGCTGTTTACCACGTGACCAGTGTGGCCCTCTCAGCAGTACTTGACTTTGACCAGCAGGTGTCAGTGTCTCCGTGAAAAGCTCATTTGTTAGTGCCTTTCGTATCGTCACTTTTCCAGAGACATGAAAGAGCAGAAGCTCCTATTTGTGGTCCATTAGAGCACCTGTACTCGCTGTGGACTATTATTCAGTAACATATGGACACAAGAATAAGGTTAAAAATGTGTTCAAAGAATCAAACACTGTGATAACAGGCTCCAATTGTTCACTCAGATGTTAATTTATATATCTAAACAAGACAAAGCCAACACATGTACACAAACGCTCCAGGTAAGTGATTCACGTAAATCTCTCTCTCTTAAAATTGTCAATAAAAGAAAGTAAATTCAAGCAAAATAGTTGGTCATAAAATACAGTTTGATATGGTCTTTTACAAATTTAACAAACCTTGATAAATGAGAGAGAAAGACAAGAGTGGTTATTCAATCGGTCCTCTGTGTTGTGTATATTATTCATTACAGTTCTATATGAATATAGAAATATTTTGCTGTGTGCGTGTGTGGAGAGTTATGGAAATACAGTTTTTGCACTGTATGAATTAAAAAGTTCATTTGAATAATAAATGATCTACTTTTGTATACTATACTAATTTCTAATACACTGAATATGTATATAATTACAGATAATTGTAATTATAATATATAAATACATATAATTATGTATTATTTATATACTATTGTAGTATTTATGAATATTTTTTATTTATCTTTAATTTAATTTTACCATTCTATTTCATCAGAAACGATCTTAAAACAGGGATTTAATTGTAAAATACCGAACTTGCATCAGTCCATGCAGCGAGAGCGCCATCTAAAGGCCGCGTCTGAGATCCACACCAAATATTGCTTTGGTTTGGCAACTAACTAAAAATCAATGTTTAAGTTGAAGTACTAAAATGACTATTAAATAATATCTATAAGTGATTATAGAACAAAGTTTTTGTTTCGTAAAAACGCGTTTGAAACTAAATATTTTAGGCTATTTTTCTTTGCTTTTTATGTTCTGAGAACAGGTTTTTAAAGACATACTCGACCTAATAAGGTTCACAAAGTAGACTATCCCCAAAATCTTTAAAAATGTGAAGAAGAATATCTCAGCACGATGAGCTGGCAATGATCACAGACACACATTTATTTTATTAATGTTATTATTATTCCACAGACGCCTGGTCAGTTGAGAAAGTACTAGTTTCTTTAAACAACTGTAACTCTGTTTATTTTTGCACTAAGTGTCTCAGACTTTGATATATAATATTCATCATAATATTTCTATGTGTGCCTGCTTAAAATGACAGCTTATTTAGGCTAATAAAGTTTCCTTTAAAATTTTACGTAGGCCTATTCCTAAACCGAAAAAGATGAAAACATGAATACATTTATCTATTTTTTACATTAATAAATTTAATTTTTCATGGCATAGGCCTGATTAATGACGTCCCCATCTTATTTCATTTAACGTTTAATTTAAAATGGTAAACATCTGGAAAAATATTTTCATATGCATGTCCTTTTGATTAAGAAGATTCAACATTTTTTTAATGTATTTTATTATTAGAATTTTTATTACGTAACTTTAAAAAATGAACTTTAAAGCAAACAAGCACTAAAGGCCTATCATCTCTGTGTTCAGTCAGACAGGTGTTTTATCCGATTGTATGATGGTGTGAGTTCACTGTAGTCACGTAGCCTAAATTCCTGTGGGATTTGATGGCTCGAGGCTCTTTAGTCTAGTTAACAGTGCCAAAATAATATCTGAAAGGTCATCGGTCATCTATCTGTGCTTTAATATACAGTAATACAACTTAATAATGCACAAAATCTACGCTTAGCTACATAGCAACACCATTACAAAACTAGAAACAATGCATTTAACCCCTAACTAACCAAGTTAAATTATTGTTGTGTGTGTGTGTGTGTGTGTGTGTGTGTGTGTGTGTGTGTGTGTGTGTGTGTGTGTGTGTGTGTGTGTGTGTGTGTGTGTGTGTGTGTGTGTGTGTGTGTGTGTGTGTGTGTGTGTGTGTGTGTGTGTGTGTGTGTGTGTGTGTGTGTGTGTCGCGGCTCAGCGCTCAGGCTCAGCCATGATATCTGCACTGTGTTGAAAACATGGAGTCCAGTTTTCGTCATTTCACAGTGTTTTGCACCGTTCTTCTTGTTCTCACGTGCCGTTTCGCGCGAGGAGAGGACACGTCTGGTGGTGGTGAGTAGTTTGCGTTAGAAAGTGTTTGTTACGCGTTTACCGCTAAGCTCGTTACTGTATTGTTTGTTTTAATGGCGATGCGACAACAAGATTGAACTTTATCAGAGTTCATCTGAGATCTCTAGTGTTCTCGTTCACGTCACGAGAAACGGTTACATTGTTTCTTTTGAGTTACATTTGAAAGTTCTGAAATGGAACGTCAAAGTTCTCTTCAAAGTTCTCCATCACAATGTCACGAGCTTTGACTTCTGTCTTAGCTAGACTGGGAAAAAAATAGTCAGGCTCTAAAAATAAAAGGGGAAGCTCAACATAAACGTTGTTTTGTTAGTTATAACGTTAGTTAGTTTTAATTATCGATACTGTAACAATATAATGATGAATAATTCCTAAACGTTTTCTGTCACGTTGTTTCGGTTTTTGGTGACAGTGACCGAACTTTCTGGAAATATGCAGATTGATTTTGATTTTCCTGAAATTATAATTTTTTTTCATGCATGTAATTGAAATGCATGTAGTGTTTACTTATACTTTTCATCAGCAAGGAATTGTTTTGCAACCTCTAAATGTTTATAGTAATAATAATTCACCCAAAATGCAACTCCTGTCATCATGTACTCATATACTTATGCAAACCAGTATGCTACCATACAACATTGGCACTATTTGGAGTCATTATCAAAACATCATTGGTTCTCGCACTGAAAAAATAATAAAATTATTTCAAATATACATATACGTCATCCACATCAAACATCCTTAAATCAAGGCCAACTGGAGAAAATTAATTAGATATTAAGTTTTGCTTAATTTAGTTTATGCTTCAAACAAGAAAATATATTTCACAATGGAGTAAGAAGTTATATTTTTCGTTTTCAGCAAAAACTCACTTAGTTTTTGATTATTTTTTCAGAGAATAAAACTTGATATATTATGGCATTGTGCATTTCAAGAAAAAAATCTTGAATGTTTAGATGTTTGTACTGGAAAACAAGACAAAAATATGGAGGAAGAGCATATTTTGCATGTCATTTACATATTGTCTGGTGTTATTTTTGATTTGTGGACTTCAACAGCTATATTTCTTGTTCCAGAAGAATATTGGAAATACAGTTCATAGGTCATGTGAACTACTGCTAAGATACTTTTGTGAGGTTTTTATGTCCTTTTTGAGTTTGACCGATGCAACTATGAAACGTTGTCTCAAGTGTTCCATGAAAACAAACGTAAAACAAAACATTTTTATCGCTGCTACCTCGTGTAAAAACCTGGTTAGGACTTGTTGAACCCAAAAAAACGCCTTGTCTGCACAGACTGCCCCGCAGATGGACGAACATGGTTGCCGTTCGGCCTCAACTGCTATCATTTCATCCATGGAGATGAGGACGTAGCCAAGAGCTACACTTTTGGAGATGCAAAAGTCAAGTGTGGAAGATATGGTAATTGCTTTTTTTACGTTTTGCAAATATAATCATCTAAACTTGTATATTGTTTTATACACTAACCTTCCCATTACATTTTTAGATCTCTTGACGGTAAAAAGTGCTGAGGAGAATGACTTCATCGTTAACTACAGCCCTTTTGTGTGGAAAGGCAAAATGAACGTTTGGCTGGGAATGTACTACGACAGCGACGGTGAGTTTAATTTTCTTTAAACATCAGAAGGATCTAGATTTGGTTTCTTATTGTGAATATTTCATCTGTGCATGCCATTTTAGAGAAAATATGTGTGTTTTCATAATCTTTCATCAAAATGTAAATGTAATAATCTGCTCAACTTCTGAAACAAATGTGTCGGCTGACATCACAAATCCCTTTTCCTTTTAAACCCCTCCCCTCAAACTATCATCCTTCACTCTAGAGAGTGACAGGACTGGGCGATAAAATGATAGTGATGTAATTTACCCCTATAACATAATAACAAAAGTTCTATAAGTGTTTGATATAATGTTCATGCACTATTCACACGACTATTGAACAATGCTGTGAGATCCAGTGAGAAGCGTTTGAGTTCTCCCATACAACCCACAAATCAAATGCCTTGTGATTTAAACCAACGCCAGATAACATCAGAGAATGTCTAATTGAAGAGAATTGGCACTGGCTGGTTACTTCCGGGTTGTGGACTGGCTGCAGTAACACGTCTCTGTCCATGCGGGGGCGCTCGCGGTCGAGTGCGGAATGAATGGGAGTCAATGGGGTTTCACCCCCAGAAATCCACTTTTCTCAGGATGTAATTTTTTGTCAAGTAATTTGAAAGTTGCATTCAAAAGGGAGGGCTAAGATAATACACTTGCATTTTTAAGTTCACTTATCTGTTCTAAAAATACATTCAAAAATGTGATGACGTCACACAATAGCAGAATGCTAGCGTTTTCCGGCCAACAACGGCCTAACCTGTAAGAAATCAAAAGGACATAAGTACGCGTTCATTCGACTTTTGGCCTATAATCTATATTGAACTTGCGGAATCAACAATAAAATCTATGTTAATTTAACGACAAGCAGGTGAAAGAGACGCATTTAGCCGTTTAGCCCCATAGACTCTTATTCATTCTGCTCTTGCCCGCGATCACCTCCAGTGGAATTCTAATGGAACTGCAACCAAGATGATACACAACGGGGCTAATAGGAAGTGCCAAGGCTCTCCGTTAGACGGGCTCTGATAACATTCTCAACAACACTAATGCGGAAAACAGGAGAAACATGAGTGACAACCAAACTGTTAGAAGGCTTTTCCAACTACAAATCACATACATTTACCATGGATTTACTCTAGTAATGCAATTGCAAACTGTAACCGGTATTGTGGCAGAAATGTGGGGTATTCAATTTCATATCAATTTTTTTTTAATTATATTATCAATGTAGACATTAAGGCCCGGTTTCACTAGCAGGGTTTAGATTAAGATAGGGTTAGGCCTTAGTTCAATGAAGACATTTATGTTTGCCTTAGTAAAAACATCACTGATGATGTGGGCCTCGCGTTGCGTGTGCCGCTGGTATACATTTAGCAATCATGCTTCATACTACAGTCATGTTAAAAACTAAAAACATCAATGTATTCACTCATCCATAAAAGATCCATCAGCTTGACGACAAGATCCATAATTCCGCTTAATAAGAATATACGTCATCAATATACTGTACGCCTTTGTTATTGTAAGAGGTTAGCGACCCCTGGTGGCGAGAAAATCTTGCATAATGTACCTTTAATTCAAATTTTCTTTAAAAAAAATTTTTTTTTCATTATAAACACCAAAACACAGTAGAAGAGATGCTTAAGCATGTTATTGGACGTGGTCCAGCGTCTCTACACTGGAATGCAGCTGAACTTCACTAATCTGTTCAGACCAGCGCCTGTGGAAAAGCGTTGTTTACCAGACTGTTGCTTACACTGTGAAAAACCTTAACCAGTCTGTTTAGTTGCAGAGGATTATATGCCTGGTGTTGCTGAGAGTGTGTATAACTTCTAAATGAGTGAATCATGAGTAGATGCTTTCCGTTTTAAACACTTTAAGCAAACATTTTGGCATGTCGTTCTGAGCACTTCTTTCTTCCATGGACGAATGTTCAAGCTGTTCTTTTGTGTTTGTTCTGACGGCTCTGCCAGGTCTGACATCACTTACACTAAAAATAATATGGGTTTGAATGGCATGATGAGAATGAGTACATGATGACAGATTGTCCTTTAAAGTTGCTCAGTCTCTTTGTTATATTGCTAAACACACATTAAAGGAGTAGTTCACTTTTAAAAACTTTAACTGAAAATTTACTCAATCCCGTGTCATCTAAGATGTCCATGTCTTTCTTTCTTTAAAAGAGAAAAGAAATTAAGGTTTTTGATGAAAACATTCCAGGATTTTTCTCCATATAATGGACTTCAATGGGGACCAAACGGTTCAAGGTCCAAATGAGAGTTTCAGTGCAGCTTCAAAGGGCTTTAAACGACACCAGACATTGAATAAGGGTCTTATCAAGCGAAACGATCGCTCATTTAAAAAATAAATTAAAAAAGTTTAAGGTTTATAAGCCCAAATGGTTGCCTTGTTCTGTTCTGTGATGAGCGTTCGTGACTCTCCCATTCAAACTCGTTTATCAAAATGAACAAATCTTTTTTCAAGTCATGACTCGTAAGACCCTTATTCATCGTCTGGAGTCGTTTAAAGCCCTTTGAAGCTGCACTGAAACTCTCATTTGGACCTTGAACCGTTTGGTCCCCATTGAAGTCCATTATATGGAGAAAAATCCTGGAATGTTTTCATCAAAAACCTTCATTTCTTTTCGACTGAAGAAAGAAAGACATGGACATCTTGGATGACATGGGGGTGAGTAAATTATCAGCAAAAGTTTTTTAAAGTGAACTACTCCTTTAAAGTTTCGAGCTGTTTTCCTCTAGTGCACTTTTCACACGTGTCGTCACACAACACAAGGAAATCCTGTTATTTTAGGGGCGGATTCAAAGAATACATCATCCACACCCAGAGTCCAGATGCTTTCAAGTGACGACTATAGAAACATATTCCAGACGCCACATGTGTGTATCAGTGTGTGATGAAAGACTTCACTTAGTTATTGAACAATGAACCCGAGGACAATGTGAACTTTGATCATCTGAGTGAGACTCAGCAAGTGTTACATTGTTGTTTCGTTCATCATGTATTTGCATGTACTTTTAGTGTGCCAAACCTAAACATTTGGCGTGGGGTTTTGTTGAAGGTGAAATAAGGAATTGCAGTTGGGTTGAAAATGATGAATGAGTTACTATATGTCATTGCTTTCCAGCAAAAATATGTGCATACCTTATAAATGATGTTATTCTTTTATAATCGAGTATAGAGTTTTAAATGGAGGACCTAATTCGGTCAATCATAATATATGAACAGCTGCTTGCATCACTACCAATCCATATCCACCTTTATTTCTTTGATTTATGAATAGCTTCATTATTATTCATCTGTGCAGGTGGGCTTTAGTGATCAAGTTGAGTCCCGACAGAAATCTTATGTGTTAAAGATTATATGATCTTGTGAAATAAATGTCACAGTGAAAGCTTTCCTATGGCAAGCCGTTTTAGCTTTTATTCATTTCCAGGATGATTCAATTGCTGCTATCTGTATTTTTGTATAAGTTTATTTTTTTACTAGGAGAAATATAATTTTTGATATCAATAATTACATTGTTACTAGTTAAAATGCGAATTCATCAATAATTAAATTGTCACTAGTTGAAATGTCTATTCTTGATATCAACAATTCAATTGGTACTAGTAAAAATTATAATTTTTAGTATCTGAAAATGTATTTCTGATATCAATATTATTTCAGATATCTAAAATGACTTTCTTACTAGTAACAATCACATTCATGATATCAGAAATTAACATTGTCACTAGTAAAATTGAATTATTGATATCAAAAATGATCGTTACTAGCAATTAAATTGTGGATATCAAGAATAGACATTTCAACTAGTAACAATTTAATTCTTGATATCAAAAATAAAGGTTTTTACTAGTAATAATTGTATTTTTGATATGTGAAATTGGAATTTCAACTAGTAAGACAACAATTGGTTTTGAATGGCAGCCTATGGTGACATTTCACTTGTGAAAACACAATTGTTGATATCAAGCATTCATATCCTGGAAATTAATAAAAGCTAAAACGGCTTGCCATACTATCCTGTTGTTTTCACTGAGAATGTGTGTATGAAATATGTCTGGTTACATCGTGTCTCTGCAGAAGATGTCTTCAAGTGGCATGACGATAACAGCGTGTTGCGCTATAATAACTGGGAGAACGGCGGCTCGGATGACACGGATCTGCCTCTCATGGACACGTGTGTCGCCCTTCACTCCAACACTGGGAAATGGGAAAACATCAGCTGCACGGAAGAGCCTGAGAATGGGGTAGTGTGTCAGACCAGTAAGTTCACAATTGTGAATTTGTGTTTTTAGTTTTGTATATTTTATTTTAATTTTAAAGTTTTAGTGATATTGTTGTTGTTGTTTTTAACAATATAACAATGTAAAAAAAATGTATTTTTTTTTTTGTCATTTTAATAGTTTTTTATCATTATTATCTTCTTTTTTTCAGTTTTAGTTATTTTTGTACATCAAGTTAATCTAAATGAAAATGAGAAATGATGCTTTTGCAACTAGGGGTGGGAATCTCTAGGCACCTCACGATTCGATTCTGATTCAGAGGGTTGCGATTCGATGCTAAAGCAATTATTGATTCTCTGAATCTTTTTGTGTGTGTGAGAGAGAGACTATAAATACTTTGCTTTAAAACAGTACAAAGTAATCACCCATAATGAATTAACATACAATATATTTTATTAACATTGCAAAGAACCAACAGGAAAATAATTCTGTGCCTGAACTAGCAGCATACTTGTAGTAAATTAATATTATAACGACCGGTACAGCCAAGTGTTTTTCCTCCAAACGTGTCATATGGCTTCTCATATTCGTTGTGTTTCCGTCGTTAGTTTTATTCTACAAAGTTTACAACTACCGTGGCTGTTGTCCAGCTCCTTTTCCCTTCAACTTCATTGAAGCCAAAGTATTTCCACACATCAGCTTTTAACGCGGCGGGTGTTTGGATCTCGGATCTTGCCATAGACGTTAAAAGAAAGGATCTTGCGCGCCTTCGCGTCTCTGTTATGTGCACGCCACAGACGGTCCGGCCACTGCACTTCCGTGCTTCAGAGTTCCGCCTTTCGCGTTCCGTCAATATTACGTCATATATGTATATATATGAAATTTGTTTGTTTAGAAAATTGATTCTTGACATTTGTGAATCGATTCAGAATGCGATGCATCTAAGAATCGATTTTCCCCCTCCCCTATTGTCAACTAGTTAGTTACTTAGTTTCAACTTTCAAAATGTGGAAATTCTCCTTTGGCTTCTCATTAAAACACAAGCTTTACACAATATACAAAATGAAAGATATTCTCACTAAAGAGATGCTTACCCTCTAGTTTTTGGATATTTTGTTTTATTTCAAGCAAAAAAATAAAAATAAATGTTATGCTTTTGGTTGAAGCTCCACAATTATTGTCTAAACCATCACAATCTCATCACAAAAACAGTTTTTAACTACACACTGTCATTATTCATCTATTACAATAATTAAAATCGTTACGCCAGTAGGTGGCAACAAGTGACTGTTAAAAAATAATTTCTCAATGAATCATTCAAGAGATTCTGAAAAAAAAAGATTCACCCAGTAATGAAATGGTCTTTAAGCAAGTCATTGAATCATTCATTAAAAAATTAATTCAAAATTAAATATCTGTAAATGATTCTGAAATTAGGAGGGAGCTCTAAAATATCCAGAGAAAGCTCACTGTGAATGTCTCATCCAATGGGATTTAATATATATATATACATACATATACATATACAGTACTGTTCAAAAGTCTTTGGCATATTAGTATTTTCACCAAAAAATGTTTTTAAGCCAGTTATTTATTTACACTTAGCCTAGTTATTTACACTGAAGTGTGTCAGTAGGAAATATCAGTTTACATTTCTAAAGATTCCTTTTGCCATTAAAGGAGCTGTATGCAAGACATGTATTTCAATTAGTCATACATTTCCCTGATATGTCTCTAGACATTAAGAAATCATGTTCATTTCAAGTACTTTATATTGCAGGATAGACCGCTCTACAGTAATTTGAAAGTGATTGCAGTACCAGTTTTGTCCACAATCTTGCATACGGCTCCTTTAATTGTAACAATCTAGTGAGATTTTCATATGCACAAGGAGTCTGACATCAGATCAGCCACTTTGATCTGATTTTTTAATATCAATGCACATAAAAATAGTACTTTGACCCCCAAATTTTCTGATCTGTTTTTCAGAGGCAGTCTGGATAAGCCCATCCAGTAAGTATGATCTTGAATTATGCTTGTAATATTACTAGTATCACTTACTTACTAGTATTCCTGTACACAGGTTTTCCTAATTTTTGTCCAATCAAGACACAAAATGTCCAAAATGAGTAATTTCCTATGTAAAGTCTTGTTTTTGTGATCCGTCTCCAGAGAACAGTCCTCTTCTCTCGGCTCTGGTCATCATCAGTGTGGTCCTCATACTGGTTGTCTCTGCTGTGATTTGGTTCCTTCACCAAAGAAACAACCCGGATTCATCCATCCTCAACCTGATCGAGTACCACCCGCCCTTCAGATCCCCGTCCAACGATCAGACCTGCTTGGTAGAAGCTGAAGAAATCGAGGAGATGCCTTAGAGCTCAGTGGCTGTGATGATGAAGATGATGATGATGATGTTCCCAGGTTAGAATAAGCTGCAGCCGTTCTTGGAGATCGTTTGAACTCGTCTCTTCACCGGTTTCTCAACTACGACAGAGCGAAACACAGGCAAACTCAAATGATCTCTCTTTCTCATGGGTGGATTGGAGGACTGGATGGGGAAATATTGTATGTAAGAGTTGCTGGGGTTTCATTACACAGCATCTCATCTGGTTATTGACTCTTTTTGCTTTACTAATATTTCCTCTGAACTACATTATGTCAATTTGGTGAGATTAGTTTCTTTATCAAGCTCTGAAAAGAGCAAAAAATGCCATGTATTCTTGTGCACTGTAATCCAGGTCAGTTTATAGATTAGTGTGAGAAAGTATAAGTGGTAATTCAGTGAAAAATCAAACAGAGATCATGTGTTAATGTTTTTGCTTGTTTCTGTTGTGAGATCCACTAAATGGGAAGTTTTGTCCGATTTATTTTTGTCCAGTGTTCATTCTCCGTTGGAAAGGTTACAAATACATGTTTGTCACGTTTTTAGATATGGATACTTCCTGATTGCCAATCACAATATTTTATAAATGTTGTTGTTTTTATTTTGGATTTGCCACTAACAGTTGTCTATTATGTTACGAATGATTATGAATGTATCCATACATGAACAAGCCATTTCTCAAAGAGAAACTAATCAACTGTTGGTCTTTAAAAGCGAATAAAGATTCATCAAACGCTTCATTTTGTTTTCATTTCTGACAACCGAACTCGATTTAATGCTTCTGTAAGCAGTTTCAGGACAACTTCAAGCACACGGCGGCTCAATGAAACCTCAGCAAACACAGAATTAGCAGTTGCTGAATAAAGAAGCTCCTGAACATATATAAGCAGACGCTTGTGTCCAGATGAATCTGTGCTGGATGTGTATTGTGTGATTAGAGAGAGATCAGGATGAAGTACAGTTAATTGAGGGCAGATGAATTACCCTCTGGGATTTTTATAGATCACTGTCATTATTCTATCCTGAGCGTGTCAGTTTCTCTCTGTATCTCCAGCTGCTTCATCCACACATGTTTGGTCATGTTATGACTGTACTGCTTTCAGTGGCACGCAATGTGAAGTTGATAATAAATAGGTTTCACAATAGGATCTGCTAGTCATCATCGTCGTCCTGGAAGTGGAAGAGTATTATATCAATAGATTTGATGAATGGGCTCTATGCACGGCGGTATTTCCGGTGAAGCATTAGGGATGCTCGATAACTTCCGCCGATCATAGAGTCCAATGCAATACCGAGAATGTATATTGAATTTTATACTCCATGGTTATACTAATGAAACGTTAGTCACAAAAACAGATAAAACAGACACCCCTCGTTGTGTTTATGCTTCTTTTTAAAATTATATTAAATAAACATAACTATATATAAAATTACATCTAAACGTATGTACGTTTCGTTTCAAAGACGGGAGGACAGTAAATATTGAAGACTCTGCCATAATCCCGTTTTCTCCGGTTTTCCTCCGCTTTAATTTACACAACCGGAAATGGACGAGCATCCTTACGTCAAATGCGGAACTTATGCGTGCATATAGCCTATTCTGAGATGTTTTGTGTTAGTTGTTCTGATCATTTCCGGTTTTCTTCCCACCGGAGCCATTTCAAAATGTCGGCTGCGTGAAATCAACCTAAAGCCCAAAACTTTCCTAAATGGGAGGGATATTTTTATATAATGTCATATATGTAAATATACTGACTTTTTATTGACATCAAAGTGGTTTCGCTGGTGAAAATAGCAGATCCTCCTAAAATACGACTTGTAAGAGTCTTTAGGGTTGTTTTAATTTATTTACTCTGCGCACGCGCGCGCGAGTGTGTAGGCTAATACCGTAGTAATGCTGGCATGGCAGTGTTGGAATTAATTAATTTAACTTTCCATCAGCATAGGTAAATGATCTGCAGCTATAAATGTGCATCATGCAAACTAGTCATTTTGGTGGTTCACCCGCAGACTTCACTTCATTGAAGGTTATCATTGATGACCACTAGAGGACGCTGTTACTCGAGAAATGATCCCTGTACCAGAGATGGGCAGAGTTTACAGCTATAATAACCCTAATCAAACATACATGGACAGGCTGATTAAGGTCTTAAAGGGATAGTTCACTTTGAAATTAATTTTTGGCTGATTTTGCTTTCAAGGGCATCCAAGATGTAGGTGTCTTTGTTTCTGCAGTAGTTTCAATTTTGATATTTTTAGGTCAAACCGTTCGTGTCTGTCAGTCATATAATGGAGGTCTATGGTCACCACCTCAAAGAGCATTCACAGAGAAGTCCAAATTAAACATGATTTAATGACTCATAAATATAAGTACACATTGATGGCCTAAGGCACGAAACGAGCGGTTTGTGTGAGAAAACGAACAGTATTTATATCGTTTTTACCTCTTGCTACCACAGCCACAAAGCACCCGCGCCCTCAGATCACTTGGACGTGGCTGTGGTTACAAGAGGTAAAACGATATAAATACTGTTTTTTCTCACACAAACCGCTTGTTTCGTGTCTTAGGCCATCAATGTGTACTTACATTTACGAGTCATTAAATCATGTTTAATTTGGACTTCTCTGTGCATTCTCTTCGAGGTGGTGACCATAGACCTCCATTATATGACTAACAGACAAGAACGGTTTGACCTAGAAATATCAAAATTGAAAATACTATGGAAACAAAGACACCTACATCTTGGATGCCCTTGAGGTAAGATAAAACACACCAAAAATTATTTCAAAGTGAACTATCCCTTTAAAGCTAAAGGTAGATTTGTTATCAGGGTTGAAGTTGCCCTGTTGTAGACAGAGAAATCACAGATGCATTTTGTGCATGAAGATTGTTTGAAACAACCTTTGACATCAACAAGAAAAGATATGAGTATGTGTTGGATATATTAACTCCTTCCTTTTAAAATAATGTAAAATGCTATAGTTGCATTTGAGCATTGCATCCACAATCTGGTCATACATTTTCATAGAATACGTCTGCAATCAGTTTCTTCCTGATCCTTTCTCTTGTTTCAATGCAGTTCTAGACTCTTAAAATGAATATCTGTTAATCCTAAGGTCTGGATCAGGATATTGAAGTGTCATCGTGTCTGTTTTCACAGTTCTCAGCACAGGTAAAGAGATAGTTCAGAAGAAGTGAACGGTACGCCTCTTTGCACTCTGTTCTTGGCAGGAACTGAAAGCACTTGCACATATTTCTAGGGTTTTAAGTTTATGTTTGGTGAATTAGTAATGAATTGCAGTCACGTCAACAACACCAAACCTCAGCCAGATGGTACAAGGAGCAAAGACGCTTAGAAAGACACAAAGTCTGATTTTTATTTCACTTGTAAATAAACAAAACATGAATGACTAATCATGAGGTTTCACACACAGATCTCAAATCCAATCTCAGACTCAGACTCTTGTCACTGTCATTTTGCAATAAAATCAGACTCATGAAGAGTATCAGACAGCATAAGTCTTATGAAAAATATGTTTAGCTGTTCAGTATGGAAGCTTAATATAAAAGGTAATTGCAACTTTTTTTCTCACAATTGCACAATTCTGACTTTATGACACTCTTTTCTTTAAATGTAAATTCACAATTTGTGATATAACAAGTTTATCTTTTAAAATGTTTTAAAACTTCCATGGTTCAGACTACAGATAAGTCAACATTTATTTCTATAGCACATTTAAAAACAGCACAAGTGCTAAGATATCTATTCAGACACAACAGCATCAAACACCATAGGGTTAAGAACACACACTATGCCAACAGACTGAAGTCCGATTGTAACTCAGAGAGAAGGCTTGTGCTGCTGTTTTGTTATAAATCTTGCAAACAGGTGAAAAAATATATCACAGTGCCTTTGTGCTGATGGGAAATAGGATTCTTATCTCTTGTGTGGTTTAGACATTGTGAATCATTTTGCAAGTAACTGTCAGGGCAAAGTCCAACTGAAGATACACACACACACAAACAAACACACACTTCAGTTTGTGCTTCCTGCGTTTGTCTCCAGTCTTGTGAAACATTATAGAAAACACTAGGCCTGGTGTGTGCATGTTCAAGTCTCAATATCACAATGCTGGAGCATTCCGGCTGGTTGTCAGGGCATTGCTATGTGGTTGCTAAGGTTTTCTAAGTGGTTGTTAGTGTGTTGCTGTGTAGTTTGAAGGGTGTTTAGGTGGTTGCCAAGAGGCTGTTATTCTGGGTGGTTGCCAGGATGATGCCATATGGTTTCTGTGTACCGAGTGCTTGTTAGTGTGTTGCTATGTGGTTGCTAGGATAATCTAGGTGGCTGACAAGGTGTTGCTATGTGGTTGCTAGGGTAATCTAGGTGGTTGCCAAGGTGTTGCTATGTGATTTCTAAGGTTGTCTTTCTGGTTGTGTTTGTGTTGCTAGGGTGTGTTTGATTGTTGCCATGTGGTTGCTAAATAATGCTGGTTGTTTGTGTCTTGCTATGTGGTTTTTAGGTGTTCTGGGTGGTTGCCAGGGCGTTGCTAATGTGTGTGGTTTCTAGTGTGTTCTTTGTGGTTGTGTTGCTATGTGATTTCCAGGCCTTTGTTATGTGGCTTGCTAAAGGTGCCCTGAATGGTTGTGTGTTGCTTTGTGGTTGCTAGGGTAATCTAGGAGTTTGCTAAGTGGTTGTTGGTGTGTTGCTGTGTAGTTTGAAGGGTGTTTAGGTGGTTGCCAAGAGGCTGTTATTCTGGGTGGTTGCCAGGATGATGCCATGTGGTTTCTGTGTACCGAGTGCTTGTTAGTGTGTTGCTATGTGGTTGCTAGGATAATCTATAGGTGGCTGCCATGGTGTTGCTATGTGGTTGCTAGGGTAATCTAGGTGGTTGCCAAGGTGTTGCTATGTGATTTCTAAGGTTGTCTTTCTGGTTGTGTTTGTGTTGCTAGGGTGTGTTTGATTGTTGCCATGTGGTTGTTAAATTATGCTGGTTGTTTGTGTCTTGCTATGTGGTTTTTGGGGTGTTTTGAGTGGTTGCCAGGGCGTTGCTAATGTGTGTGGTTTCTGTTACAATATGTTATATATGGTCATAAGGAAGTGACAGACTATGTATGGTTGAACCCTGAGTCCTGTGTATGTGACGTCATTGAGATGCGCAAGCACGTGAAGTAAAGAGAAGCACTGAGAAGCATGCGGTTGTGAGATTCATTTATTTTATAGAAATAGAGTGAGTGTCATACAGAGCCAAGCATAACAGTTTCTAGTGTGTTCTTTGTGGTTGTGTTGCTATGTGATTTCCAGGCCTTTGTTATGTGGCTTGCTAAAGGTGCCCTGAATGGGTGTGTGCTGCTTTGTGGTTGCTAGGGTAATCTAGGAGTTTGCCAAGGTGTTGCAATGTGATTTCTAAGATTGTCTTTCTGGTTGTGTTTGTGTTGCTAGGGTGTTTTTGGTTGTTGCCATGTGGTTGCTAAAGTATGCTGGTTGTTTGTGTCTTGCTATGTGGTTGCTGGGGTTTTCTGGGTGGTTGCCAGGGCGTTGCTACTGTATGTTGTATGTCTGAGGACGGAGTTCTTTGTTGTTGTTAGTGTGTTGCTGTGTGGTTGCCAGGGTGTTGTCATGTGATTGCTAAGGTGTTTTGTGTGGTCATTGGTGTGTTTCTCTGCAGTTGCTAGGGTGTTCTTGGTGGTTGCCAGGGCGTTGCTATTGTATCTGAGGAGTTCTTTGTTGTTGTTAGTGTGTTGCTGTGTGGTTGCCAGGGCGTTGTCATGTGATTGCTAAGGTGTTTTGAGTGGTCACTGGTGTGTTTCTATGCAGTTGCTAGTGTGTTCTGGGTGTGAAGGGCATAAATGCTTTCAGACTCCAAGCAGCTGAGGACTGGTTTCTCACACTTTGTACTGGTTTCTCACACTTTCCCAGGGTTCGGCTCGCTGTCTGGACCTCTTAGGACATGACAAAAGCCAGGTCAACAAAGCCTAATTTATTAGAGGAGGACACAATAGCTGCTCTGAGGGAGAGGGGAGGCTCCTGCATCTGTGTATGAGAGAAAGAAATGGGGCTTACTAATAATAATGAAACAATAGACAAACCCAAGTGTTTCGTCTGAGTGACTCCTTCCGTTTTTTCTTTCTTTCAGTTTTCACCACGGCATCAGTATTCGTATAAGAGTAAGTTTCACAAACCTGAGTCCTATCTCACCCCAAGATCAGAAGAAAGAAATTATATTTTGGTTAAAGGATATAAATCTGGTTTTAAGATAATTTTTTAAGAATATTTTTTTTACCTTCCACTCATGTTTTTGTTGAGTTTTCAAAAATACGTTTATGTTTTTGCAATTTTGTGTTTTTTTCATTATCATAAAATTGTATTACAGTGTTTCAGGCTCAGCCAATCTGCTTTACTCTATTGGCATTCAAAAAAACATGTCAGCCATTATTTTCATAACAATAAAGTACCCTCAAAAAAACATATGACAGCAGCCCCCCTAATTCTCATTACTGTAATGTGAAAAAAATGATATATTATTTATAATTCATATTATTTATGCATCATAGTTGTTTTATCTATTGCCTTACATTTGTACTAGTACTGTCAAATCGATTAATTGCGATTAATAGCATCTAACATATTTATTTACACACTTTTATGTTAGAAGCGATTAATCGCGATTAATTGATTTGACAGAATACATTTATTGTGATTGAAAAATATTTTTTGTAATACAACAAAAATGATAATCTAATGGAAATTACCAAAAAATACTTCAAGTCATGAAAATAATGCACAATTTAATTGACCATGTTAATTGCACAATTTAATTGATGCAATATATATATATATATATATATATATATTGCATCAATTAAATTGTGCAATTAAGAATTAAAATATATATAATAATATATATATTATTTAAGAGTGAAAAGGTTTTGGTTAGATTCAGTAAGGTTCCTATGGCAGTTTTTTTTTTTTTTTTTGTGCTGGTGATCTTTCCACTGTTTGATTAATTAATTTGACTCAAAATAAAAAAATATTATAGCACTGGAAATGAATGAATGTATTGCATTATTTTTAAAAGGGATGATTTATGTGATTAATTGAGCTCTTGGTACCAAATGCAGTAGAAGCCAGAGTCCAAATGATGCACCACCCGCTTCCACTTTAATTATACGGTGTCACGCGGTGCTTGATTTTTTTTTTAAACAGACCTTTGCTTGCTTTTGTCTTCCGTCTCCCTCTTTTTACATCTTTCCAGCTGTCTGTTGTCCAGGAGATGGATGGTTTCTGAGGAGCATACATTACGGAGAAGCCTGCCACTATTGTGATTATGGCTGTAATGGCCTGTTTTTGATCAAATAACACCAAAGGCATCTCATTCGCACGTCTCGTGCTGGTGCATGGAGGAGGTAAAGGTTAGCTTTGACCTGACACAGCTAATTAAAAGGGACAACGTTCAGCGTTAATATGACAAGACACAAACTGACAGTTGGCATGGAAATGTGCATACCAGATGCCCTGTGCACACCACCAGACATGTGCCGTTTTCTCACGTCCTTTGTTAAGACAATATGGTGTTTGCACACAGAACGACATGGCAGATTTGCATGATTAACCTAGAAGTACATGATTTGATTTTACATTTTCTGGGGAAAAAGAGCCTTGCAAAAGTCACCCGCACAATCGTAGGTGGTTTTTATTCAACAACATGAAATACATAAGTAATACTCTCTTATGATTTTGGGAGACATTTCTACTTTCACAGCCTTTTTGTGTTTATAGTCACGCTCTTGCAAACTTACAAGTCAAGGGACATGTTTTTAGATAAAAACCGATAGAGTTGCAAGAAGTGTAATGGTTGTGATGTAGTCTGCAAATTTCATAAAAGTTGTTAATTTGTGAAGATTGTCATTATGAACAAAATGTGTAAGAATCACAAACTTTTGTTGGTCATAGAGCTTATTTTCTGCAATAATCCAAAGGCCAGTGGAAAAATCCAGTTGGGTTTTGACAAGGGTACTCTGGCCTACTAAAATAACTGCAATGCTCTATATAGTCTTTAGAGCTAATAGAAAGTTACAAAATGTGGTTTTCCAATGTGTTTTAGGCACATTTGTGGCTTAAGGCCTCTGAAGCACTTCTGTAGCTTTAACCCACACACACACAGCTAATCAGGACATGTTGAAATATCAAAAATATCATTGAAAGTGAGTTTTCCATTCACATCTGTTTCTTTTGGTCGAGGTAAACTCATTTATATTTCTTATTTCTTAGTAGAGTAGTTCACTTTTGAAAAAACTTTTGCTGATAATTTACTCACCCCCATGTCATCCAAGATATCCATGTCTTTCTTTCTTCAGTCGAAAAGAAATTAAGGTTTTAGATGAAAACATTACAGGATTTTTCTCCATATAATGGACTTCAATGGGGTCCAAACAGTTCAAGGTCCAAATGAGAGTTTCAGTGCAGCTTCAAAGGGCTTTAAACGACACCAGACGATGAATAAGGGTCTTATCTAGCGAAACGATCGGTCATTTCAAAAATAAATAAAAAAATTTAAGTTTTATTAGCACAAATGCTCGCATTGATCTGTGACGCACGTTTGTGACTCTCCTGTTCAAATCTTCGAATCCTGTTCAAATTTTCGAATCTTTGTCCGAGTCATTTGGTTCATTCAACATACGAAATGAACGAATTGACCCGGAAAAAGATTTGCTCATTTTGATGAACGAGTTCAAACAGGAGAGTCACGAACGTGCATCACAGAACAGAGCATTTATTTTGAGCTTATAAAACTTTGTTTTGTTTTTTCTTTTAAATGAGCGATCGTTTCGCTTGATAAAACCCTTATTCATCGTCTGGAATCGTTTAAAGCCCTTTAAACAGTTTGCCGTTTGCACTGAAACTTTTGGACTGTCTCTGTCTTTTGGACCTTGAACCGTTTGGACCCCATTGAAGTCCATTATATGGAGAAAAATCCTGGAATGTTTTCATCAAAAACCTTAATTTCTTTTTGACTGAAGAGAGAAAGACATGGACATCTTGGATGACATGGGGGTGAGTAAATTATCAGCAAAAGATTTTTCAAAAGTGAACCACTCCTTTAACAATAGTGCTTCTCTTTCCTTTTGTTCTGTTCCCTTGCTCTGCCGTCTCTAGCCCCAATTAACAGAGCTAAAACAAGCAGGACCATTAAGACGGATGCCCACTGGAAGGAACCAAGAGGCTGCTGGGTAATACAAGTCCTGTGATCCTGTACTCATTCATCTTGTCAAATCAACACTGTTCTTGCTGTTCACTGGATGATAAGTGTTTCCTTTCGGAACATTCCTTAATAGACAAAAAGCCATGGGATTTTCCAGGGTCATATGATAACACTTGATTCTTGCAATGGCCAGATTGTGTTCTTGATCTGGAAGATTGGTCTCAATAATGTTCAGTCGTGTGTGTTGGTGTGTCAAGACAAACAATCAAAAGAAAAGCATCAACTGGTTGAATTGAAATAATATCCCTGCAACGGATTATGTCAGATGATTCATTTAGAAATATGCATCATTAAAGAGGCTATATATAAGAATTTTTCATGTATTAATCACTTTTTGTATTGCCAATGTGTGCACAGTTTGTAACGAATCATAAAAAAACGAGACCTTCCCTAACCTCCAGTCCAGGTTGTCTATAAAAAGCCTGAGACTGATTTTTATGAGAAGGTTTCACTGGGAAAATCCAAAGGATGTGACGTTTACACTCCCGAAAGCCACTCTTCCGTTCAATGACACATGTGTCAGGATAATGACGAAAGAGCCATTCTCTACAGTAATATCAATGTGTCATGCAAAAATAAGGGATTTATTCAAACTATAGTCTCACATAGCCAGATCTATAAAGTCTTAAATATAATAACAGAGTAATTTTAATGACCTCATCTGTGAATGCTTTCTCACTCCTGTCATTTTCATCGCGTGGAGTGGGCGGAGTCATCTTTAGAATATTGTATTTGAACTTCCGGTTTTGCGGTCGCTCTGTATATCTCTATGGCATCGCTGTCCAGGAGTAATTAGCTGGTGAAGTGGATTTAGCTACTTATGTTAGAGTTAACAAAAGTTATCATGAGCATTGTAATGTTTATCATACGCATTGTTAAAGAGATGTCTTAACAAATGTCGACCGGGAAATGTTTTACGAGCATTCATACCTATGCAAGATCGCTGTGAAAATACAGACCGGAAGTTGAAAGACAACGAGCGCAACGCTGAAAAGGGGCGGGGCTACATAAGGTCTATATCACTGCAAAAGTATTTACAACTCTTTTTTACTTCTAAGCAAAGAACAGAAAATAACTGTGAGTATTTTGGTGCATTGAATCACGTGAGCAATAATTATCTCGGTGCAGTTCACTTAAAGGCCACTAGTCTCGCTAATAACATGGAGATTTTTGCATGTAGTCTCTTTGAATATCATCCACAGGGGTCTTTGTTATATTTACCTTTCATTCATGTTTTTGGTGAGTTTTGAAAAAATCAGGGCATGTGTTAGCCATTTTTTATTTGTCTTCATTTTTTTTAGGCAGCCAAATGAATGTTTCATTTCTAGTTAAGTATTTGGTTAGTGCAGTGGGGTCCTGATCAACCTGTCTGGGTTTTGTGACAGTGACCAAATGACTGTAGATTTTCTTAAAAATGAGTTACTACAAATCTCAGAACTCAACATCTCAACAGGTCAGGATCTTTTTACTGTTTTCCCTAATATGAATATGAGTTTTCTCCATCAAATAACAAAAAACCTAACACAAATGCTCATCCTGCTTTGATGCCCTATCAAAATGTGTTTGCTTTCATTCGTTTTCAAATGCATGCATTATTAATATGCATATGTAAATTGTGCAGTAAAATAAAAGGGTATTTTTTATTTATAAATACAAACACAAAACCACCACTGAGAGATGAATCGTTTGAATATTTGAATACATTATCCATGTCAGCAAGCAGCTGAATAGTCACCCATCCAAATGATACGCCGCGTACGATCTCTTGACAGTAATTAATTCCTGCCACTGTCAGATTCATCTGCAATAATAGAGCAATTACTTTATTTAAGAGAACATTTACCGGAGAGACAAAGCCATAATTACTCTGTTATTGATCTAATGCAGGTTAATGGCACAATAGCAAACAAATGGTGTGATTGTGGGTTGCTTCATTTAGAATTTTTAGGGCGAAATTTTAATAAATGAAATGAGCCGTGTACATGGTTGGTCACCATGTGCTTAAGAAGAGTGTACTGTATTTTAACTCACCATCCTCCAGGAAGTGACATCATTTTGGTGGGAAAACAGCAGTTCTATAACATTATGAAATGTGTGACGTTTTGTGGTGTTAGTTGGTTTGTGTCACTGTAAAACATTCCAGCCCATTTGATCAAATGACACAAAGTGTTCAAAATGTTTGGAAGAACAAGAATTAGTTTGTTTTTCTTCAACCTTTCCTTTTGTCCTCTCTTCCGTCTTTTTGTGCTGGATGGTTATTGTTTTTGCTGAGAAAAAAAAAGGGAAAAAGATTACTCTGCATTCCCTTGATGTGTCTACAGAAAATCAATAACTCTGTCTGCATGGGCTCTGGTGGCGGACGACGATGACAACTACTCAGGATGTGCCATGGACTAATGTGGAAAAATAGGAATTAAAACAAAATAGCTACATTCATTTGTTTTCCATCAGCCTCTGGAGAGATAGCGTGCAGCGTTCCTCACAGTCTCATTATACTTTCTAATCAAGACTCTTTTAAAAATCCTTTTTAAGGCGACTGGCAGATTTGCCCTTCCCCCCGTTGTGCTGCTGCGCCTCGCCGTCATTGTGCTTCTGCTTATTACTTTACAAATGACCGAGGTGAAGCTGACATTTTCACTGCATGCAGAAAAGCTCGGCATGTTTGGCCTCTGCGGTAATGAATTTGCTTTGAGCTCTCGCTTCCCCCTCTGCTTTCCCAATCAAGATTCCCCAATATAATTACAATCACAGAATCTCATACTGTCCCCAACGCCACTCCAAAAGCTGAGCTCAAACCAACAACCTCAGTCAAAGGAATACGAAGGCAAAATCAATGAGCTCGCAGGAAACCTGATTTAAATTCTGCGAGCTGAATAAGGATTTTTTTCACGAGTGACTTTGTCTGTAAATGGTCTCATAATGTTAAAAGGAGCGAGGTGTGAAATCACAGGCCTTGTGGACAAAAAAAACACTATCAATATTTTAACAGTTAACTTGGTCATTTTCACCTTCTCCTAACGACAAATATTACACCATTTGTGCTTGGAAAAAAAAAAAACGGTCTAAATAGGCTTGCGCTCACAAATGATTCTTTCTCTCCTCCAAGCAATGGCAATTTTTTTTTTAATTAATTTTTATCAATTAATCCAATTGTTTATTAAAAATCAGATGCAGCCTAAGATGATTTACTGGTCTCCCAGTCTGGCCAAACTGGTTTTAGAGGGGTTTTGGGTTCTTGCAGAAGCTCAAATGTGATGCGTAACACAAGAATGAACCTCATTGGTTCTTACAGAAGATCAAACGTGCTGCGTAACACGAGAAGGAACCTCATTGGTTCTTGCTGAAGCTCAAAGTGATGCGTAACATGAGGACAAACCTCATTGGTTCTTGCTGAAGCTCAAAGTGATGCGTAACACGAGAATGAACCTCATTGGTTCTTGCTGAAGCTCAAAGTGATGCGTAACACGAGAATGAACCTCATTGGTTCTTGCTGAAGCTCAAAATGATGCGTAACATGAGGACAAACCTCATTGGTTCTTGCTGAAGCTCAAACGTGATGCGTAACACGAGAATGAACCTCATTGGTTCTTACTGAAGCTCAAAGTGATGCGTAACACGAGAATGAACCTCATTGGTTCTTGCTGAAGCTCAAACGTGATGCGTAACACAAGAATGAACCTCATTGGTTCTTGCATGTCAAGCAAACATGCTTGAGCCTCCATTTATCATAACTGATGTGTGAGTTGATGAATGTTTATACATGAATAAAAGCCTAAATTCAGTCACTACAGAACATTTTGACTAAACCGCTATTCAAATGGATTAGTTTTACGATCTCTTTTTTAACTTTTTGAAGAGTCAAAGTGGTAGTTGTGTAGCTGTCAATGGAGGGACAGAAAGGACTCAGGTTTCATCAAAAAGATCTTCATTTGTGTTCTGAAGATGAACAAAAGTCGTACGGGTTTGTAACGACATGACGGTGAGTAAATGATGACAGAATTTTAATTTATGGATTTAACTAACCCTTTAAGCCTGCATTTTATCCCCTTAAACTGAAATCTCTCTGCCTCAGACAAGCAAACAAAACTGGTTGGTATAATAGTGTACTGTCACTGTTCCAGCTGAAGAGGACTTAACTTAAATAAAGAACATGTCCTTTCCATTTAAATGCATTAGTAGTGTGATCAATTCATTTTAATTTAAGGCATAGTGCACAGAAAATAAAAATTCTGCCATTAATTGTTCCCAAATAATAATAATAATAATAATAATACTTTATATATATATATATATATATATATATATATATATATATATATTCATTCCACAGTGACAGGTTATCAAGCTCCAAAAAACGAACATAAATAAAAATTTCTGAAGGATCATGTAACACTGAAGACTGTAGTAATGATGCTGAAAATTTAGTTTTGCATCAGAGAAATAAATTATATTTTATATCAAAATAGATCACCATTATTTTAAATTTTAAGTTCACAAAATATAACAGTTTTTTCCCTGTATTTTTGATCTTGACATTGACTTGATAAGCATAAGAGACTTCTTTCAAAAACATAAAAAATAGCAATGTTTCCAAACTCTGACTGGTACTTTAGGCTATCAGTTAAAATGAAAGGAATGAGACACTGATTTTTTATTTATTTTATTATTAGACATTAAGACAAACGTGAAACATTTACAACCATAACAAGACTTCAAAAATGTGTAAACCTAATATCTTGTTATTATCTTTTTGGATGTCTTGTAATAGTTATCATATGTTGTGAATAAGCCCTTTGATGACGTCACTCCGCTTCCTTCAAGTGCAAACGAACGTGAACCGTCACTTTGCCGTTGAAGATTCACACATACACACACGAGAGCTCAGAAGTCTCTCACACACAGCACTGCTGTGATACAGATCTTCTCAGCACTGTCGGACTCTAAGAACCCTTCGGAAATTATCTGTTTCAACATTATGTGTTTCCTGGATGGTCTATATTAAAGTGAAAGCAAAAGGTGAGGTATTATTTTCATTAATCTGCCGGAGATCGCGCGTCCTTCGGTAACGCTGAGCGCGCGCCCGTGTTGGTTTGTGTGGATAGTTGCTGTTGTTTGCGCACTGAAGCAGATTGATAAGTCACAAACTCACCAAACGATGTGTTAGTAATCACAATCTGTTGTTAAAGATATCGGTTCCCACCTTTTTAAAAGTATATGAAGTCTGTCCATATATTTAACTTAAAACGCTTCTTTTCAATCTTAAAATCGTGCGTAAAGTAGCCTTAGTTAGTTGACGTATGACAGGCACGTCAAGTGCTCCGACTCCGAGTTCCTTTGTTTACATTAGCATCATCTTGTTAAAGGCTAGTTTACATGTCAGTGAGCTTTTTTCTCATTCAGAACCATTTTTTATGTTAACATCTAGCTAGCAGCTACATATTTAATGAAGTAAAGTGCATACAGTAACTGTTTAACTGTTTAGCTCTTAATTTAAAAGACGTTTTTGTACGACAGATGGATTTTTAAGTAGAAATATTGCGTCTCTCAAATACAAGGAGCTTATAATAAAGCACCCTAAATATGTTTAAGATGATTTCTTCCAACCCTCATCCTTGATGTCAACTGGTGTAACGTAAGTAGAGGAGTGAAACATGAAATCGTGTCATTTTTCTTAGTAATAAGCTTTGCTTTCAGCCAGAAAATGTTTTTTTTTAGTAACGTTACTTGTTATATTGCTGATCTTTGGTCTTTTCTGTTTTCTATGAATTAGCCTTTATCATTCATTACGAGTCTTAGCGATAAATCACTTCACAGACAAATTGTCACTGTCGTAGTGGAGAGGAAAAGACTGAGCAGGAGTGGTTTGATTTTACAGATGATATTGTTTCTTCATGGAGGATTTATGACAATATGATTGTCCTCTTTAGGTGTCATTTTGTTTTTTATTATTGGATAAGCCAGTGATTGATCTTCTAATGCACTAAACAAATAACTGCAACTCTTACAATGCATAATTTTAGAAAGAATCAGAGTCAGATAATCTTATTTCTAGCTTAAATATACATTTGAGTCTTTTGTGATTTTAACGATTCATGCATCAAAGGGGTTAAGATGTCAAAGTGCCATAACAGTTTGAAGTTTTCGAAAGTTTTATTGTGATGTGTTGCTTGTTAGTGAGGAAAGGTTGTTGAAATGAGTTATTGGGTCAGATCACCTTGATCTTTAGACTATTGAAGAAGTATTGTTAACATGCCTCCTCTCTTTAAATCCGATTAGATATTGTTCGTTTGACCTCTTGAACTTATGTTTGCTTGCATAGGATCCGTCCAGTGAGATATGGTGATCAGACCCTGAGACCTCAAAGGGCGACGTAGTCTCGCAAGCCAACGATGCAATTCAGATGTCATTGTTGCCATTAGCCATAGCAAGATAAAAGTGGGTCTTTTATTGTAAAAAGATGAGAATTGCAGTGTCTGGATGGGAAAATTTGCCATTCAAGTGTTAATTCTCAGCTTTTTTTTCCTTACTCGGTTTGTGCAATTCACCCAATGGGTTTCCCTCCTTCTTCATTTGTCTTTGCCCCCTTTTTATGTTGTATTTTTTTGCAAATGCTCTGCTCTTTTGGGTGACACGAAGCCGCCAGAGAGCCGAGCGTCTTCCTAACAGCATGACATTGTGCTGTAAGCCACGAGAGATCCGTGAAATGAGCTTAAATTTCGCCGTGTTTGAGCTCTTTATGCCAGCTGTGAATGAAGTTTCAGCATAAGACCCTGAAGCTTCATGAAGAAGAGCTAAAATGCATTAGAATTACTGTGAATCATTTTTTATTTAAGTTATAGTGTCAGTTAGTTATTCCCCAACACTGCATGTAGTTGTTATTGATGAAAAGTGCTTTAAAGCGCAGTTCTGCGTGGCGTTTCTTTGAGCTAATGCAGGGGAGCAGCTGTATTGCTGAGTGTCTGTGTTCTTCGGATCTCTACTGGGAATGCGCATCTCCTCTCGTCCTCGCTGATGCATCGACCACGCAGCAGCTGCCTGATTGTGTGGAGATGCTTGGAAACCATTAGTGGAAATGAATTGAAAGAACCCGAAAGACCATGCTCTTTTTTTTTTCATCTTCTTCTTTTTTTCTGCTTAGACACACACGCTCGGAGACATGGATTATACTAATACATTCTCTCAAACTCGCGTTTTGTAGTGCAAACAAATGCCTTTTGTTAGTTTCTGTAGAGCTGCAGATGAACACAAAAGCGGCCTGTGATGTACTTGTTGTATCTCAGCTGCAGGAAGAATCCACAGCTGTCAGGACTTGTTTTGTGGTTGTACCTTTATTTTTCCACTTGAAAGAAAAATACAGTTTCACAAACAAAGTCTCTGCTGAAACCAGTTCCGAGGCGTTGCTCAGAATCATTTATGAAAAAACGAAGAAAACAAACTCTTGAGGAAGTTATTTTGAATATTTAATATGAAACTAATTGCAAAACGTGCAAGGGTTTAATTCAGCATCTGCAAATGTAATGGCTATTTTCAGTTTATGTCTCATGGGAATTGCATTTGCCTTGATCTTTTGAGACATAAAGAAAACATTTGCATTAACGATGCATATTGTGAGTTTGGAAAAAGTTTACTCGAGTCATAGTGAGGAAAAGAGGAAGTTGCACAGATAATATTATTCTAGAACCAACAATAGCAGATGAAGCAACGATAAGAGAAAAGTGTGTCAAAGCCTGTCCTGTGTGTCTGTACTGATATTTTATGAATCATAACTGTCATTAAAACTGTATTCTGGACAAATGTGGGCAAAATAGTTTTGATTTACTTTAAAAAAAAAATATTTCCCTTGATCTGAGCGGTACAAGACTTGGCTACTTTTCCTAAGTTTGGCTCCTGAACACACACAATTTTTTGACTCAATTCTACAATGCTAAGTGTGTGAAAAAATGGCCACCCATAGAAATGAATGGGAAAAACTCTAATTTAGAGCATTCTAAAATAAGCCAAAATAAGACACCAGGTGACCGCAAAGTCACTTCACCTTTAGGTTTTAGCTCTAAGAACTTATTGGAATGATGTTTTAATGTAGTTAAAAAAAATAAAACATAATAATTTACATAGAAAATATGGTACTTTTTGAAGTAAATAAATTCAAATATACCCCCAAATTAAAAAAAAAACATGATAAATGAATAGACAAAACTTTATCGAAGACAGTGATATAAAATTTATAATAAATAAAAATTAGTGTCACACCTGAGTCTGTGCCCACAATTACAGGATTAAGGGCTATACAGTTTGAGGGCTACTATGATCCTTCATAAATTAAGGTCACAAAGTAAAGTTAATATTTCAAACAAATTTATTTAATTATTTATCAATCTCTTTATTTGAGACATATTTTTTATTTAATGACAATTAAACGTGGTTTGCCCCAAATTCTAATTTTTGTTTTGTTGTAATTCTTGAAAGTGGTTCTCATCAGATTCCATGTATTAAAATGACTGAAAAGAAAATCAATTTTTATTTTAAATCAGTGATCAAAAATCACTAGACATTTAGCCTAACCTTGTCAATATGATATAAGTATTTATTTTATTGGCATCTGGACTGATCGTTCTTGATGGTTTTCGTGAGATTCCCCCAGACAACCTAATTGAGAATCTAATTAAATATTAGATTTTGCTTTCGAAATGCTTGACTTAAGCAGCTGGAAGACCCACAACGATGAGGGAAATTCGATTATACTGCCCGCTCGTGAATTCATCTGGCCAGAGATTCAAATAATAAAGCAGAGTTGCAGTCAGAAGGTCAACACGGATTTATTCAGAACTGTCATCCTTGAAAGTGCAACAACCTCCTCCCATGAATACAAACCCCTCTGCATCATAGTCTGGTATTTAAGGGGATGAAAAATAACACGGTGCCATTTGAATGTGGCACATGTTATCAGGCTCTGCTCTCCCCACAACATTAGCTCAAGGTTACAGTAATAGTGCTTGAAACAGCACTTTTAAATGCTAGCACAATCACTGGACACATTCGGATTATTCAAAATGTTGCTCGCGTACTGCACACATGCATTCATATTGAATACAGAATGAACATGATGCAGTGCACAAAGACTATTAGCCTTCTCCAACATTTATTAGCTTTAGTTTAATACAGTGATAAAGCCAGAGTTATTTTATAAAACAGCTGTATGATAAGTCACCAATTTTTAATTAATAGTTACATTTGAAGAGTTCAGATGCAAAAGCCTCTAAATGCCATTTGAAATTTTCTTCTTTAATGATGATTTTTATCAAACTTGTATATTTAAGTTCAGTAATTTCACTTAAATAACAATTAATAGGTAATTATCATTGCCATTTAAGTGAAATTACTGAACTTAAATATACAAGTTTGATAAAAATCATCATTAAAGAAGAAAATTTCAAATGGCATTTAGAGGCTTTTGCATCTGAACTCTTCATTTATTAATAATAATATTTTTCCACTGTGTTATCATTCACAGTAATCTCAAATGCTGCACTTTAATGAAATGAATATATGTGCTGCGTGTTTCAGAGTGAAACGTGGCTCTGTGTACCTTTATGTAAGCAGCTAATTATATAATTAGTAATAATTATTATTATTTATATAATCACAAAATCATGGCCGAATTGTGCAAACCTGCTTTAGTCACAAGCAGGGTTTGTCAGATTAGTGGCTTTTAATCTAAAAAGATTTTAGTTTGAGGTGTTAGGTGTTCAAAATGAATCAGATCTTGGGGCTGATAAAGATATAATTGTGAATTATTATTTTTTTCTGATTTAAAAAATTTGATCGCAATTTAAAATGCTTTTGAACAAAATATATATATATATATATATATGAAGAGTTCAGATGCAAAAGCCTCTAAATGCCATTTGAAATTTTCTTCTTTAATGACGATTTTTTATCAAACTTGTATATTTAAGTTCAGTAATTTCACTTAAATAACAATTAATAGGTAATTATCATTGCAATATAAGTGAAATTACTGAACTTAAATATACAAGCTTGATAAAAATGATCATTCTAGAAGAAAATTTCAAATGGCACTTAGAGGCTTTTGCATCTGAACTCTTCATATATATATAAAATTTAATCACAATTTCTATCAGAAAAAAATCCCCAAAGTGCTGTCTGTTTCAAATAAACCCAGCCTGAAAGAGCATATCAAAACGAACTGTGATTGGATGCTTTTCTTGTTAGTCTTTTCATCTCTTAATGTGCAGTTTTGGCCAAACTGGACAGAATTTGCTAACAGTAGATTAGATTCTGGCTGCTTGATTTTGTAATGGACCTATTATTTCACATCAGTGTTTTGCAAGCATGGGAAGTCTGTGTAGATGTTTTACTGGTTGGAAATGACTAATCGCTGTGGTTTTGAGAATGGGGTCGTTAGATGAGTCTGAAGAGGGGGATGTTCTTCCTGGCTAGAAAAAGGGGGAATATCGGGTGTGTTTAAAGCAAATGAAGGAGCACAGGGCCGTCAGTAATTAGGGCAGATTTCTTGATGCGAGTTTTGCGTCTGCACCATCCATCTTTCACTTCTCTCTCGCTCGCTCTTCCACTCATTAATCAGGATGCGGGGCTGAGCCGTTTGGGGGTCTGAAGACAGCAGTTAGACCCCCCAATGCAGCAGAATAAATGTGACACGGCTTTGAATGCATAATTCAATATCTCCTCTTTGTTTCTGGTTAATGTTTTGGAAGATTGTAGACGTGACATGAGTGTTTTTGTGAGTTAAGTATGGTCTGAGCTCAGACGGCACACCCCGCTCACTCATGCGTAATACACACGCTTGTTAAAACTGTGTGTGACAGCGAGCGACTTTCAGGAGGATTGTGCTTTAGTCACTTGCTGGATTACTAGGGTTTGTCTGGTTAGTGGCTTTTAATCTTCAATAGATGCTTAGTTTGGAGTATTGAGTGAACTCAAAACAAACAGTGTTTGGTCACTTTAATGTACAAGTGGGCTGAATGTTAGTTCTGGATGGTTTGTGGAGATTTTTTTGTACATTTTTATATATATATATATATATATATATAACTATATTTTTATATATATTAAAATATATTTTTTTCATTTTTTAATTCTCTCTGGTAATTGTTTGCTATTTAAAACGAGATAAAAAAATAAAAAATGAAATTATAAAAAAAACCCTCTTGGTCTGCTGTGTGTGACGATCTGCGGCTGGAGTGCCCGCTTGAGCCTTTGGGGGGCACTCCTTCCTAGGTTATTGTTTCATTCATGTTTTACCCTGGACTGATTATGGTTTATTTCATGCACCTGTGTTTTATCATCTTGTTTAGTTCACCTGATTTAAGCCCTGTGTTTCTGCCCTGTCTTTGTTGGTTATTGAATTTATGTGTGTTGCGTTGGTGCTCTCAAGTTTCTTGCTTCTAGTGTCTTGTTTTAAGTTTCTTTAATAAAGCTACACTGCGTTTGGACCCAGCCTCAGCTCTGTTTCTCCGCACGACGTCACAGAATAACCAACCTCAATATGGGTCCAGCAGTCGTCAGCAACCGGGCTATGACAGAATACCTGTCGTCAGTCTTGCAAGAGGGCCGGTCTGTCCAAAGGTACGCGAAGGAGTTCCTGTCCATTAGCAGTGTGGGAGCGCTAGATGATATCCAGCTCATGGGCCTGTTTCTGAATGGGCTGGATTATGAGATCGCTCGATGGATGCCGCGGGACCTTGCCAACTGGACTCTTGACGGGTATGTCGCTCGGGCTTGTTCCTTGCAGGACCTCTTCACTACTGCGCGCTTATTCTACTCGACACCTGCCGAGTGTACTTTACCCGCGAAGCCCTCGTCGTCTTCACCGCTGGTTCACGTCAGTCACGACGAGCCCGCGCTTCACGTGCGCATTGACGAGCCCGCGACTCACGTCAGCCCAGCCGAGCCCGCGCTTCACGTCAGCCCAGCCGAACTCGCGATTCACGTGAGCCCCGCGAGGGAATCTCCTGTTCAAGTGGATGAATCTCCAGTTCAAGTGGATGAATCTCCAGTTCAAGTGGATGAGTCTCCTGTTCAAGTGGATAAATCTCCAGTTCAAGTGAGGGCTGAGTCTTCTGTTCAAGTGAGTGAATCTTCAGTTCAAGTGGATGAGTCTCCTCTTCAAGTGAGCGCTGAATCTCCTCTTCAGGTGAGCGCTGAATCTCCTCTTCAGGTGAGCGCTGAATCTCCTCTTCAAGTGAGCGCTGCATCTCCTCTTCAAGTGAGCGCTGAATCTCCTCTTCAAGTGAGCGCTGAATCTCCTCTTCAGGTGAGCGCTGAATCTCCTCTTCAAGTGAGCGCTGCATCTCCTCTTCAAGTGAGCGCTGCATCTCCTCTTCAAGTGAGCGCTGCATCTCCTCTTCAAGTGAGCGCTGCATCTCCTCTTCAAGTGAGCGCTGAATCTCCTCTTCAAGTGAGCGCTGAATCTCCTCTTCAAGTGAGCGCTGAATCTCCTCTTCAAGTGAGCGCTGAATCTCCTCTTCAAGTGAGCGCTGCATCTCCTCTTCAAGTGAGCGCTGAATCTCCTCTTCAAGTGAGCGCTGAATCTCCTCTTCAAGTGAGCGCTGAATCTCCTCTTCAAGTGAGCGCTGAATCTCCTCTTCAAGTGAGCGCTGCATCTCCTCTTCAAGTGAGCGCTGCATCTCCTCTTCAAGTGAGCGCTGAATCTCCTCTTCAAGTGAGCGCTGAATCTCCTCTTCAAGTGAGCGCTGCATCTCCTATTCAAGTGAGCGCTGCATCTCCTCTTCAAGTGAGCGCTGCATCTCCTATTCAAGTGAGCGCTGCATCTCCTCTTCAAGTGAGCGCTGAATCTCCTCTTCAAGTGAGCGCTGAATCTCCTCTTCAAGTGAGCGCTGCATCTCCTATTCAAGTGAGCGCTGCATCTCCTCTTCAAGTGAGCGCTGAATCTCCTCTTCAAGTGAGCGCTGCATCTCCTCTTCAAGTGAGCGCTGAATCTCCTCTTCAAGTGAGCGCTGAATCTCCTCTTCAAGTGAGCGCTGAATCTCCTCTTCAAGTGAGCGCTGAATCTCCTCTTCAAGTGAGCGCTGCATCTCCTCTTCAAGTGAGCGCTGCATCTCCTCTTCAAGTGAGCGCTGAATCTCCTCTTCAAGTGAGCGCTGAATCTCCTCTTCAAGTGAGCGCTGAATCTCCTCTTCAAGTGAGCGCTGAATCTCCTCTTCAAGTGAGCGCTGCATCTCCTCTTCAAGTGAGCGCTGCATCTCCTCTTCAAGTGAGCGCTGAATCTCCTCTTCAAGTGAGCGCTGAATCTCCTCTTCAAGTGAGCGCTGCATCTCCTATTCAAGTGAGCGCTGCATCTCCTCTTCAAGTGAGCGCTGCATCTCCTCTTCAAGTGAGCGCTGAATCTCCTCTTCAAGTGAGCGCTGAATCTCCTCTTCAAGTGAGCGCTGAATCTCCTCTTCAAGTGAGCGCTGCATCTCCTCTTCAAGTGAGCGCTGCATCTCCTCTTCAAGTGAGCGCTGCATCTCCTCTTCAAGTGAGTGAGTTGTCCAGCCCAGCGAGTGTGTCTAGCCCTGTGACGCGCCGCCGCAGGAGGAGGAGAAGGAGGACTCGTTTGGTTCGCCAGGCCCCGGTGAGCGTGCCCAGACTCCTCGCTCTGCCGGCCCCGCCTCTGCGCCTCGCCCTGCCGGCCCCGCCTCTGCGCCTCGCCCTGCCGGCCCCACCTCTGCGCCTCGCCCTGTCGGCCCCGCCTCTGCGCCTCGCTCTGCCGGCCCCGCCTCTGCGCCTCGCTCTGCCGGCCCCGCCTCTGCGCCTCGCCCTGCCGGCCCCGCCTCTGCGCCTCGCCCTGCCGGCCCCGCCTCTGCGCCTCGCTCTGCCGGCCCCGCCTCTGCGCCTCGCTCTGCCGGCCCCGCCTCTGCGCCTCGCTCTGCCTGCGCCCTTCAGGCTCTGGGAGGCCTTTCCTGTGCCCGTTCGCCACCCAGGGGCTCCTCCCGTGAATTTCCCCAAGTATTTTTTGGGGGGGGGCAGTAGGTACCCTGTGAGGGCCATGGAGGCGATGCAGACTGTGAGGGCCATGGAGGCGATGCAGACATGGGCCTCGCCTCGTCCTGCTCCGCCCTGGCCTTCGCCTCTTCCTGCTCCGCCCTGGTCTCTTCCTGCTCCGCCCTGGCCTTCGCCTCGTCCTGCTCCGCCCTGGCCTTCGCCTCTTCCTGCTCCGCCCTGGTCTCGTCCTGCTCCGCCCTGGCCTCTGCCTCGTTCTGCTCCGCCCTGGCCTCTGCCTCGTCCTGCTCCGCCCTGGCCTCTGCCTCGTCCTGCTCCGCCCTGGCCTCTGCCTCGTTCTGCTCCGCCCTGGCCTCCGCCTCGTCCTGCTCCGCCTTGGTCTCCGGCCCAGTCTGGTCTGCCCATGCTCTGGCCCAGGCCCGCCTTGGCTACCTCCTGGTCCTGTTCCCCTGCACGGGCCTGGCCCTCCGTCCCTCCCCCGGGATCACCTTCACTCTGCCCCCCGCCTGGATCGTTCTAGGAGCGTCTGGAAGCCGCTCCTTAGAGGGGGGGTTATGTGACGATCTGCGGCTGGAGTGCCCGCTTGAGCCTTTGGGGGGCACTCCTTCCTAGGTTATTGTTTCATTCATGTTTTACCCTGGACTGATTATGGTTTATTTCATGCACCTGTGTTTTATCATCTTGTTTAGTTCACCTGATTTAAGCCCTGTGTTTCTGCCCTGTCTTTGTTGGTTATTGAATTTATGTGTGTTGCGTTGGTGCTCTCAAGTTTCTTGCTTCTAGTGTCTTGTTTTAAGTTTCTTTAATAAAGCTACACTGCGTTTGGACCCAGCCTCAGCTCTGTTTCTCCGCACGACGTCACACTGTGCTTAGTTTTAGGGTTGCACAATTTTGCCAGAATTTTGGGATTTATATTATGAATAATTAAATATCAGATTATATATCTTAATAATAATTAAAAATGACTAAATAAAACTAAATCAGAAAAATGACCTGCAATTCACTGCAAATTAAACAGTTAAATATATTTATATTTAATTATTTTATATATATTTTATATTTAAATATAGCCTATATTATTATCAATAATATATTATTGTTAATAATAACAACATATGATCATTATTAATAATAAATAAAAAATACAAAATAAAAACAAAAGAAAAATTTACATTGGTAATTCACTGCTACTGTATGTAAAATACATTTTGCATTAAGGAAAAATATATTTATTGTTTTATTGTGACAGAATACCAAGCCCTTCAAGCTTCTCTTTTGTTGATATATACACTCTCAGAAAAAAAAGGTCCAAAAGCTGTCACTGGGGCTGTACCTTTTCAAAATGTACACTTTTGTACCTAAAGGGTGCATATTGGTACCTTAATGGTACATATTAGCTCCTAAAATGTACATAATAGTGCCTAAAAGGTACACATTAGGACCTAAAATGTCCATATTAGCACCTAAAATGGAAAAAGTTTACCTTTTGAAAAGGTACAGCCCCAGTGACAGCTTTTGTACCGCTTTTCTGTGAGTGTAAGTGCTTCTCATTACAAGTAAAGCAAGATGGTTGGTGTTTCAAATAGAAGCCATATTGTATTTCTGTTGTATTTTGATGATTTGTGCAGTCCTCACAGATGTCATGTAGTATGTAATACTCGGTTGATGACTGTCTCAATCTCTCACACTTATTTATTTCCTTCTCTCTTTCTTTCCCTCCGTCACTTCAGTATCTGGGATGTCACATGTCCTTTGCTCAGGGAGGGACTAAGGCTTCCTGTGGTGTTAAGAGCTCATGTTAAAATGCCAGTGCTTTTACCTCTTGTTTGCATGTTTGACATAGGCTGTCACATGGGGAATTTAACCTCAAATTGGGATTTCAGTGAAGACATTTCACTCTTATTTAATATAATAGGAATTCTAATGAATAATTTATATTTTACATTATGTTTATATTAAATTACATAATTATCTTGATTTATTTAGCCTTTTGATATATCTGAATATTTATATTTTTACTTTAAAAGGATGTTAAGCAGCAAAAATATGGATTTTAATGTGTGAAAAATGCGACAGGCTTCTGTAAACTTAAAAACAACCCTGATTCACGGAAACAATTTTTTTTCTTCTGACATTAAAATCAGAAATGCTATCAAAACATTGCATTTAAATCACAAAATCACAAAGTCTTTAGGAAACTTAATGAGCAAATTAAAAGCACACACAAATATTGTGATATTTTGTAATACTATAATGCAATTGATTGATATAGTCCAGCACTGTAGAGCACACTATAGATCCTGTCAGATATTTAGTGTCAGAAATGTGGAGAAGTTAATGTTACTGTGAGGTTTCAGTGTTTATATGATTTGTCTTTATCCACTTGCAAGACAAAAATGCATGGTAAAAAATGTTAGAAATTGATTCTAAGCATCCTGACTTTGATTGAGCATGTTGCATGGCTGCAAATATATTCACATGTTTCCTTCTAGAATACACATTTTTAGCAGATGATTAGATTTGATTAGATTGACATTTTATGACCAATAACGCTAGAGCATCCAGTGGGAATGGCCACTCTGACCAACAGAACTGAGATAAGATCGCTGGCATCGCTGCATGTTTGAACGCCCCATTATTGAGATTGATGTGAAGGTGACCTGTGTGTGAAATGTGCTGCTATTTATTTTTTACTCTCCGAAAGCGTTCGGCCTTGTTAATAACCTCTTGCTCACCGCTGCTCTATTCTACTCTGTAAATAGCAACTTTACACAACAGATCTTTGAGAGCTGTTTTCCTCATCCACACACACAAACACAGGTCTTTGAACTGAATTACTCCAACATATCTGATTTATATCTCGCACACACATGTGGTATTAATTTACTTGCGATTAGTTGATCAGAGATCTTCCACAATTTTGGATGAATTTTGCAAAAAAAAAATTGGGGGGGATTTTTAGATCATAAAATCAATCAATAAAATCTTAATTTACTTATAAAGGACTTTAAAAACCACAGTGTACCACAGAGCTGTACAATTTCCAACAGTAAAATATAATAATAGACAAATTGTCCTATTAGAGAAAGAGATCAAGAGACCACAAATCTATGGGCATTAAAAATAGTGATGGTCTCATTAAACACATACATGCTTAATTTGCATTTTTATGCAAAACATTGTTCAACACAATCATATTTATAACTGTGGGGCCCATTAAATATAGATGTGCTTAATAAATATCCTGTTTTCTTCATTGAAGTGAATGGTACAAATGATATGACAGTATGTTATTTTGTTATCTGATGGTGTTTGACAGGCCAGATAAAATGTTTCTTGTTATAAAATGGAAGAAGCAGGAGGTGAAAACATCTGAACATGCTCAGCAGATTAAGCCAAAACAATGTATTTTTCCGGTTTTTCTTTCAAGAATCAGTGATCTGATTATTAGTGTTTATATATAGTATGACGCACCGTTATAATCATCAGGCAGAAATGTCAGGTGCGGTCACCAGATTACAGTGTACATGACTGGGGAATGAGTGAAGGCCGGATATCCTCAGCCCAGTGAGATGCGGTGGGAAAATGAGGGTGCAATTTCCCCTTTTTTGGTTTCATTTGGTGCAAATGTGACTGAAAGTGGTGATAAATGAGTGGTTGAGTCGGTTAGGACCCCACACAAGAGAATTTTTTCGGCTGAAACTGATAATTAATTTTCATCGGGCAAAATTTGCCTTTATTTACCTGTATTTTGCCGAAACCCGTCACATTCAGATCAAGATTTAAAAGCTAAATGTGAAGCACAGAAAGCTCAAGGGAGACTAAAGAGACATTTAATCTGGTAGTGTCACTATAAAAATGTGTGGATGCTTCTTTCTGCCACAGAATGAAAAATAAAAATTGTAATTGTGACTTTTTATCTCACAATTGACATCTCGCAATTCTGACTTTATTTCTCAGAATTGCGTGTTATAAAGTCAGAATTGCAAGATATAAAGTCAGAATTGATTGATATAAAGTTGCAATTGCGTGTTATAAAGTCACACATATAAACTAGAGCCAGACCGATAAAGGATTTTGAAGGCCGATACCGATACAAATATTTGTTGGTTTTAAAATCCGATATTCCGATATATCGGCCGATATTATTATTATTTTTATTTCAGAAACGCGCAACAAAATATTAACAGATTTCCTTAACATTAGTTATTTATTTATGAGTTTTGATTAAAATAATATGATAATGCATTTTAAAAAGAAACTTGTTTCTATTGTCACAACAGAACGGGGGAACATCAAAATATATTAAAGTTCTGATAAATAAAATAATAATTAGTCCCTACATTGCCTTATAGTTAGCTACCTCATAATTACAATATCAGCTTGCTTATCCCTTTACCTGCACTTTTTGACAACACTCATGACATGGTTGAAGCGTGATTCGTCCGTTTTTATTTTATTTTTTAAATATTCATTTATCGGCCATTATAACTGCCGATACCGATATTTTAGAAAGTGCCCAATATCGGCCGATAATATCTGCCTGCCGATATATCGGTCTGGCTCTAATATAAACTCGCAATTGTGAGATAAAAAGTTTAAGTTCTGTCTTTTTTTCTCACAATTGCAACTATTTCTCATAATTGTGACTTTATATCTCGCAATTATGACTATTTCTCAGAATTGCGACTTTATATCTTGCAATTGTGACTTTATTTCTCAGAATTGCGACTTTATACAGTATCTTGCAATTGCAACTTTATTTCTCATAATTGTGACTATATCTTACAATTGTGACTATTTCTCAGAATTGCGACTTTATATCTCGCAATTGCGACTTTACTTCTCAGAATTGCGACTTTATACAGTATCTTGCAATTGTGACTTTATTTCTCAGAATTGCGACTTTATACAGTATCTTGCAATTGTGACTTTATTTCTCAGAATTGCGACTTTATGTCTCACAATTGTGAGATAAAAAGTTGCATCGTAGTCAGAATTGTGAGATATAAAGTCAGAATTGCGTGAAATAAAGTCGCAATTGCGTGTTATAAAGTCACGCATGTAAACTCGCAATTGTGAGAAAAAGTCTCAATTCTGTTTATATCTTGCAATTACGACTTTCTCAGAATTGCGACTTAATGTCTCGCAATTGTGACTTTATTTCTCAGAATTGCGACTTTACAGTATGTCTCGCAATTGTGAGATAAAAAGTCACATCATATTTCTTTTCAGTGGCGGAAACAAGCTTCCATAAAAATGAGTGGTTGACACATTTGATCTTTATGTATTTTTTTTTTTAGGTGACACTGCCTCGTTCCTATGTGAAAACCCCGCTAGATTACCCATTCTTGAATTTCAGATCAGTTGAGATGGAAAGGTGGAGAACACAAACGTCAGGTCTTGAAATGAAAGTATCCTCGAGTGATTGTTAGCTGGCATGTTCCCGTCTCACCAGGAAACGGTGTATCCTCCTAATCCGCATGTCTGTTGAGTTAAAGTTGTAGGGTGGGGTGTGGGTGAACAGGATAGTCTCTATTTTCTCAACTTAGTTGTTCCTTACTATCATTATCATGAGTCCTGTCTCATGAGAAGACAATGTGTCTGTCTCTCTTTAAACAACGACTGAGAGACCGATCCGTAACTTAAGCCGTCTCCATAACGCTGCTCTTCAAAGAGTTTGTGGAAAGAGCTTCTTTTTTTTTTTTTTTTTTTTTTTTTGCAGTGACCTCCAGTAAAACATGGAGTTCATAAAAGAAATCAAGTCTTTTTGTCAGCAGGGAAAGGCAGGAAAGACCTGTCGTAATGCAGAATGTCTTAACAGGAGACGAGCTTGCGTTTGAGGTATGCATGCTTCATCTTGTGGGGAAATATATTCTCAGCTGCCTCTGAATAGCAGGTTGTGTTTCGCAGAATCATAATGAAAGGCATTATAGTCTGGTTTCTGCAGGCCTGTTTGTTGTGTTGTTTCACTCAGGTATGACTGACAAAGATATGTGCGTGCAAGGGATGGGGGATGAACATCTCAATGTTTAAAAAGATGATTTTTCAGCTTTTTAACTACAGGTGAAACTCGAAAAATTTGAATATCGTGCAAAATTTCATTTATTTCTGTAATTCAACTGAAATGTTGAAACTAATATATTATATAGACTCATTACATGCAAAGTGAGATATTTCAAGCCTTTATTTCTTATAATTTTGATGATTATGGCTTACAGAAAAGCTTTTCACAATATTTTAATTTTGAATTTGGGGTTTTCATAAGCTACAAGTCATAATTATCAAAATTATAACTAATAAAGGCTGAAAATATCTCACTTTGCATGTAATGAGTCTATATAATATATTAGTTTCACCTTTCAAGTTGAATTACTGAAATGAATCAACTTTTGCACGATATTCTGGTTTTTCAAGTTTCACCTGTGTGTATGATTTCTTTCAAAAACATAATCTTACCGACCCCAAACTTTTGAACAGTGTATAGTAATTTTCATTTTTAGTTTAATGAACATTTTTAAGCAATTTATGCCAGTTTTATTTTGTACAAAATTGTTCATTTAAACAGATCTCAGATCTCTCTCTCACCCTGCCTGTTCTATGAGGATTTTTAGTCTTCACAATGATTAATATTGCTCAAAGTGAGTTTCCCAGGCAGCTGAATTTTTTTTCCCTTCACCTGTTTTGTTCATCTGGTGGTAATTTCCATAAATGTCAGTGTTGAGACTTGAGAGAGGCCATTCAGAATGACGTGACTTTTGTGAAAAGCTCATCTCGGTCAGTCTGTCTCTCTCTCTCCAGTTTCATTATCTCTGTGAGTGTCTTAAGTCAGCTTTTTCCATATGATCAGTAATTTGAGAGCGTGTCAATGCCTGCAGCTAAATGAAAGTATATTCAGTCCTGTTATATTAAACATTAGGTTCTATTTAATGACTGAAACATTATTGAAGCATTGCAAATGCTTGGCCAGCAATATCTATTTCAGAATATAGCCTAGTGTGTGCATAATTATTAGACGGTTTGTGTGTTTCGTAGGGGTGTATCGATACCCTCATGTCGCGATTCGATACGTATCACGATACTGAACTCACAATATGATATTATTGCGATACTGTAAAAAATAAAACCGTAATTTTTACGGTAAAAAAACGTTACCATCAAAAATACAGTAGCAATGTTATTGGTTTTACAGTAACAACCTCATGTCGCGATTCGATACATATCACGATACTGAACTCACAATATGATATTATTGCGATACTGTAAAAAATAAAACCGTAATTTTTACAGTAAAAAAAAACGTTACCATCAAAAATACAGTAGCAATGTTATTGGTTTTACAGACTTAACTTAAAATTTACAGTAATAAACCGTATTTCTTTATCTGAATTTACCAACTTACTGAAGAATTTATATCGGGTTTGAACCATTGTAATACACTGACAACCAACAATCAACAATCAACACAGCAGTGATGAGTCACATGATCAATCAAAACTCATCACAAGAAGTCTTCTAGAAGAAGATTAAGACTTATATAAAGAAGCTGCACAGTGTCATTCACACAAACATTAATCACCATAACACGCATGAAATTGAAAAAATGCAATAAACATTATTTAACAAAATTAAATGTAACAAAAAACCCTAATGTAGCCTACATAACTGATTAGACAAAAAACCCAAGAAAACTATGAGAAAACAGTTATTTCAACAAAAATACATAAATGTGAAGCGTCACACAGGAAATTTTGGGAATGTATATTTGCGTTTTTTCACTGTAAATTATACAATGTGTTGTTCGTTTTCACTTTCCAAAACTGTAAATTTAACGGTATTTTACAGTAAAATTACATTAAATGTACCATGAGAGTTATTTACCGTATATAGTAATTAATTAACAATAACAGTAACAGTAACAGTATTAGTAATCCAATTAATAGTTTTGCACTGTAGCATTTTTATGGTCTTTTACCGTTAATCGGTAATCGTTTTTTACAGCTGAAAATGCTAAATTTGTTATTACATTGTGTGTGTAATTGAAATAATGACAGCAGAATAAAAATGTTCATGATTCAATTGCGAGTTTACATTTTATTTCTCAGCAATTCTGAGAAATAAAGTCAGAATTGCGAGATGTAAAATCAGAACTGTGAGATAAAAAGTCGCAATTGCGTGATATAAAGTCAGAATTGCGAGATAAAAAGTCAGAATTGCAAGATAAAAAGTCGCAATTGCGTGTTATAAAGTCAGAATTGCATGTTATAAAGTCACAATTGCGTGTTATAAAGTCAGAAATGTACAATATAAAGTCAAAATTGCGATTTCTCACTATTCTGAGAAAAGATGTCAGAATTTCGAGATCGCAATTGTGAGATAAAGTCAGAATTGCGAGATAAAAAGTCGCAATTGCGTGTTATAAAGTCAGAATTGCATGTTATAAAGTCACAATTGCGTGTTATAAAGTCAGAAATGTAAAATATAAAGTCAAAACTGCGATTTCTCACTATTCTGAGAAAAGATGTCAGAATTTCGAGATCGCAATTGTGAGAAAAAAGTCTCAATTCGGTCTTTTTTTTTCTCACTATTGTGACTATCTTTCAATTGACACTTTATTTCTCAGAATTGGGACTTTATATCTCACAATTGCGACTTTATTTCTTACAATTCTGACTTCATATCTCTCAATTGTGAGATAAAAGTTGCAATTATTTTTCAAGTTTTTTTTATTGAGTGGTAGGAACAAGTTTCCATAATTTCCTCTCACTGTGAATGATATATCTGAGAACAGCCCAGATGTTTTCAGGCAGGTTTAAGTGAGGGGTTTCTGATTGGCTGTACATGCTTGTAAACATGTGGTTTATTGTCCTGCGTGAAGATGAGATCGCCTGAATGCTGAGCTTCCTCTGAAGCCTCCCGGCGTGTGTGTTGTGGTTCTTCTAGTTGATGGTGACACTAGAATCTCAAGAGTCTTTGGTGCCTTTGTGGTTAATTCATTTTGCAGTTAATTTGCACCTTTTCATTTCAGCACGTTTCTGAAACCCTATCGGCTGTTATTAACAGGATTAGTATCGTCTTATGCCAAGTTGGATTTTTGGGTTACACTTTTCTTTTTAAAGAATTCACTGATGACGGTTTATTTCAGTAACTTGTGATTTACTCTTTGAAGGTTTGAGATGAGAATGAAGTGTGCCTGTGTTTGAGTGAGAAAGATTAATTGCAGATATTAAAATAGACGTGGCTTAATTTCCTTTAATACTTCCACGAAACACACCCATATGGTAATATTTAATAAGACGAAAAACTGGCAGACTGTTCAGAGGATGAGGCAGTTATACAAGCGGCGGTTTTATTAATTCATGCTGATTTGTAAGGTATGAGTGCCATAAATGCATTGCAAAAATATTATATTTGTCAGTAAAAATAATAGGGCTGTCAAACGATTAATCGCATCCAAAATAAAAGTTTGTGTTTACATAATATATGTGGGGTGCATTGTGTATAATTATTTTATATATAAATACACACACATGCTTGTATATATTTAAGAAATATTTTCATGTATATACTATATATACATTTTTTATATAATTTATATTAAATATAAATATAAATATTTTATATATATAACAAATTTTTTTTTCTTAAATATACATGCATTTGTGTGTGTATATATATATATATATATATATAAAATAATTATACACAGTGAACCCACTTATATTATGTAAACAAACTTTTATTTTGGATGTGATTAATCGTTTGACAGCCCTTAAAATATCTAAATATAATAAAAAGAAAACAAGATGAATTTAAAAGGTTGATGCTATAAAAATCAGAGCAATGTTTTGATAGTGTCACACACTTTAACCTACCAATGGATGCCTTGTATTTTAACAATTACACGCTTCACCTTTTAATGAGGAGTAAATATTTTTAGCAGGTGCAGTAATTGTTCCTTATTTGTTTTATTCCAGATTCTGCAGTGATGATGTCACAGTGACGTCACTGAGTTGAAATAGAGGCCATCATTAACAGTAAGTGAAACCTCACACACGCCTGTTCCCACCAAGAATGAGTATAACTATAAGCTTAATGAGCTTAATGAACTATGAGCTTAATTGTAAATGTGAGTTTATTTTTATTTTTAGGTTTTTCTCAAGTGTTGCTGTGCGTAGCCTTTATACTAAGTTGCGCTTTTAAATACTTGGATGCATTTTAAAGCACTTCTTATATTTAAAAATAATCGTTTTGTGGTTGCTTTGGAGGGATTGTGTTTGGGTGTTTCTCCGTGGATCTAAACGATGGCTTGGAGTGTCAATATGAGATGGCAGTGTGGATTTAAAGAAGAGAACATCCCCGTGTGATTGTGCAATCCTGTAGGTTTTGCAAGAACCCCAAAATACAATCAGCTGGTCATTATGGCAAAATAAACCCTGTTGTGAAGCTGATGTTTCGTGTGCATGTCTTTGCGAGTGACAGATTGCTCTGAAGCGATCACAGGAGACGGCTCATTAGGTCAGGAATATGTTGAGCTGTAATGACAAACTCATCACATCACCAGCACACACCGAGACCAGAACGCATCTCTAAGGTCAAAGCCAGCGGGTGGCCACACACACACACACACACTGCTTCAGCTTAGTAGGTCACTGCCCCGCATTGGCTGTCTGAAATTGAAGGCCTCACTGCCCACTTAGTCAGTGACTTAACAGAAAGCACTTCCTGAGGAGATTGAAATATTCATTTGAAGTAACTCTGAGATTTGAAGTTAATATTTCAATAAATGAACACATTTGCATGATTTTAGTAAGCAGTCACAAATCATGCAGGTAAACAAATACTAATGCTGCGTCCGAAAAAGCATACTGTATAGTAGGCACTACATTTGGTTTTGAAACTTCACGAGCATTAAACGAAGGGCATTCTATATAGCCTTGTGTAGCCCCACACCCCTTATGTATTATGTAGCCCCGCCCCTTTTCAGCACTGCATTCCTTGCGTTTCGGTCTTCTGGTTTGTATTTCCACAGCATGATGGTAAGATCTTACAGATTTATGAATGAACCTCTTTTTTTTTATCTTAATTTTATAATTTCTTTTTTATTGATTTTAACATTTTATTAACATAAAAGAGAAAAATAATAACAATAATAAATAAATTAAAAAACAATAAAGATAAGCTTTATTTTTATATCCATTTTAGTTTTAGTCATTTTGAACTTCTTTCAGAATTAGTTGCCAAGGCAAGTTTTTCATCTAATATTTATATTTATTTCAGCTTTATTTAAATTACATAAAACAAAAAAAATTAATAGATAACAATAGCAACCCTATAAATGAAAGGGACTGATTTGTTTTCCGCATGATTGTATCCGTCTTTGTTTGCACTGGATGTGTTCAGGGTGGCGGATGAACAGACTGATGTTTTTCTCTGAGATGGCTCTGTGGCCTGAGGTCACAGCATAACGTTATGAGGTCCATCTTTGGAGAAATCAATCCCGGCACTAATCAGTGTGTTTTTGTGGTGCTGAAATAAAGGTGGTGAAGTGGCAATGTATTAGAGCTGAGCATGTGGTAGTTGTGGGGCTCAGCTGGGATAAACCAACAGCGGGTCAGGTGAGGTCGGGCTCCTTAAGTAACATGGCAAACACACAGATAGGGATGATCTGTCCTCCAAACCTGTCCATCTGAAGCCCCTTGGAGTGAAGGGTTCACACGCAGGGTCACGGCCTCCTCTGGTCCGTTCGTCCTCTAACGTCTTGTTTGGGTTTGAGTTTGGAAAGATGTATTGTTTCATAGTGCAGTGAACTCTTATCTGAAAAGATCGTAAGTGTTCATTTTAATAGTGTCTGTGACGTAAACTTCAGAATCAGAAACGGTATTACAATTGGAAATTTTGATTTACAAATCTGTGCAAACTCTGATTCAGTTATTTGTTTGTCTCACAGAAATCTCAGATTCTCTGTTTTTACATTAAAATGTTGTAGAAATATTCTATATTATACTGTTGCATACCTGAAAATGATTTTTCAAACTTGATATTGAATTGAAGGTGTTTTGTTTCCTTTTTTACGATCAGAGGAACCCTAATGTTAATTAAATGTTTAACATAAAATTATGTTTAAAATGTAGTTAAAATTTAAAAGCAAAAACAATAAAAAAGATCTATCTAAAAAAATGTAGTTAAAATAATCACGGAATGTTTTCCACACATTTTGTTACTTAATTTTGTTACTTAAATATTGAAATTAAAAAATTTCGATTAATATATATATATATATATGAAGAGTTCAGATGAAAAAGCCTCTAAATGCCATTTGAAATTTTCTTCTTTAATGATGATTTTCATCAAACTTGCATATTTAAGTTCAGTAATTTCACTTAAATAACAATTAATAGGTAATTATCATTGTCATTTAAGTGAAATCACTGAACTGAAATATACAAGCTTGATAAAAAATCATTATTAAAGAAGAAAATTTGAAATGGCATTTAGTGGCTTTTGCATCTGAACTCTTCATATATATATATATAAATGTATAGCTCCTCTAATTAGGAAAGAAATTTGAGCCATTTTAGAGCCAATTAAGAAATATTAACAAATAAAATTTACCCAAAAATAAAATAAAAAGTGTTTGTGTGTATATATAAATATATTTATTTATTTATTTTATTATTATATATGTTTTTGTTTGTATATAGTACATTATATTGGTATACTCTAATAGAAAAAGCTCTATTAGAACCGTAAAGGGTTTTCATAATGGAATCATTTAATGAATTTAGTTAATTTTTTTATTTATTTAATTAAATAAACAGCTCGTATGCATACTTCATCACTTGGAAAATATTAAAATACCCCTGTTAAACATGAAAGTTTTATGCAATCATTTAAGACATTCCTCTTTATGTAGGACATAAAAAATTTGGTCCAGAACCTAGAGCCTTTTATACTGTAAATCCCCATTGACTCTTTTTTGTAGTGTGTTTCACAGTGCAATGAACTCTTCTCTGAAGAGATGATGGGAAATCTGCAGGAACTGATTTAAGCAGCGTTGAGTAAAATGCATTGAAATGGCTTCAACCTCTTGTTTTCTTTCCTCTGTAAAATTGACTCTGGAATCTGCCGTAAAATTCTCCTGCTTTAGGGATGCGTTTCTAAAATGGCTCCAGTATCATCCTCTCTCCTCTTCGGAGCTGCATAAACGGCACTTAGTTGGATGAGTGTTGGCCTGCAGTGCTGAGGAGAATATCCCTGCCGTCAGCGCTTCCCAACACTCGTAGAGGTGACGCCAAGGTGAAGGCAGACTTGCAGAATGCTTGGAAATCATTGATATTCTGACTCGCGGGCTGCAAATGGCTTGGTGGCAGATGGAGTCTTTGTCAGGGAAGAAAAATGGCAGCGAGGGAGTACCGGCGCTGTTTCTCCCCCCGTCTGCGGGCGAGAGAGAGTAGGGATGACCTTCGTCACTCAGGGGGATCCAGAACCACTACTTTCAGCAATTAGCAGTCTCTTTGTTTACATGGGAAGTGGAAAATGATCAAAATATGATTTTTTTTTTTTTTTTTTTAAGTAGAGGCAGTGATCGTGAACACAGAGAAGGTGGTCATGTCTCCGAGTACAGAACGTTTTTTTGATTGATTGAATTTAGCCAGTAATGAAAGTAGATTTAATACACTGTAAAAAAAAAATATTGTTGGTTTAAAAATTAAGTAACCTGGTTGCCTTAATTTTAAGTTCATTGAAATGGGAAATTGTACTTTTAATTGTAGTTTTAATTGTAGTTATCTGAACTACATAAATTATTTAAGTTGATTTGACAAAAGAAAAAATGTTGTGATTACAAATCATGAAAATATTTTTTTCCAGTGTATAAGTACTGTAAATGTTTAATGCAGGTTTGGTTTTGAAATTAACGTTTCCACCGGCCATTCAGAACTTCTACTAGCCAGAAGAAGAAAAAAAGAGAGAGAAAAGATTAAAAAAAATAAACTAATACCTCACAGCTTTAAATATATATATATATATATATATATATATATATATATATATATATGACACTGTGACTACACTGTAGAAAAATATTTTCATGATTTGTAATCACAACTTTTTTTCTTTTGTCAAATCAACTTAAATAGTTTATGTAGTTCAGATAACATAATATTTCAACCCGATCTCTTACCCCGCCCCTAAACCTAACCATCACGTGGGTTTAGACAAATCGTACGTATTAGTACGAGTGAGGTCATACGAATTAGTACGAATTAGCCACTTTTTAATCATGCGTCGAATTCGTACGAATTGGTCGTGAGATAGTGTTGAATATTTTGAGTTTCTGGTGATAAAATTAATCTCCTTCATTGTATTAACTCAATTTTTCCATTTCAATGAACTTAAAATTTTAAGGCAACCAGGTTACTTACTTTTTTTAAGTTAAACCAACAATATTTTTAATAGTGGTAATTGTTTTTAGATGTTTGTACTGTATATAGGCCTATAAAATTTGGATTTCATACATTAATTTTTTATTTAAAGAAAATCCTGTCATCCAGCAGGATTTTTGTAAATCAAATGCTTTTTAATCTTCTCAATCACTATTACTTCAATGCAAATTTGTTGTGTAATGATTTTCTTTTTCATATGAAAATGTTTTAGTGAAAATAGTTATGAATTATATCTGATTATTCTTATATAATGATTCTTGAGCTTGATTTTTTTTTTAATGTAAAAAATATTTATTTGCTTAAAATAATTTAGGCTTGTTTTGAACTTTAATATTAATTTTAATTTGAATTAAATAAATTACAGTTCTTCTAATTTGAGAGAAAAAAAATTGAGGCGTTTCAGAGGAAATTCACAAAATATGAAGATTTATAATATCATCAAAAACAGTTATTAAAATAGTAAAATAGTTATTTTTCCTCCCTTTTCCCAATTTATTAAACAAGAATAAAGCAATGTAATATTGCTTTTTATGCATTAAATGTGACAGAATTACTTTATGGACAAGGTTACTCTCATTAAAGCCGTGTTAATCTTTAAACTCAATTACCTGCGTAAATAAGCCTTTTATGTTTGCATGAAAGACATTACGGGGCAGTACAAGTCAAAATGCATTAGAAAAGAAAAAGAGAGAATTGTTTGCAGCTCTTGTTTACCCTGTCTTGTTTAACAATTAGCATAATTAATGGGACTAAACTATCCCGATCATTAAACAAGATATTTAATGGATTTCATTTAATGATTTAAAGGCTCTTTTATGGAGTGAAGTAATTACCCAGCATTCACTGTTCAAACACAGAGCACTTTCTGCTGCCGGGTGAAAGGAAAGATTAAGCATGTTGTGCATTTGAATTTATCGTTTATGCAGTGAAATTCTGGATGAAAGTGGAAGTGGTCGTTACATGACCGTTTCAGGTGTCTAATCGCACAAATCCTTGTTCAGAATGGAAAATCGATGAATAGAAACAGCCGTGCGGAGTGCTGAATAACATCTATAATTTAATTCTCTGGTGTTATGTGCATGTATCGCAGGTTGATGGCTGATTTTCATTAGCGGCCTCATTGACATGCACGCTGTGTCTTCCTGCACCAGAATGCACATTGTGTGTCTTGTCATTGTTCGTATATTGAGTGCTTTTTTTTTCCAGGAAAATCTGCTCTTAAATGTGCACAGGTTGCATTATATTAATGATTGGATGAATTAAATGCATTTTTTTGATGCATCGTCTCTAAGAATGCTCTTGTTTTCCCAAATGCATGAGACTGAGGCCACAGGTGACAACAGAGTTGCATTATATTTAGCACGATATAGCCGTCCTATCAGATCACATCCTTCTGAATAAATCATTCCAGACAAGAATTGGTGATAGATGCCCTGGGAGTTTTCTCTCGTGTTAATGCATATGTCAGCTCTGAGAATCAGCAGTTGAGATGTCTCTTTTATCTGTTGATTTTACATCAAGCGTTCGTAATATTCGTAATTTGATTTTAAAGGGCTGTATTTTTTTTAACTGTGCAATGCATCTTAACGCTTGCAGTCATTTGTGTTAAAGTGGCACTATAATGTGATGAATCCTTCACGGTGTAACAAGCACGCAGCGCTCTCTGCTCTTTAGAGATGAATGAGTGTTGGCCAAGGGCAGTGCCAGCGTGTTTGATGGTGTTGATGATTTATGATTACTTTAACAAGGCAATTTGTTCCTTAGCATTTAAACTGCAGTGGTGCATGCTTTACTTGAATACATCATTGAGCTGTTGACAGAAGATGGCTTTTGTAAACTAGAAATAAGCATTGCTATAGATGGAACACAGTTTGCGCTGTTCTGCTCTTTAAAATTATGTTGGAGAAGGACAAAGTTGTTCAAGGACGTAAAATATAAAAATGCATACACTTTAAAAATGATCGTAGTCTTAATGTAGATATGCAACCATTAAAACCAGGGATATTTCATGTCATTTTACTGTAAAATAGTTACATTTACAGTTTTTGGCGAAGTTTGATGGTTTTTCTTCTTAGTTTTTTTCTTCTTGGTTATTATAGAGTTTTTCTTATCAGTTATATACTGTGTGTGTGTGTGCGTGTGTGCATGTGTGTGTGTGCGTGTATACTATACAGCCTAGAGAGACACACACGCATTCGTGCATGGATGCATGCATAAATACACGCATGCATACGTAGGGATACACGCATACTGTACATGCATACGTGCATCCCTTGCCTCTTCTCACACATATACACACATATATGCATGCATGCACGCATATACACATGCATACACGCATGCATACACAAGCATACATACATGCATACATACATGCATGCATACAAATGTACATGCATATATATTAGGGTTTTATGTTACATCTTATGTTGTTAAATAATTGTTTTAGTTTTGTGTTTGTTTGATTCATGTGACCTTCGCTTTACCATTGGTAGGGTTGGGTATCGAGAATCGAGTATCGATTGGAACCGAGACTAACTTTTCGTTTTTCCCGGAATCGTTCAAAAGTTAAAATTTCGATTCCTAGTTTCGATATTCACAGTCCGCCGAGCGGAAGAAGAAACCGCTGAACAACACCAACGAAGAAGCGTCTACCGGAAGTGTTGGCATAACCACGCGAGTCGAACATGAGTAGCTTACGTCGGCGATCCAAAGTGTGGCTTCACTTTTCTAAAAATAACGAAATCTCGGCAAAATGCAAAATTTGTTTATAATAATGCAAATATTTCCTTCAGAAAGGCCGTTGGTTAGCAAGGTTAGCTAAACTTTTTTGACCCTGCCTCTTAAAAGAATCGGAATCGAGAATCGTTAGGAACCGGAATCGAAACAAGGAATCGGAATTGGAATCAGAATCGTTCAAATTCAAACGATACCCAACCCTAACCATTGGTGGTTGTCAGGGTATTCTAAAGGTGCAAAACAAATTCAGGACTTAACATCCGTATGAACCGCAGCAGCGAATGTGCATCTGTTTAGCTGTCAGTAAAGAGAGTGACGTCACTGTGTTAAAAACTTCACGTAAACTCTCGTCTGAATCTTTCAAGTGTGAATGCGTCACTGTTGTGAATAATTGAACTCTGAACCAAAGAATGAGATGAACCCCTCAGAAGAGGAGTGACAGCCATATTGAACTGCAGCTGCTGAGGTTTCATGCTCACACTGGAGACCGCAAGATGCTTTAAGGTTAAACTTGATTTACTTTGAACATCTGCCCGAAGCAGCTGTGAGGGACTTGAACATTGAGCTTCAGTATTTCTAGTACTATCAAGGGAGCTTTAAAGCAGATGAAAAAATAAATACAGGGATTTCATATGACTCACTGCTTGGCACTTATAAAATGATAATACATTTGGTAGAGATATTTAGGGTCTGAACATGTATTGCTTGTTTAATTGGAGTTAGGATTAGGCCTTACACTTTTCTTCAGTCATTAAAACAGCACAAATTACGTTTATCCTCGTTTTAATGTCGCCTGGGTTGTATTTTCTTTGTCCTTGTGTAATTTTGTTGGGCGTCACAACCTGTCCATATTCATATATTCATATTCTGTCCTAGAAATGCATGATTTTTTTTATTTGCTGTTAGAGGAGCCCACCACAGGACTAGTAGACTAAATGATAAAGATTATTGAGGCGATTATGCCTTTAATCATGCTTTGGTGAGGTATTGTCTTGCAAATAACTAGCACTGCCGTCATGGGAGTGTGCTTTATTTTCTGAGGTTTATTGTGGCTTTATAAAACAGAGCCTCTGGGATTTGTTAAAAGAGTAGTTCACCCCAAAATAAATATTCTGTCATTATTTACTCGCCCTCATGAAGATCCAGACCTGTATGCTGTTATTTTCCCAGTGGAACCTAAAAAGTTGAAATTTATTGCATCCAACATTGTGACATCACTCATACAAATTCAAAACAAAAATATGCAGAAAAAATCAGAAGACTGCATAAGCTGCGTGGACTTGTCCGTCACTTAAACATGACGTTAGTTTAATATGCAGATTGGTGTGAGAAATGAAATATAGTTCACAAGTCAAATGGATTAACATAAATTGTGACTGAAAATTCTTACTTTCATGTTTTTGAAACAATTTCCCCAAACCTGTGTGTTGCTGAGTGAATAATGACACAATCTTTATGTTCTCTAACAGTCAGAGAGGCTCTCTTTAATGCTAATGCTACAAAATGTCAAAATGTTTTTGTTAGTTTCTCCTTGTTGGAAATCGGATTACTTTGACTCCATAACTGCTGTCTGGTATCGTCCCGACTCCCTCATTGTCTATAAAATGCCATTTGCAAACAGCTATTGGCAGATTTGGGACAAACTTGAAACCTGGATGCTTGGATTATGAACAAACAAGACCTGAACCTCCCTCTCATTTCATGGCGACTGAAAACAAGACTTCTCAGCTTTATGTGAGAACACTATATTATGATTTTCCACTATGGATACAGAAAGAGAGCTGTGTTTTTTGTTTTTTTTTATCTCTAGTCTAATTAGATTTGTCTGGTTTGCAACTGCATACTGTCGGTTTTCAATGTTGAGCTTGAACTTGTTCCATTACCGATCAGTCATGTTGAATCTTAACACCAATCACAGTTGGAATTATATCTGCTTGATTTTACAGTGCAGTAATTGCACGCACGTGCACTATACACTCGAGCAGCTTTTATGAATTCTACAAACACTACATTTAATTAATAATTCATCTTAATGGGAGAAAATGGGCCGTTTTTAGGCTCATTTTGTGTCTTTTATGTTTTTTTTTTTAGTCAAGGGAGCATGTGCTGTTGTGGTTGTTTTTGCATGTGACATTACTTTCATCAGAACTAATTTCCACAGATCAAGCTCATATTCTTCTGGGATTTGAATCTGTTGCAGTGTAAATTAAAACTCTCTTCAGGAGGTTCTGAGCTTCACTCTTTATTGGCAACACAAAATCATTGCAATAAAGAAATTGCAGTCAAGAGTTTCACAAGATGATAATCTTGAAGAAAAAAACCCATCAGCTCTGTTCCAGAACCTAGTTATCTGCCATAATCAGCACTGACTTCGCCTTAGATTTGAGAAAATCTCATAATGTTTTCCTATTAAAAAATATTAATTTAAAAATGGTTGAATTTAATGACTTTATTTATTTATTTATTTTTTGTTAACAGGGCTGCATCCTATCATGTGTCTTAGTCCACACTTGGATTGAATGATTCAGAAGACATTTTTGTTTAGCTAGTCCTCCACATTTCAATGGAAGTATTAGTAGTAACATGACTATTCTCTTGCCGAACCGAGAGCTTTTACGTTCTCTGTTTCTCTCCTTCCTTGAGATTCACTCCAGTGCAATAATTCAATAACTCATTTCAGAAGTATTTCATGTAAGTAAATGCTTATCCATTTTTCACACTTCATCAGTGTCCTTGGATGAGAGCCCAGGCTGGAAATTCCTTCACATTCACTTGGTGTACCTTATTCACAAACTATTAAATAAACTGAATAAAGAGTTTAAACTAAAATGAGATTATAATTATATAATGTTATAATTTTGTGTGTGATAGATAGATAGATAGATAGATAGATAGATAGATAGATAGATAGTTGGCATTAAATTAATTCATTCATTCATTCTTGCGTGCATTCATTCATTAATTTTTGTATGCATGCATTCATTCATTCATTCTTATGTGCATTCGTTCATTCATTCATTCTTGCGTGCATTCATGCATTCATTCATTCATTCTTGTGTGCATGCTTTCATTCATTCATTCTTGCATGCATTCGTTCATTCATTCATTCTTGCGTGCATTCATGCATTCATTCATTCATTCTTGTGTGCATGCTTTCATTCATTCATTCTTGCATGCATTCGTTCATTCATTCATTCTTGCGTGCATTCATGCATTCATTCATTCATTCTTGTGTGCATGCTTTCATTCATTCATTCTTGCATGCATTCGTTCATTCATTCATTCTTGCGTGCATTCATGCATTCATTCATTCATTCTTATGTGCATGCATGCATTCATTCATTCATTCATTCATTCAGTCATTCATTCTTGCGTGCATTCATTCATTCATTCATTCTTGCGTGCATGCGTTCATTCATTCATTCTTACGTGCATGCATTCATTCATTCATTCATTCTTGCGTGCATGCATTCATTCATTCATTCTTGTGTGCATGTTTTCATTCATTCATTCTTGCGTGCATGCATTCATTCATTCATTCTTGTGTGCATGCTTTCATTCATTCTTGCGTGCATTCATGCATTCATTCTTACGTGCATGCATGCATTCATTCATTCAGTCATTCATTCTTGCGTGCATGCATGCATTCATTCATTTTTGTATGCATGCATTCATTCATTCATTTTGTATGCATGCATTCATTCATTCATTCTTGCGTGCATGCTTTCATTCATTCTTATGTGCATTCATTCATTCATTCTTGCGTGCATGCTTTCATTCATTCTTATGTGCATTCATTCATTCATTCTTGCGTGCATGCTTTCATTCATTCTTACCCGCATTCTTTCATTCATTCTTGCGTGCATTCATTCATTCATTCTTATGTGCATGCATGCATGCATGCATTCATTCATTCATTCATTCTTGCGTGCATGCATTCATTCAAAATTTGGCCCTATGTCTAGTACACTTTAGGACAATCTGGGTCCTGAAATAAAAGCATTGAGCTAAACCATTAGCAGTTCCTCCGAACGGTGATATCATCAGCACTTTCTCCTTCTCTCGGTCTCTCCTTCTCACTCATTATTCACTCTGATTAGAGATGGCGAGTGATGATGACTTGACGTCGGCGTGTTGAAGAGTGTGAGGTGGAGGAGAGAGCAGAAGCCCCAGGGGTCATTTTGCTTTTCTGCTGTGCTGCAAAATGAGCTTGAACCTTTCCGCTGTTTCATTTCCATCTCTCTTCTCCTGTATGTGTTTGCCTGTCATTTATCTTCCACCTGCTTGCATGCAAATCACTTCTGCACAGGAAGTTATTTTTGTGTTTTTCTGAAATGTGTCTGTTGACTATTTGCTTTTGTGATTGAAGTATAAATTATGCAAATGATGCATTTGTAAGACTTCAACCTTATCTTTTCCACTGAGCAATATTGAGGGATAAAGCTTGACACGGTATCCAGACATTTCCAGCCATTTCTTCAGTGATTTCTGTACAATCAATAATGCATCGTAACTTGAAATGAGTTTTTCAATGGTTTATCAACTGCTGAGTGGTTTAAACACTGGCAAGACTTAAAAAGAAATGCAAATTATAAACTCTACTGACGATGCAACACTGCCTTGATTGTGCAAGTGACAATTCCTCTGTCAGCGGTGCACGTGTTGCTCACTTAGTGCAGACGCGATGTGGTGATGTGAAGACATTTGTGCATTTTGAGAGGCAGAGAGAGACAGCGTCTGGTGATATATAAACCTACACACACATGCACACTCTGAAAAAGACAATTTGCTAAAAGTGTTCCCCATTTCTTTCCTTGTCTGTCTTCCCAGCAGCATTTTCAAAACACAATCAGAAATTGAATGAAACTTGTTAAAGCAGCCTTGTACATTGATTGAACACCGATCAATTGCCTACTGAAGGCTTTTATGGTTCTCAGTTCTCAATTTGACATAAATGCCTGTAATTTAGACTAATTACTCTAATGATCTTTTGGAAAAGGCTGTAATCACACAAAAGACATGGTAATATGCAGCACGTAGTAATTTCCCATCCATTGAATTCTTCGGAGGCCGAGATGAGCAGAATTCTCATTTATTTTCTTGCTTTTGATTAAAAATAAATTGGATGTTTGAGCTCTTGTTTCATGACCTTAATTTGGATCTTCATATTTGCTTATCAGACACATATGATGGTGTGATGTCACCAGAGGCAGAAAAGCAACGGCAAAAAGGATTTGAGTCGGTTGTAAACAAGTGTTTGTGTAATAACCCTGGAGTAATTGTGTCTCACAAGTGTTATTTTCAGTTTGAATCTCATAAAAAAGTCTCTAGGATATGCTTCACCTCAACATCAGCAATGGAAAGAAAAATGTCACAAAAGAAAATTAGTTTTGCATGACAATTAAGCGTGCATACCCACAGGTAATTTTCATTATTCTCAGAGGTGACTCTGAGACTGATTATACTGTATTCATTTATAATTTAATATTGTGCTTTTTACATTTAAAAGCACTACATCAAATATCAACAAATACATACGTATGTTTATATAAATTTAGAGGTAGAAATGTATATACATTTCCCAATGTATTGACATAATTAGCGTGATTTCATTAACAAATGTTTTGAAAAATGCAAATTGTAGTATTGATCCTAAAACAAATATTTTTTAAGATCATTAAGATTTTTTTTAATGTTTCATTGCATATATATATATATATATATATTTAAAAAAATATCTATACTATTTTTAAATTTGTATATATATATATATATATATATATATATATATTAATATTTCATCTTAATTTTCATATTATTATATATTGTAAATTGCTTATGTTCATTTATTCTCTTTTTTAATTTAATTTTATTTCCTGGTGTAAATTACATTTTAAATCGGATAATTTCATTGTGAACTTTTGTAGCTAACTGTAACTTTTTTTCTTTGTTTGTTTTTTTTCTTGAAATTTTGTGGTGAAATGTGACCCGGATATTTTCTTGTCAGATTTTATGACCTTCTGACATTCATCCTTCAACTAAAGTTGCTTCATTGATTAAAGCGCAGAACAGCGGAGCATGGTCTTGTGTCCTCAAAGTTCCCTTAAATCTCCTGCTTTTTGTGAAATGTGGCCAATAATAAATTGGGTGAAAGGAATCAAACTGTGCAGTGTCAGTGCTTTCAGACTGAAGAGCAATAGCACTTTAGAGCAGAGAGCTAATATTGAAGAGAGACTGAAGTGCTGGATTCTGAAGCTTAATGTAATGAAACCTCATAAATGAATGAATTTTTGAATAAGACCCCCCTCAGTCACACACACACACACACACACACACACAATGTTGGCAGATTTAGCTCTGTCACATCCTTGGCCTGTTTGTGTGTTACAGGCCAGAAACAATTGCAAGTACTCCGATGCCAATGATTGGACAATGCGTGTGCGCTCGAGTTTGAACCTTTCAAACTCAAGGGGTGATAGAGTTTCCTTCAAAGGTCCTGTTTTCCTCAGGCTTGATGTAAAAAGCCTGCAGTGTGTGTCTGAGAAGTGTGAGCTTAAAGAGCACGGCCAAACCCTGTCTTTGAGTCTCTCCTCCTCCTCTTCTTTATTGTGTCTCCTCTCATCTCCCCGTGTGACCCGACCAGCCATGAGTTTTTCTTTGATCCTGTTGAGTGATAGAGCTGTGTGGAGAAAACCGCACTCTAAAAAAATTGCTGGGATGATTAGGGTCAAATATGGACAAACCCAAATGTTGGGTTAAAAATGCAATTAAAAAAATGTACAGTTGAAATTGGGTTAAAATTTGAAATTACGCTGTAAAAAAAGATTTTTTGGTGAAGTAAATACTACTGAAAAAAACCTGATGTAATTTACATGAAAAAGTTAGTTCAGGCAAGAATTTAAAAAACTAAGTAAATTCCATATCAGTACTTAATTCGAGTGAGTAGAAATAAAAGTGTAAATATCAACTCAATAAAAATTGCTCAACTTTTCTGATACTGGGGTTCCCAACCTTGAATAATTAATGAGGTTCATTTTTCACTGGTGTCCAGCTGTATTTACACTGTTTTATCTTTGATTTTTGTTGTCAGTATTAGTAACTTGCCATTTTGTGACATTTCGAATACATTTTTTGCTCAAAATGACACATTCAAACACAAAAACGACCCATCAAATGTTACCGCCATTGTGTATTGAGGTCTTTGCATTCACATGATGCTTAACATTTGACATGATGTAATGTAAATTACTTAGATGATCTAAGTAAAGCACATACTATAAATGACTAATAAAATTCAATATTACTGTTTTAGTGAAATGTAATGCAAAGGAAATTTCAACTAAATCGATATTAATCAACCTTTTACTAGCCAAGTTAAAATGACTTATTGTCTGTTTACTGTTAAGTTTACTTAATTCCATATTCCAAGTATATTTAACTTAAAGATTTCTAATTAAAGCTACTGATAAATATGTTTAGGTTTTTACTTGGCAAATCTTTGTAAATTTACTAGCATTTTCTGAGTAAATCCTATTTCCAATTTTTTTTCAGTGTACATTTTTAACCCAACATGTCCTTATTTGACCCAAATTTGGGTTAAAACAACCCAGGATTGTTTAGAGTGTGTCTTGGTCGCTGTTGTGTCTCTCTACAGCTTCAGGTTGACTGATGATAAACTCACAATTACGGCAGGGCAATATAGCTAAAAATGATCTTTTGCCTTTTAATGTATATCATGGTGTTAATGTTTTATAAATGTTTCAGGAACCATCATTCCAGTATAGTGATTCCTAGTCGAGTATTAAAATAGTCAAATATTGTTTTATAATTAATAATAACATCTGTATAAATAGCATTATTTATTTAAGTAAAACAATTTAATACATGAAATATTAATTCAAAGTGAATTTTTGATTAATGTTTTGCAGCTAAATATAAACCTCTAAGTAGTTATTATTATCATGACTGTCTACCAAACATAACGCCATTGAAGTTGAGTGCACTTAATGTATTTAATGTTCATTACATTTGCTGTGCTTTGTGTTGTTCATCTCTGTGGAGAGCGAGAGAAGTGAGAAAGCACTCTGGGTGGTGTTATGAAGCGCTGTGGGCAGAGATGGAGCGAGTGATGGTCAGTGAGGTCATGCTGTTATACTGTTCATATAAATGTCTTTATGGACGCATTTACATTACATGGTTCAAGTGACTCAATTCCGAATTTTTTGTTTCTCTCCAATGTGACACAGATCAGATATGACCCTCGAGCGTGTAAGCAGGAAAAAAGGACAATGATTCTGATATTTTCTGATTGGTTTCATGCCTCATTCAGGGCTTGACTTTTTTTGCTATCCAGACTAGTGGTTTTCCAAAGTTACTAGCCACTCAGCATTTTCACTGGCTTTTTGTGTGCAAAAACAAACAAACAACCAAACAATTTTGCCCAGAAAAGTTATTAAAGACATTGTTAAAATAGTCTGAGTGACTACAGCGGCTCAACCTTAAGTTTATCAAGTGACGAGGATACTTTTTGTGCGCTTCATTCGACTTTATTCAACTATTCATTTCCTTCTCTGTGGGGAGAGTAAAAAGTAGTTGTTTTTATTGTTTTTGCGCAGCAAAAGTATTCTCGTCACTTTATAAACTTAAAAAAAACTTTTGCTGATAATTTACTCACCCCCATGTCATCCAAGATGTCCATGTCATTCTTTCTTCAGTCGAAAAGAAATTAAGGTTTTTGATGAAAACATTCCAGATTTTTCTCCATATAATGGACTTCAATGGGGACCAAACGGTTCAAGGTCCAAATGAGAGTTTCAGTGCAGCTTCAAACGACACCAGACGATGAATAAGGGTCGGATCTAGCGGCCCGTTGAGTCATGACTCGAAAAAAGATTTGTTCATTTTGATAAACGAGTTCGAACAGGAGAGTCACGAACCCTCATCACAGAACAGAGCAAGGCGAGTATTTGTGCTTATAAAACTTAAACTTTTTAATTTATTTTTTAAATGAGCGATCGTTTCGCTAGATCAGACCCTTATTCATCGTCTGATGTCGTTTAAAGCCCTTTGAAGCTGCACTGAAACTCTCATTTGGAACCGTTTGGACCCCATTGAAGTCCATTATATGGAGAAAAATCCTGGAATGTTAATCAAAAACCTTCATTTCTTTTCGACTGAAGAAAGAAAGACTTTGACATCTTGGATGACATGGGGGTGAGTAAATTATCAGCAAAAGTTGTTTTAAAAAATGAACTACTCCTTTAAAGAGAAATCAGACTCTTGTTAACAAACACAAGCATCTGACGGTCACCGTCTGCCCTCGTGGTCACTCAAGCCTTCGATTTGCCCTGGCTGTTTTCTCTTCCATCACTTTGACTCTATTATGTCCTTTTCTTCACTAGTAGTGTGTGCTACATCAACTGTGTGTCAATATCTGTTGCACTCCATGTCAAATTAATTCAGCAGTTAGTGCGCATTTAAGCTGTCGTCAATTTAAACGGACAGGACATCCCTCTATTGTTCATTTCCAGTGAAGCCATCCTATTGTCTGTAGTCTAATCTCATTATTATTACTAAAAAATCCACTGTTACGACTCAAACGGATTTTTGCAGATCATTATAACCCATATGTAGAATTTAGACTACAATAATACAAATGTAATACTGTTTATAATAAGTTTTTATATATTATGCATAAGCAATTGTAAAAAGATTAATTATGCAAACAAATGTTTACCTGTGTGAACACTTGGTTTCTGCTGAACACACACGGTATATTTAATAAGAAGAATAAATAAGTAGCCAATTAAAAATGTAAAATACAGTGTGATATCTACAGTATCTCTGGCTGTGCTTTGTGAAGAATTTCTTTTGTACAAGAAATGTGAAAAAAATTAAATCAATTATAAACATGGTAGAGCTGGTGTAAATCTGTTTTTCACCTGTTAGAAACACGTTTAAGATTCTACAGAGGAAGAAGAAAAAGAGGATAAACCAACCATTATGGAAAATAAGACTGGTTTTAAATATGCATGCAAATTTCATCGGGTCATTTAGATGGAGTCTGTTTTATTTGTGCGTGTCAGCACCGCCCTCAGCCTGGTATCGCTTTTCATATGCAGGCCATGAAAAATCACAAATGATTTGTGTTTGTCAGTCGGTGTGATTCGCTGTAATGCAGATGCACCCCTGAGTGATAATGATGCTGACATTTGCATTCTGTAGGAGATGCATCTCAGTGCACTGCTACAAGAATTATACTCTCTCTCTGTGTGTGTGTGTGTGTGTGTGTGTGTTCGTCTTTCTTTTTTTTAACCTCTCTTGTTCTTAAGATTAAGATAAGATAAGCTTTGTTATGATAAAAAAGTGTTTAGATGACCATAGCATTGAAGAAAAATAAGTGGTTGTATTTTTTATTTATTTATTTCAATTTGTTAAATTTAAAACTGTAAAACAGAAACCATAATGAAAAATAAAAAATATTTTTTTTTGCCATTTAAATAATACTTGATTGAAGGAAAATATTCAACTTGTCATGAAAATTGTCACAATGCAAAAAATCTTTGTCTTAAGCAGATTTGTTTAAAAAAAATCTTATTTGTTTAAGTATTTTTAAATGCATTATTCATTTATTTTCAATACAACTATTCTTTTTTTTTTATCTGAATAAATGTAAAATAAACTGTAAAACAAAAAGCAATATGATGTATAAATATTTTAATAAATAATATTTTCAGTATTTTGGCATTATAATAATGCTTAATTGGATGAAAGTATTATTATTTGTCATGAAAAATGTCATAATGCAAAAAATCTGAATGGCCTTAAACATAAGAAATATTTTCTTATTTATTTATTAGTAAAATATGATTTGGCTTTGATAAAAGCTTTGTCGTGATTGAAACGGTTTAGATGCCCATAGCATTGAAGAAAAATCAGTGGGATTCATTCATTTGAAATAGTTATATTATTTCAAATATAAATATTTTTTGTTAAATATGAATAAATATATTTAAAAAAATTGTAAAACAAAAAAGCTATAATAATGTATAAATATTCTACATTCGTAAATCATGCAATATCTTAAAATTATACTTAATTGGAGAAAAATATTCTTAATTGTCATGAAAATTATCAATGCAAAAAAAAAAAATCTTAAAGCTAGTCATGGCCTCATATTTTCTTATGCATTCAATATTTATAAATCTAGTTCTATACATGTTCTTGACAGGTTTTGTGAGATTTCCCCATGTGGTGTGTGAGAGTGTGATTGCAGCTGATGGTCTGTGATGCTGCTGTTTTCTTTCATTGTTCATCACCAGAGACACACACTACTGAGCAGTGATGCCAGAACACAAGAATGATAGATGCTCTTGTCTGCCACGTTCATACAAGGCTGTTGTTTCATTTAGACATTACTGGAAGTGTTTTCTTAGATGCTTTGGTTTTCTCACTGATGGCCGTTTGCATGATTATTGGTGGATTAGGCTAAACGGATGATGTTTGTGTGATTCTGGTGTGTGTGTGCATCGATCATTTATTGATTGTTCCTCATGTTATTTGTCAGATATGGATATGGAGACCTCCAGTCAGACCTCTATAAGAGCTTCGGCAAACCCAGAAGACTCGCCGGCAACAACACACAGCAAGAGCGGTAAGAAAACACACAGCTTTATCAAAACACAGAAACTCCCCTCAACAAGCTCATATTTTCAGTAAAATATGGTAACAACTGGATTGGATATAACTTTGGTGTTGGCTCAAACTATAGTATAGACTACAGAGTTTAGACTATAGACTATAGAGTATAGACTATAGAGTGTAGACTATAGAGTATAGACTATAGAGTATAAACTATAGACTATAGCATGGACTATAGAGTATGGACTAGAGTATAGACTATATAGAGCATGGACTATAGAGCATGGACTATGGACTATAGACAATGGACTATGGACTATAGAGTATAGACTATAGAGCATGGACTATAGAGCATAGACTATGGACTATAGAGTATGGGCTATAGAGTATGGACTATGGACTATAGAGTATGGACTATGGAGTATAGACTATATAGAGCATGGACTATAGAGCATAGACTATAGAGCATAGACTATAGAGCATAGAGTATAGAGCATAGACTATGGACTATAGAGTATGGACTATAGAGTATGGACTATAGAGTATAGACTATAGAGCATAGACTATAGAGCATGGACTATAGAGCATGGACTATAGAGCATGGACTATAGAGCATGGACTATAGAGCATAGACTATAGAGCATAGACTATAGACTATAGAGTATGGACTATAGAGTATGGACTATGCACTATAGAGTATGGACTATAGAGTATGGACTATGGAGTATAGACTATATAGAGCATGGACTATAGAGCATAGACCATAGAGCATAGACTATAGACAATGGACTATGGACTATAGAGTATAGACTATAGAGCATAGACTATAGAGCATGGACTATAGAGCATAGACTATAGAGCATAGACTATAGTGCATAGACTATAGAGCATAGACTATAGAGCATAGAGTATAGAGCATAGACTATGGACTATAGAGTATGGACTATAGAGCATGGACTATGGAGTATAGACTATATAGAGCATGGACTATAGAGCATAAACCATAGAGCATAGACTATAGACAATGGACTATGGACTATAGAGTATAGACTATAGAGCATAGACTATAGAGCATGGACTATAGAGCATAGACTATAGTGCATAGACTATAGAGCATAGAGTATAGAGCATAGACTATGGACTATAGAGTATGGACTATAGAGTATAGACTATAGAGCATGGACTATAGAGCATGGACTATAGAGCATAGACTATAGAGCATGGACTATAGAGCATGGACTATAGAGCATAGAATATAGAGCATGGACTATAGAGCATAGACTATAGAGCATGGACTATAGAGCATAGACTATAGAGCATAGACTATAGAGCATAGCCTATAAACTATAGAGTATAGACTATACAGTATAGACAATATGTGTATATTAGAGTTAATAATGATCAATTTCACTCAATTGCAAAGATTTTACTTATTTGCAAAGAAAGATAAATTAATCCTGATCTGCTTGACAAAATCACTCTCTTCAGATTTGGTCAGTCTTGGAAAAAATGTGTGAGAAAATTAAAAAATCTCCATTGACAAAAGTAGCCAATACAGAACGTGCATATTTGCTCAACATTTGCATACTGAATAATGATTGGTCATAATAAATATATATAATACACATTAGTCAATAAAACATTATATAAATTGACAGAAAAATCTCATGAGCCCAACAAAATAACGAATGCTACACTTGAGCTGATTATATTTATAACCTTTAAAATTGTGTACTATATTGAATCTGAGGATATGAAAAAAATACAGGACCAGTAAGACAATTATGACAAAATGTTTATTTGGCTGAATTATTCCTGCAATTTTTGTGAAAGATGATTGTGGTGAAGCAAAAACATTACACATTGGGGTTAACCCTACACTTAAAATAAAAAATAAAAATAATGTTTACTTGCCTCTTTGCGGGTCAGTTTTGATTATTCCAGTGCATTAGTATTTAAAGGCTGTTTGCAGATGTCTTTGCCTCTTGCAGTGGAGATGAGGGGGGAGGGAACCAGCCTTTCAGACGTTTATATTCACCGTCTCTTCCTGTATCGACAGGCCGGGCCTCAAAAGAGCTGACGTTAAATATGCAGCTCATTATAATGAGATTCAAAGCAAAGATGTGTTTTTTTTTCTCGCATGTAAGCGGCCATCACAGCAGCTCGGGGGACGAGGCCCTTTTTTGTGTCCCTTAAAGGGAATTTTTCCTGTGTCCAGCTTTTGTGGTCATTCTCTATTCCCTGCGAATCCCTCAGGAGTTTATCTGTAAACGACTTCAGGAAAAATGAAAGCATTCAGCCCGCCTTCAGCCCACCTAAGCAACGAAGAAAAATGGGAATTCATTGGTTTAGTAAATGTATGAAGGGCTATTAATTTGTGTATGCTATTTATAGAAGCAATGTTCATTACTGAAAGACAGTGTCATGAAATATCTATTCTCACGCAGGGCTCCAGACTAACTTTTTTCTCTAGGAGCGCTGTCGCCCCTGACTGAAGATTTTAGGAGCGCAAGCTGAAACTTTTAGGCAGTGTTGTAGTCGAGACCACCTCACTCGAGTCCGAGTTGACACCGAGTCCATAGAGAGTCGAGTCCGAGACCAGAGACGGTCGAGTCCGAGTCGAGACCGAGACCAGTGAGGGTTGATTACCTAATTTACTTTTATTTATTTAGAGAAATCCTTTTTTTTTTTTTTTACTGAATTTACTTAGAGTTTAAAAAATATGATCAGTTTAGGGTAAAAAGGCCACATAGTAGGTGGTGTTAAAAGTAATTTTATTAAAATTTGTCATGCGCAGTTGCGCACTAGAAAATCACCAATCACTGGGCGTTTCAATCAATTTAAAGAAATATTTTATTATTGTTATCATGAAAAATTATTATCATGAAAAATATTTTTAATTGAACTCGAGTGGACTCGGGAATAATTCTGAGTCCTAAAAAAAAAAAATGTTCGAGTACGAGTCAATTCCGAGTCCAAATGGACACGAGTCCATGACAAGACCAAGACCATTAAAATATGGTCTCGAGACCGAGTCCGAGACGAGTCCGAGTCTCGAGTACTACAACACTGCTTTTAGGGGCACACCTTAAAATAACAAATAGACTTAACGTACAGATATTACAATGCAGTTTTATTTTAAGTTCGCAGGGCTGCAGATTACAGGTCTTCACGGGTCCAAAAATTCATGCCCGAACCGGAAGACACCCGTAATGTGTTGCACGTCTATTATTTCAAAAGTTAAATTCAACAAATCAGATTGTGACTTCAAAACTCCTAAAGTGTTTCCAGAAAATTGTGCCATATGCATCAGACGAGATATCTGACTCGCTTTTAGTACTTTTATTAAAACAATAAAAACATGTTTCTCCGTTATATTTTTTTAAATAACATTATGTCATGTAAATCTACACAAATGACTGTGAATAGTCTGACGGGTTTTATGTATCCGACTGTTACACATGCATGAGATATTTTATGATTTCTCTCCTCAGGTCATTTGTTCCGAATGGTTGGCAATCAGGGCTTGGGAATTTCTTCAGTTTCCGGTGCCTTTCCCATGATCAATCACCCAGCCTTCAGTCTGCACTCCTCTTCTCCTGTCCGATCTGAATTCGGAGGTCTGGGAACTCTGGGAATGTCGGCCGCTTTGGCTGCCCACTCTCAGCTCGGCGCTTTGCCAGGTATGTTGTCCAAAAGATGCCATTAGATTTAGGTGAAATGATGCTAGTATACCATACCATACCATACCATCTTCTTCCGCTCATCCGGGGCCGGGTCGCGGGGGCAGCAGTCTAAGCAGAGATGCCCAGACTTCCCTCTCCCTAGACACTTCCTCCAACTCTTCTGGGGGGATACCGAGGCGTTCCCAGGCCAGCCGGGAGACATAGTCTCTCCAGCGTGTCCTAGGTCTTCCCCGGGGCCTCCGCCCAGTGGGACGTGCCCGGAACACCTCCCCAGGAAGGCGTCCAGGAGGCATTCGGAACAGATGCCCGAACCACCTCAGCTGACCCCTCTCGATGTGGAGGAGCAGCGGCTCTACTCTGAGCTCCTCCCGAGTGACCGAGCTTCTCACCCTATCTCTAAGGGATCGCCCAGCCACCCTGCGGAGAAAGCTCATTTCAGCCGCCTGTATCCGGGATCTTGTCCTTTCGGTCATGACCCAAAGCTCATGACCATAGGTGAGAGTAGGAACGTAGATTGACCGGTAAATCGAGAGCTTTGCCTTACGGCTCAGCTCCTTCTTCACCACAACAGATCGGTACATCGACCGCATTACTGCAGAAGCTGCACCGATCCGTCTGTCAATCTCCCGTTCCATCCTTCCCTCACTCGTGAACAAAACCCCAAGATACTTAAACTCCTCCACTTGAGGAAGGATCTCTCCACCAACCTGAAGTGGGCAAGCCACCCTTTTCCGGCTGAGGACCATGGCCTCGGATTTGGAGAAGCACCTCCATGCTAGTATATGATGCTAATCGAATCTCAATTCAAACACAAATGGGATTTTTCTTCCTAAAAGATGATTCACTGATTCACCTGCTGATCTACTGGGATTTTCACTCATGACCATCTCTAGGGTTTACAGAGAATGGTCATAAAGAGATCAAAAGTTCTGCTGGTAAAAATGCCTTGTGTAGGCCGGAGGTCAGATGAGAATGACCAGACTGGTTAAAGCTGAATAGTAACTCAAATAACCACTCGTTACAACCAGAAGAGCATCTCTGAACAAACAACACATCAAACCTTGAAGCAGACCGGCTCCAGCAGCAGAAAACACACACCGGTGACGCTCCTGTCCGCTAACAACAACAAACTGAGGCTACAATTCACCAAAACTGGACAAAAGAAGATTGGAAAAACGTTGTGTTGACTTCTGCTGCGACATTCAGATGGTCGGGTCAGAATTTGGTGTAAACGACATGAAAGCATGGATCCATCCTGCCTTGTATCAACAGTTAAGGCTGCTGCTAGTGTAGGGGTGTGTTATATATTTTCTTAGCACACTTTGGGCCCTTTGTACCTATTGAGCTTCGTTTAAACACCACAGCCTGCCTGAGTATAGTTGCTGACCTCTTTATGACCGCAGTGGACTGACGGCTACTTCCAGTTGGAAAACACCATGTCACAAAGCTCAAATCATCTCAAACTAGTTTCTTGACCATGACAGTGAGCTCACTAAACTCAAACAGCCTTCACGGTCACCAGATCTCAATCCAATAGAGCAGCTTTGGGACGTGGAGGAACTGGAGATTCGCAACTGTGATGTGATCATGTCCGTATGGACCAAAATCTCTGAGGGATGTTTCCAGCACCTTGTTGAATCTGTGCCGAAGAATTAAGCCAGTTCTGAAGGCAAAAGGGGGTCTACCTAATAAAGTGGCCACGAGCAACACAACAAATATTACCATGGACTATAAATATTTCTTAAGTAATTTAAGAACAGGTTTTACGCTAAAACAGGTTTTATCGTAGTTTTTGTCCAACTCCATTGACTTGACTTGGGCAAAATCTACAATAAAACCTGTTGGAAAGCATCTTTTGTAGAGATTTTTGTGTAAGCATATCAGTGAACACCCCAGACCATTTGATGAGTTTCACGTCTTTGTAAACTAAAGTTTAATACGTTTTAGGAAGGATTGTTCCAGTGCACCTACTGTATGCAACCATTGTGGAGGTGGGGGGGTGCAACCACAGAAACCAAAATTTCTCGGGACAACAGAATTTGTCCAAATTTCAATCTTAACCGTTATATTTCATCAGAAATTGTCTTAAAACAGGGCTTTAAGTGTAAAATACCGAACTAACCTTTTAAAGGAGTAGTTCACTTTTAAAAGAACTTTAGCTGATAATTTACTCACCCCCGTGTCATGCAAGATGTCCATGACATTCTTTCTTCAGTCGAAAAGAAATGAAGTTTTTGATGACAACACTCCAGGATTTTTCTCCATATAATGGACTTTAATGGGGTCCAAACGGTTCAAGGTCCAAAAGACACTTTCATTGCAAACTGCAAACTGTTTAAAGGACTTTAAACGATTCCAGACGATGAATAAGGGTCTTATCAAGCGAAACGAAAAATAAATAACAAAGTTTAAGTTTTAAAAGCTCAAATGCTTGCCTCAAATGCTTGTTCGTGACTCTCCTGTTCGAACTCGTTCATCAAAATGAACAAATCTTTTTTCGTGTCATTTGGTTCATTCAACGAACGAAATGAACGAATTGACTCGGAAAAAGATTCGTTCATTTTCACGAATCCACACTGAGGCCATGACATTTATGAGACCTTTAAGGAGAGACGGTCTCACACATCCTTTGAAATGTTAAATTGTATGTGCTCCTCTGTGTATCCTCAGATTGGTGGCGTTCTGTAGACGCTCAGGGTCAAGGGGCAGCGGCCTTTTTTCCTCATCTTCTGGGTCTGCCGGCATTATTCGGCACATCGTCGCTGAACCACGAGCAAAGCCTCCTTCAGTCTCATGCTCCCCGACGCACTCCCGCCAAAGGTGCGTTAATTACCCCTCATATTATTTTATTCCTAAAGCTAGTGAGCTGCTTACCTTGAGGGCATCGTTGTGATCCAATCATAAAGGCCGATCCATTATATGCACATAACTTCCTTTTTTTAGTCCGGTTCTCAAGGTAGCACCTGCTTGCTACTCACACTTTTTACGCAGCACACACTTATCCTAAAAGCTGTCGTCATCACTTTCCTCCTGACTGCTCTTCTCACTTTCTTCTTTTCTCTCGAACATGGTAGATGATGATGTTTTATTTAATTTTACTGAGACAACAACAGGAATATTAGGCTTCTGCCACCGAATGCATGGGCCGAAGTATACTGACAGACAACTGTTCACTTGTGACATAACCGAGAGAATACTTGCCCTTATTTTGTGTGTTTGTGTCCGTTCAAGCGCAAGTAAACCCGAAAGAGGAATCAATTTGGTGTTTGAGTGCCGTCTGAAACGCGCCTCTCTCTCTCATCTGCATGTGTGTGCTTCGGGACGGGTGTGTGAGGCTGTGCGCACACATAACAGCGTTTAAATCACCTCTTCCACGTTTAAAATCGTTTGAATGTGTAAATTGGCAAGACAAAAAACCGTCCAAACGATAAACTTTCCCTCTTAATCTTAGCAGTTAATCCTCTAATCACATGTGCCGAACCGTGCGGATGACGGATCAACTACGATCCATTGCACCCCTAATAATAATGAACACACTTGATGATGATGATAATAATAATAATAATGAACACATCATCATGATTGCCATCTTATTTGAGTCCTCAAAAATGCAAAAAAATGTTGGTACGCAAAAGCGCTTCCCTCCACATTTTCTGCTGCGTAATCGTTTACTTTTACCACACCAGTTATGTGCATCCCTGAATATAAATATCTTGCCCTTTTAAGATATATTTATGCAAATACGAAGGAAGAATTGCTTTTATCCTTCTGAAATTCATAGTAGCAAAAATTCATAATATCCTTTTGGAATTATCACTTCTATATTTACATGAATTTGCTGTTTATTTTAATCCTAATAAAATCTATGAAGTCTGCTGGCATGCACATGTTCAGATGTGAGATGCCTTATGCTTGTCTTGTCATATTGTTGCTGAATTGTTTTTATTCACTTCAGTCGTCTTCTTTTTTTTTAGCTTTCTATTCAGTTGTCTGCTAGACATAAATTCATTTCTGAATTGTTTGCTTTTACAGCACCTTTTAAGCATTTTTTTCTTTTTAATAAGTGGGTATATTATTCATATACTGTATTTCATCATCATTCTGCAACATTTTGTAGTTGTAATTAAATTATTGTTTATTAAACTGTTGTAGTAACTTAATATCACATTTTAATCATGCTGATTTTTGGAGGAGAAAAACTGAAATGGCACTCTTCATGTGATTAACTACATAAAATGATATTAATATATACATTTTCTAACCCCCATATTTTGAATTTTGTGACCATTCACATGCATTCATAAATACATTTTAGGGTCTTGATGTTTGTCAATAATATGAAATATTTAATCCAGAAAGGACAAAACAAATGATAATGAATAGACCCAAAAGGTTCCATATAGAACCTTTTTCCTGGTTACAAAGAATCCTTAAAAAGGGTTCTGTATAGAACCTTTTAGGGGTTCCAAATACGTATAGAACCTTTTTAATCTATCTATCTATCTATCTATCTATCTATCTATCTATCTATCTATCTATCTATCTATCTATCTATCTATCTATCTATCTATCTATCTATCTATCTATCTATCTATCTATCTATCTATCTATCTATCTATCTATCTATCCTCACTGATCCTCACATTCACTGTTTTTAGATGACATGAGCTCGGTACTTGGTATATAAACGAAGCATAATCTATTTTACTGTACAGTCATACTGTAGCTGAAGATTTGTTTGTTTTCTAAAGCAGGGCTGAATGGCTCTGTAAATGGAAGAGCAAACTCGAGATCAGCCTCCTCCACACCCTCTCCAGCCCTCAAACCTCCAGATCAGACCAAGAACCTGAAAACCAGCCCGAAACCAGCACTGAACCAGCTCAAAGGGAAAACTAGACTCAAAACAAACGACCATGTAAGGATTACATGACGTTTGATCATCATTTACTGTCGTTCTAAACCCGTATGTTGTTGTATTTTCTAGTGGATCTCAAATGTTTCATTCAGTTAATTAGTTGACTTGTGTGTTAGTAGATTTAAACTGTTTAATATCGTCCTGATAGATGCAGCATTCATATCAGTGTGCTGTGAAACCACTCACTGCTGTTGACACTTTCTGTCAAATAATATCATCCAACGTTTTTTGGGACTATTTTTAGATTGTCATGTCAACTGGAAGGTTGACAGAAAGGAATTGTTTGTGTTTGCCTGCTCCTGTCGACTGACATTGCTCTTCCTGACAGAAGGTTCACAGCAAAGTGCCAGATGACTCCATCAACAGTGACAGCCAATCAGCATCCAGCTCTGACAGCTCCAGCGATGCTCTTAGCAGCTCTGACTCAGATGACTTGGAGGATGATGATGATGATGACGATGATCAGAGTGATGATAGTGTGGACTCGGAAAAGTGCGGAAAAGATCCGAAAGGTATCCGAAAGGTATGTGTGTCAGTGAAAAACTGTGTTCGTTTTTTATCCCAAGTTTAAACTATTAAAAAAATTAATTGAAATAGATGTTAGTGAAATAAATGAATTAAACTGAAATAAAAAAGTGTAACACTTTACAATAAAATTCTATTTTTTTAACATTAGTTAACAATACGTCTAAAACATTTCTTAATCTTAGTTGTTCATTTCAACATTATACTAATACATTACATTATTAAAGTGAAAAGTTGCTTTTATTATTTAATACATCTGAGAAAACATGAACAGCAGTATTTTTATTAACCAAACATGAACAAAGATAAATACTTTAACTGCATTCTGTTTTGCTCATTGTTAGTTAATGTTAACTAATGCGACCTTATTGTTAAGTGTTACCAATAAATTACAGATAAATAGAATTTATTCATCAATTTCAAAAACTGTGTTTAGGTTCTCATGTTTTAAACCATTTATACTGTTTAAGCCTTTTATATCATAAAAGTATGGTAGTAGTATGCTATTCTGAAGGTAGCCTTTGATTTAGTAGTCATTAAAGGAGAACTCCGGTGCAAAATGAACCTTTGGTCTAATTACACATTGTTACCTAGTCAACCGTTACCTGAGATTTGTTTTCATGATTGCCGAATGTAAATAGTTTTATATATAAAAACAGTTTAGCCTATAACGCTAGTATATGGGGCATAGAGTAATGACTAATAAAAATCGCTTGTTATTACCACTAACAAGGCTCAAAATAGCCCCACAGTAACACGACAGCATAATAAGGGTCCATACATTCAAATCGAAGCATTGAGAACGTTGTCAGTGTCCAAACAGTTTAATAAGAAGATATTTTATACACACAGTCAACTTCGCGAGTACAGGAAGAAGCCATCTTTGAAAAATATTCTCTACCAGTCGATCTTCGAACGCCGATCCAAGTGCGCTGAACTGTGCAGAATCTCATATGGTCCGTTGTTTCCGGAAGAAACACAAACACGAACCATTTTCTTCTCTTCAATATGTACATGTAGCCTACTGTTCGCGCTCACCTTATCACCTTATTCACATCTCACCAGCGCACTTGGATCGGCGTTCGTAGATCGACTGGTAGAGACTATTTTTTAAAGATGGCTTCTTCCTATATTCGCGAAGTTGACTGTCCCTGCGTCCCAATTCGCATACTATCCGTCCTAAATAGTATTTGAAAATAGAATTTGTACGTCCCAAATCGTAGTATGTTGAAATGAGTGTTTCAAAGATACCCGGATGGTCTACTTTTTCCGGTCAGAATCCGAAGTGTAAATCGATGCACACTCTAACGGCTGATATTGCCCACACACCATAGACCTTTCTCACAACTTCCGTATTTGTGACCGGAAATACGCAATTGTCGTGGTAATCTTCTTCCGCTCCATTCATAACAGATAGCGCCGAAGGCAACTAGTGAGAGTTGTTGCGTACCGATCTTTTTGGTTATTCCCAAAAGCAGCCATACCTGTCGTTTTCCCGTCGATGAAGTTCGAAGGAACTGGATTCAGGCAATCTGGCGGGATGTTATTGATCCTGTGATCTTCTGTACTTCTCATGTCACCATTCACTAATAAGCCGTCATTGTTTGTTTATTTTTTATGTTTTGTGTATTTTTGAAGTAACGTTAGTTCGTGTTCAACTTTATTAAGATATTTGTATCCAGTGGAATAAGCACATAAAAATATACACCACAATATAAAACAAGATAAATAAGAACACACAACAGTGGGCTACATATACATTTAAAATATTAATATATACCATTCTGAGTATTTAACAATCTGAGTGTACAAGGGATAAATTAATATTTGTATAATTTTTCTTCATCTTTGATCGTTCTATAGCAACAGCAGTGCAAAAAATTCAGGATAACTGTTGAATAAAACTGACAGACTTCTTTCTGGTATTCACATCAAAATGCAGTTTATTGTAAATAATACTCCCTAAATATGAATAACTTTCCACACACTCCACCTTCTTACCTTTAATGAACGTATATTGGGAAGAATGAGCTTCAGTTCTGAAATCAATAGTCATATCTTTGGTCTTAGATACATCAGCTGCAGACAAGCATCACCACAGCATTTTACAAAGTCATCAACAACTGGACCATGACAAGTTTACATTTTTTCGAAGTTTTGAAGACTCTCTGATCAATTTTCTCCTCACAGAGTAGGTTTTTCTAATGTGTCGACAGTGATGGGAACTCCGTTTCCACAACGATTACGTATTTCCGGTTTTTGTGAAAAAGGTCTATTGCGCGTTGGACGAGGATTCGGTTAGAACTACAAACACGAGTAAAAAGTGTTAAAAAAAACTACAGACACGTAGTCGATACGGAGGACGCGCGAGTCCCCGCGGTTGTGTAGAGAGGTTTAGATAAAGAGCTCTGAGTGATTAATTATCAGTATCTAACCTGACGAAAATGAATTTATTCAATGTTGTCCGCATTATATTGCATTTGCAGCAGCATTGTGAACTTTTGTAAAGACACGTTTAGCTATTACGTTTTAAATGCATCATTATATTCAAATTGCAAACACGAGGAGAGCATGAAAGACCCACAACTGGCAGATGGATGTGCTCTCCGAAACGGTAGGAAATAAAATGAGATACAGAATGGAGGATTTTAACTGTGACAAGATGATTGACAGGGCAGTTTACGGTGACAGGATGCACGCAGCACGCGACAGAGCCGTCCGTTAAAGATGACGTGATAGTACGTCCCAAACAGGGCCTGAAATTAACTTTTTCGGCCACCGGTCACTGTGGCAGGTGGATTTAAAAATTCACCTGCCACAGAGACTTTTTACCTGCCACTTTTTTTTGCCTCATATTTTGCCTCAGCCAAAAATGGCTGGTAAAAAGAACAATATTCTGAAATTCCTGTTTTTTTTTCACCTTTATATAAAGGTGAAAAAAAACGGGAATTTCACAATATTGTTCTTTCACTTGTAAGAATACACATTTAAGTGCGGTCAAGTAATAATAATAACTCTAAGAACATACATTTTTTAAAATCTTTTTATTAATTGATTTTGACACTCACACAACATATACAGTATATAGTATAGGCTATATAGTATATAGGCTACTCAACAGATAGACCTAACGCAGCTCGTATGTAAACAAATCACACGCGGCTGGGTTGATGGCTGATTTAGTCACGTAGACAGATCCTGACAGCTTTCAGTTACAGCGGTTAGGAACTATGAACTAAATTAATATTGTTATTACTGGTAAAGTTACCGGGTACCGGATATTTTCTCACTGGTTCCCAACTCCCAACATGCACAGTTGCACACGCACACACATCTGTGCAACTGTCATTGTACTGTATGCTACGTCAGCGTTACATTATCTCATCCCATCTCACCAACAGTTTAATACTCGTACATCCAAACGTAGTCGGAAAAGGCCCTCGTCTTCTTCTGATCGCATGAACGTTCCTAAACAACAGTCGCTGTCATAAATCAGCCGCTCACGAACCTTGCCATTGCCGCCAATTGTCCACTTTGTATTAAAATGTCTTCTTTTACTTTTCTTTTTCTCATCCTCATCTTTTTGTTGGTTGTTTGTTTCAGCTGGCCTCTTTACCCCAGTAATGTGCCGCCACATTTTAGCTAAAGTCAAACGCAATGGCGGACTTAGTTGAAATGTAAAAATCCTAATGAATCACTCAATTCTCATTGGCTACCTGCCAATGTGGCAGGTAGATTGACAGTGTTACCCGCCAATAGAAAAATTCACCCGCATTTGGCAGGTGGTCGGGTGTTAATTTCAGGCCCTGGTCCCAAAGCTTCCCTACTCTTTTGCTACACACTCAAAAGTATGTACTTTTTCCTCACAAAAAGAGTACATACTTTTAGGGCGTAGTATAAGTAAGCGAATTGGGACGCAGCATGTGTGTATAAAATATCTGCTTATTAAACTGTATGGACACTGAAAAAGTTCTCAATGCTTCGGTTTGAATGTATGGACCCTTATTATGCTGTCGTGTTACTGTGGGGCTATTTTGAGCCTTGTTAGTGGTAATAACAAGCGATTTTTATTAGTCATTACTCTATGCCCAATATACTAGCGTTATAGGCTAAACTGTTTTTTATAGATAAAACTATTTACATTCGGCAATCATGAAAACAAATCTCAGATAACGGTTGACTAGGTAACAATGTGTAATTAGACCAAAGGTTCATTTTGTGCCGGAGTTCTCCTTTAATAAGAAATATTGTTATAAAAATCTTATTGCAAAATATGAATAACTTGTTTAAATTATTTCACTCTCGTCCCAGCCGCCATCACACATCCAGGCCTTCAGGCCCACGGAGGAGCCCAGCAAACAAACCAGTGTCATCCAGACCGCAGGGCTAGCAGCGAACGCAAAACCTCTTGCGTTAGTCACACAGCGGCACAGAGACCGGGACACACCGTCCCATAAAGACCTGCCTCTCTCCTTCACGAGAACCGTCTCGCACTCATCCTCTCCAAAACCACCTTCCCCCACCCCATCGCCGAAGCCTCCGTCTCATTCTTTCTCTCCCACACCGAAATCCACTCCTCTGCAAGCAGAGCGTCTGAAGACGTGCAAGAATTACCTCGACCAGACCCTGCTGACCGTTAACAGCAGCAGCAAACTCAAACAGGTACAATTTCTTACATTTCTTTTATCAATTGAAAGAATTGTGTTACAGTATTTTTAATATTACTGTTACATTATTTTGATCAAATAAATGCAGAGAATTACCAATCATTCTTTATCTGTAGTGTATATCATATATGCATAATTCAATTCCCAGCAGAAAACAATCTTCTATAATATAATAAAAACAATATATTCTAAATATTGTTTTGAATATATTAGTTGCATACATGTTCCTATACTTGTGCAAATCAAGGCTGTGAGTGAATGACAGATGAAGTAATTGCATCTCACTTCCGCTCTCTGTCCCATCAGCCATCACTACCTCAGAAGTCCATCAAACAGACCTTTCCTCCACCGTTGAGAGATGCAGAGGAATCGTTCCTCCCGTCTCTTCCTAATGGGAAGCCCGGTCATCCCGGCGTGGTGCAGGACGCTCCTCTGGCGCTGATTACCAAACCTCGCTGCCAGAGCGCACGTGTCCCTGATAAAGCCACCAGCCCCACACACAACACCCCCATCAACCTCACCACCAGAGAGACGGGTCCGGCCCATACCTCACCCGGACTCAGTCTGACAGCAGGCCGAGGGAAGGGCTGTAAAATAAGAGAGAGATCCTCATTGGTGGAGAACTTCAGGGGGGCGGAGTCTAACCTCCCCGACAGTAAAGACTCCGATGACTCCTTAATGGAGGATGAGGACGAAAATGACGTTTCGAACGACAGTCTCTCAGGTCAGCGTGATGTTTAATCAATATTCATGGAGGTTTTGCTAATCTTTTTAATGAATTAACCCTTTCTTAATGGACCTGAGCTGACATGAACGGTTGTAGTTTTATTAACTAATGTTAACAAAGATGAATATTAGAAAACAATATAGCACTCAAAAAAATAACTCTTTGAATGCACATAAAAAATCATTTCCACAAGATTATTTTGCTTTATTTCAGCATTATGTAATTCTGTTTTTTCCAATTTAATGTACTTATGTTGGGTCAACTTAATGTATTAAGGTTGATCCAACTTATTTACAATGGTTGGGCACAGCTTAATTTAATATTGTCAGTGAATTTAAAAATCTCCCTGATGTGATTCAGGTATTCAAATTCATAATATTCATTCGTCCAATACAATAACATTTATTTTATAGTGTCACACTAGTACATTTCTAGATTATACCCAAGTAATAGTTACCAATAGCACCTTAGCATTTTAAATGATAAGATTTGCATACTTCATCTGAATCAGTTTTTAGCTTAACCAATGCTCCACTCTTCTCCACAATGGTAACCCACATTAATTTAAATGGTACTAATAATTGCAATGTAATTGAACATTAAACACAATTACACACTATAAAGTTCTAATTGTCTCAAAAACACATAAAATAACACTTAATTTAAGCATTTATTCTCACTTAATTCAGCCATATGCAAAGCATGTTGGAAACCAACAAGCACAGCCCAGTTTCAGTTAATGCAACACAAATCATTCATGTAATCCAGCACAAACGGATTAAGTAAACTTAAATTTTACGTATTTAAGCAGATTGAACATAATCAAGATAAGTTTAAGCAATTTGAACAAGCAGCAATTTTGAGTGGTTAAAGCATTAACCCATAGGACGTTACTGTAAAGTATTACCATCTTTTGAAAGAAAAGTTTATTGAAATTGAAATATATAAATATAAATATAAGTGAAATAAATATATGAAATATATTAATATAAATATAAGTGAAATATATATATATATATATATATATATACTATATACGTATATATATATATATATATATATATATATATATATATGTATAAATGTGTATATATTTATATATAATATGTATACAAAAGATTTTTTAAACTGTTTAGCAACTATTGTGTTAAATTTTATAAACAGTATTGCAAGTATTTTTTTTTTCAAATATATTTTTAAACATTTTGGACCGAAGTAGCGTGCTAGTTCGATTCACAGTGAAATCGCATGCCATCAACAGTTAATTTCTTCCCATAAAACTATCTGCCAAATGCATAAACGTAAACCACCTCATATGGTGGTTGAGAAACTGACATAAGAAAATACATAAAATATGTTCTGATCCACATAAGCAAAATTGATATTTTGTATGAAAATTCCACAACACATCATGGTGTCAACTTTGCGAGCATTTCCTGCTAAAGTGTATTTTTCCATACATTCATCCACGAGTAAACAGACTCTTATATTATTATTATTTTGCAGATTCTGACAGCAATTTAGACAGTGATTCTGATGATGAGGATGGTAAGGATGAAGATATGGACACAGATTCAGAAATGGACAGAACACCGCTTAAACTCAACAAATCCTCAGCTTCTGCAGCGGACTCCTCCCACAACACTGGCCCCGCCCCTCTCAATCTACAAGTTCATAAAACACCTGTCCCAGCCACACCTACAATTGTGACCAACTCTGGGAATTCAGCCAATCACAGCCCTCTTTTCTCATCTTACTCTGTGGCCGCACCCCCAGGTATTTAAACAATTGTTCTTATGGATATGAATGACTTGCTATTAGAAATATTTATTTTTCAACAACAACATTGTTAAAGATCATTGACCTGATCTTATTGTGTACATCGTTTCACTTTGACTTTAAACCTGTAAGTACATGTACAAGTACAAGTTTGAAATTATTATGATTTATTTATTTATTTATTTTTTATTCTCTTCTGGTCACCAAGGCTGCATTTATTTGATGAAAAATGCATTAAAAATTGCAATGTTTCAATTTAAATTAAACTTTTTTTCTGTTTGAATAAATTACTTTTTCAAATATATTCAAGTAGAAAATTGAAAATATTTCACAATATAACTATTTTTACTGCATTTTCCATCCTATAAATGCATCCTTGATGCATATAAGAAACTTATTTCTTAAACATGAGTGATTCTAAACTTTTTGCATGTTTCTTGTGATTTTTATTGATTTGCTTGTCTACCATGTCCCTAGGGAAAAGGAGAAGAGTCACAGATGAATGTGCACTACGGAAACCTCTAGAATACGGGTGGGTCGTAAGTGTAAAGCCGTATCATGTTACACTGATGATGCATTTCTTTTGATTAGTGCACCTGTTAGTCATTGTGCACGAAACATCACGCCAATAAATCATCAAGTGATTTCTGCATGACTTTGCTTTGAGTCTATAGCATGAATTGAAAACTCTTTCTGTTTGCAGATGGCAGAGAGAGACGCGCATCACAAACATGTCTGGGCGTTTACGGGGGGAGGTGGCGTACTTCGCTCCGTGTGGCAGGAAGCTCAGACAGTACCCTGATGTCATCAAGGCAAGAGAACTTGTGTTGGACCGGCGTGGGCTTCTTATTCTTACGCCGTTATTAATCTCATGCTCTCGCCCCTCACAGTATCTGACCAGAAACGGAATAAGCGACATTACGCGTGATCACTTCAGCTTCAGTGCTAAAATAAAGGTTGGCAACTTCTATGAAGCCAGAGATGGACCACAGGTAAGTCGCTCCACTGTTCATGATGGTTTTACACGACTGTGCAATCAAACAAGTCAAACAAATGTAATTTGTTTTTCTTTTTTGGGGAAGCAGGGTAATATAGTAGTGTTAATGTGTGCAGTTTTTTTAATATTAGATAAAAAAAAAATGTAGTAAATAATAAATAAGCCATCTAAGCAGTGATGGTAATAAAATTAATAATAATAAATGAACAAAAATAATCAATTTTAGATGTAATTGTTTACTACCACTGCTAATATTATTATTATTATTATTATTATTAAAATAATTTATAATTTATTCTCTGGACAATATTCTTTTATTTGATGTTAACGTTTTAAATATTAATTTAACAATACAATAAGCCATCTAAACAATAATGATGATAATAATAATTACAAATAATTTTAGATATTGGCCTTCTTATTATTATTGTCATTTTATTCTACTAATACTAATAATAATAACACTAATACATATAATTAATAAATAATACAAATAAATCATAAATATATATTTTTTCTTTTCTAAAAAGAAAAATTTATTCTCTCTTTTCTTTGGGGTTAAAATGTTTTAAATATTAATTTAAAAATAAAATAAGCCATCTAAACAATAATGATATTAATAATAACAAATAATTGTAGATATTACTCTTATTATTATTATTATTATTATTACTGTCGTCATTTTTGTTCTACTACTACTACTATAATAATAATAATAATAATTCACAAATAATTTTTTTATTTGTTTCTAAAAAGAATAATTTATTCTCTGAAAAATATTATTTTCTTTGGTGTTAACGTGTTTTAAATATTAATTCAAAAATAAAATAAGCCATCTAAACAATAATGATAATAAAAACTAATAATTTTAGATATTAGTCTTCTTATATTTTTATTGTCACTTTTATTCTACTACTACTACTAATAATAATAATTATAAATCATAAATATTTTGTATTTTATTTCTAAAAAGAATAATTTATTCTCTGAAAAATGTAGTTGTCTGTTGTGTTAAAGTGTTTTAAATATAAAATAAATATAATAAAATAAGCCATCTAAGCAATAATATAATTTCCCCCCTTATTCCCTAAATGATTTTCTAAACAATGTTGTTGTCTTCTTCAGGGCTTACAGTGGTGCTTATTAAAAGAGGAGGAAGTCATTCCTCGTGTCCTAGCGATGGAAGGTCGCCGGGGTCGTCTGAAGAACCGTGACCCTTCGAGTTCTGCTGACCCGGCCGGCTCTCGAAGGAGAACCCGAGCGCCTGACGAGAGTGAAGCTGATGTGCTCAGCACCTCTGAGGCCAAACTACTGCGCAAACTGGAGGCCCAGGGTACCGCTCGCACAAACGCACACATTCTCTCGTCTGTTTTATGTTATTTCAATTAGAGATGTTTTAACATTTTCAATGCCCTTGATTGTGTCTGGCTTCTGGTGTCATCCACTTCCAGTTATTTTTAGGCTGTTGCGCTGCCTGGAATTGCATATCACATTATTTATATGTATTATTGTAATATTAAACACACTGGTTTGTAATGCAAATAGTTTTACCGTTTGCTGCTATTCTTTTAGTTATTTATAATGAATTGGAAGTCTTGCACATTCAAGGATAATAGCTTACGTCCTCACTGCAAAATAAGATGGATAGTTGAACTTCTATAGACGTGCTGACGATAGATTAGCTCTGAAGATCTCCCGTATGTGGCAGAAATCGCACGGCAGGCTGCTCAGATGAAGCTGATGCGTAAACTGGAAAAGCAGGCGCTGGCACGAGCCGCCAAAGAGGCCAGGAGACAACAAGGTGAGCTGGAGTTTTTTCAGATGTTTCTGGTTTCTACTAGATTTTCGATTTATTTCCGTAATTCAACTTAAAAGGTGAAACTAATATATTATAGAGACTCATTACATGCAAAGTGAGATATTTCAAGCCTTTATTTGTTATAATTTTGATGATTACGACTTACAGCTATTAAACCTTTTCACAATATTCTAATATTGAATTTGGGGTTTTCATAAGCTGTAAGTCATAATCATCAAATTTCTAACTAATAAAGGCTGGAAATATCTCACTTTGCATGTAATGAGTCTATATAATATATTAGTTTCACCCTTTAAGTTGAATTACTGAAATAAATGTACTTTTGCATGATATTCTAATTTTTCTAGTTTCACCCGTACGTCTGCTCAACATTTTCCTCTGAACTTTCAGCAATCATGGCAGCAGAGGAGCGGCGCAAACACAAGGAGCAAATGAAGATCCTGAAACAGCAGGTCAGAAATCAGCCCATGCCACCACTATCTGACGTGCTTTCTCATGTCGTTTCATGCTGACTTGTTTGTGCATTGCTTTTGACACTTCCGATAAGCATTTGCTTTTACGGGTGGGAGAAAAAAACGATCCATCGATGCATCGCGATTCTCTCTCCAACGATTCTGAGCTTAGTTTAACCAGATGTGCGATGACTGTAGGCCTACATACACCACTCGAACCTTCCGTGAAATCATCTTTCATAAAATTCGGAAAGATTGAAGCGAATTACGAGGACATTCACAGGCTTCATTGCACGCGCTGTGAGAGACGCGCACTTTGTTTGATGTTACACTTGAAGTGTGCTGTCTTGCCCGTCGGTATATTTTCCTTACGAATGCTCTACGAAGTCATCATTTATGTGGTTTGCAATGCAGTGGACTTATATATTTAAAATATGACTGCTTTCAATTTCACATCCTCACGCGCGCTTTGTTTGTGTAGACTGCTCGCGCATGCGGCTGTGCGTCTCCGTGGTTTAATGTACTTGAGCAAAATTAACGTAAACACAGCCAGTTATGTCTTAAAGGGTTAGTTCACCCAAAAATGAAAATTAAGTCATTAATTACTCACCCCCATGCTGTTCTAACCCTGTAAGACCTTCGTTCATCTTCGGAACACAAATAAAGATATTTTTGATTGAATCTGAGAGCTGGATCAGTCCTACATAGACTGCCTAAGGGACTGGCTCTTGACGGCCCATAAAGTCATTAAAGAAAAGGTTTAAATATTCCATGTGCCTACAGCGGCTCAATTATAAGTTTATCAAGCGACGAGAATACTTTTTGTGCGAAAAAAACATAAATAACGACTTTATTCCACTATTTCATTACTTCCTTATGGGCGCATGCGCGAGAACTGAGACGAGGACGTTCTCCTTCGTCTACTTCTTGTTACCGGCTGCTCCGCTTAGGAGTTTTACCGCCCCCTACCGTATAAGATGATGATCCATATATAAGGCGCTCCGGATTATAAGGAACACTGTCGTTTTTTGAGAAGATTAAAGGCTTTTAAGTGCACCTTATAGTGCGGAAAATACGCTAATTGAAAAGCGTATGTACAGCGCGCATCTTCCTCTGCTTGTAAACAGAAAGTTTTGCGCTTCCAGCTATATCAGCACATCATCTTATATGGTAGGGGGCGGTAAAACTCCTAAGCGGTGAGCAGCCGGTAACAAGAAGTAGACGAATGAGAACGTCCTCGTCTCAGTTCTCGCGCATGCGCCCATAAGGAAGTAATGGAATAGTGGAATAAAGTCTTTATTTATGTTTTTTTTTCGCACAAAAAGTATTCTCGTCGCTTGATAAACTTATAATTGAGCCGCTGTAGGCACATGGACATCCCTTAGGCAGTCTATGTAGGACTGATCCAGCTCTCAGATTCAATCAAAAATATCTTTATTTGTGTTCCGAAGATGATCGAAGGTCTTACGGGGTTGGAACAGCATGGGGGTAAGTAATTAATGACTTAATTTTCATTTTTGGGTGAACTAACCCTTTAAGGGATTAAACGGACAGGACAAACCACATTACTTCATGTATTTCAAAAGAGATGCAGCTTAATAGATCTCCCGCAGTCTATGTTGTCATTAGCCATGTTTCCATCAACACGTTTTTATCCGAATTAAGTGATATCGAATGAGAAATGCCTTATGGAAACAGTAAAATTCGATGAAATTTCATGAAAATCGACTCAAATGAAATACGTTCGGTCTCATCGGATTTTATCTTGATCGATATATGGATAATGCGATAAAAGCTGATGGAAACGTTATTTGCCGAATAAATAATGAATTGCGATTAAGTTTTATGCTCTTTTATGGTTGCAACACGCCAGAAGACGAGTTCATTTCCGGCCAGTAGGTTTGCGCACACATGGCGGATGTCAACAATTTGATCGCAAAACAGCATGTGACGTCATTACGTACAGGTTTTTATTCGCTTTAAAGCCGTTGGATGGGAACACGCTTTCACCAGCTTTATCCGCATGAGTTTTTTAACCGAACTTCAGATAATTCGATTGACAAGTGGATGGAAACATGGCTATAGTAAAAAAATAACAGGCTAAAGATGAAGAAAATTCCCTCACAGTTCTTGAATGGAAAACGTTCAGATAATCTATAATCTAAAATTTGTAATTATTAAAAACAGTAGGCCTATATAATTATATAAACTAATGAATTAATTGGGGGAGGGGGGTAATATAAAGAATCGTTCTGGAATCGGATCATGACTTCCAGAATCGGATCGGATCGTGAGGTGACCAAAGATTCCCACCCCTATTTGCTTTTATGTATTGATGCATAAAATGCCTGTGGCTCTACATTTAATTTATGAAAAAATCCAGACTGCATTTCAATCTCTCTCGTTGCTGGCTATTTCCACAGGAAAAGTTCAAGAGAATCCAGCAGGTCCGTATGGAGAAAGAACTCCGTGCTCGGCAAATTTTGGAGGTAAAGTTTATATACCGGTATACTAAAAAATAACACAAATGAAAAAGAAGAAAAAAATTGATATGCAGTTGATATACAGTATTGAAATGTGCTTTATAAATAAACTTTATAAAACTGTGCTTTATAAATAAACATGACTTGACAACAGTATACTGTACAGGTATGTACAGTATGTCAAAAATCTGAAAAACGTTGTTGTTTTTTAACTATCGCATTCTCTAAGACTAAGTAATACTGTACGACACATTTAAACACTTACTGGTTAACTTATAACCATCAAATATTTTATTTAGTATTGATATTGTATTGTGTAATAAGTGATACAGTAATGTCTGTTTATGTTCACAGGCTAAAAGAAAAAAGAAGGAAGAGGCTGTCAACGCCAAAATACTAGAAGCTGAAAAACGAATAAAGGTTTTTATTTTAATAATTGAAGCATTTATTGATTTACTGAAGCATTTCATCTCAATTTCCGTCTCTTTCACCTATATCTGGTTCATGTCATTACATGTTTTCTCCCATAGTTTCCAAGACTGATTTCTAATTGGATCAGTTACCTTACCAAAAATAAGATCGGTCAGATATTAAGTTACTCAGGACAACAATACACCATGTTGGTGTTTTGATTTTATAGATAAGATTAATTGTTACAATTGACAAATGAGTTCAGTTATTAAATGATTCATGTCATATTTGATGACACCATTGTCATTGGCAAAATGTCTGAGACTGGCCTGGGCACATTTTTATATCCATTTGGATGTATTTTCGTGAGATTGAGTGAGACCCGAGACGGCGCCGATTCTCATTTCTCAGGTGCCCCCCGACGATACGCCTGTCAATCAAAACCCAGCCATTTCAATATACAGCGGGAATGCTATCTGTTTATGACACCCCTCCATCTGCATCTCTTTCTCTCTCCCATCCTCACTAATGGAAATAAGGCCGTATTTGCAGTTTTAATTTATTTTTATCTCTGTCTGTAGGAGAAGGAGCTCCGTAGACAGCAGTCCATCATCCTGAAGCACCAGGTATGAGCGAACCGTCTTCAAATCTCCTTCCTGTAGAGCTCTTTCACAAACACAAACAATACTTCACTGAATAATGCCTCAAGTCTCCGCTGCTTTTATTCTTTCATATGATTATTTTAAAGGAATCGTTGAGCCAATCGTTGAGGTATCTGTCAGAATGTTCTTTTTTGGCTCAACTGTTCCTCTAAATGCATTATGGGTAATCACTCTAATGGGGAGTTGCATTGATTTACTTATTTTTGTTCTTGCCTTTGCCAACTCTCTCTGCCAGGAGTTGGAGAGACATAGACTAGATATGGTATGGGTATGTTTACTTTTGAACATTTAACACATTGTGAAGTGCTTGATTCTGGTGTTTTGCACATGCAACTTAATGCTTGGACTTCGCTCACATTCCTCTTGCATGACGCCCTGCATCTGCTTTCATCTGCTTGCCAAAGGAGAGAGAAATGGGCTCTTTTCCAAAACCTAGTGAGCTGCCTATTTAGGCAGCATTTTAAGGCATCTTAAAAACAAGGCAAAGGCCTTTTAAGATATCTTCTTAGATGGCATTGGATATATCATTTGAGGCGAATGGAATCCCATGATGCATTGCTTAAAAAAAAGTACATCTTAAATTTAGTTAGTGTTATTTTAGTATTATTTGTATTAGGGCTGTCAAACGATTAATCGCATCCAAAATAAAAGTTTGTGTATACATAATATATGTGGGTGCACTGCGTATAATTATTTTATATAAATACACACACAACTAATATTTTTTTCTTAAATATACATGCATATGTATAAAATATTTATATTTATATATAATATAAATTATATTAAAATCTATATACAGTATATATATATGAAAATATTTCTTAAATATATACATGCATGTGTGTGTATTTATATATATATATAAAATAATTATACGCAGTGCACCCACATATATTATGTATACACAAACTTTTATTTTGGATGCGATTAATCGTTTGACAGCCCTAATGGGCTCTATGCACGGCGGTATTTCCGGTGAAGGATTAAGGATGCTCGATAACTTCCGCCGATCGTAGAGTCCAATGCAATACAGAGAATTTATATTGAATTTTATACTCCATGGTTATACTAAAGAAACGTTAGTCACAAAAACATTTAAAACAGACACCCCTCGTTGTGTTTATGCTTCTTTTTAAAATTATATTAAATAAACATAACTATATATAAAAATACATCTAAACGTATGTACGTTTCGTTTCAAAGACGGGAGGACAGTACATTTTGAAGACTCTGCCATAATCCCGTTTTCCTCGGTTCTCCTCCGCTTTAATCTCCACAACCGGAAATGGACGAGCATCCTTGCGTCAAATGCGGAATTTATGCGTGCATATAGCCCATTTATATATTCTTTTAGTATTTTTTCATATTTTGAATTGGAATTTATTTAATATTTTCAGCTTTCATTTTTAAATTTTAATATGATTTAATAATCTTTTGTTGTGCTTTTATTATTTTTGGTTACACTTTATTTTAAGGTGTCGATCATTTAAGTACGAACTACATGCACTTATTGTAGGGTTTGGTTTAGGATTAATTGTGTGTAATTTTTTATATATTTCTATGTAGCTTTATTTTTAGTTTAAAATTTTAGTATTAAAGATTAAACTAATTCAGTTAGTAGCCAAGGCAACATTTCTAATTTCTATTTTTCTTCATATGTATATATATATATATATATATATATATATTAGGGCTGCGAAACGATTAATCGCGATTAATCGCATCCAAAATAAAATTTTGTGTTTACATAACATACGTGAGGGCACTGTGTATGTATAATTATTTCATATATATATATATATATATATATATATACACACACATGCTTGGATATATTTAAGAAATATTTTCATGTATATACTGTATATAGATTTATATATAATTTATATTATATATAAATATAAATATTTTATATATAAATCATATTTTTTTCTTAAATATACATGCATGTGTGTGTGTGTGTGTATATATATATATATACATATATATACAAAATAATTATACACAGTACACCCACACATATTATGTAACCACAAACTTTTATTTTGGATGCGATTAATACGCGATTAATCGTTTAACAGCCCTAATATATATATATATATATATGAAGAGTTCAGATGTGCCATTTGAAATTTTCTTCTAGAATGATCATTTTTATCAAGCTTGTATATTTAAATTCAGTAATTTCACTTAAATGACAATTTATAGGTAATCTTCATTGCCATTTAAGTAAAAGTAATTAACTAAAATATACAAGCTTGATAAAAATGATCATTCTAGAAGAAAATTTCAAATGGCATTTAGAGGCTTTTGCATCTGAACTCTTCATATATATATATATATATATATATATATATTTAGTTCATTTAAATAAAGCCATTTTTAATAGTTTTAGTTAAATGCAACACTGTCATACAGTACTGAAAAGAATTTATTAAAGTAGTTCAATCCTGTTTGTTTTACCTGATAATTGTGTTTGTGCTAGATATTTTACATGCTAATTAGAGAGCCATTTGTTAAGCAACATGCTAAACTCTATTGAAATGAGTTGAAAGTCGAGTCTCCTCTTCACACGTGTGGAGTGCTAGTTATATGAAGGACGCAGAGGGTTTTATCCTGTTAGGATGCAGCTCACTGTTTTGGAACAGAGTCATAATCTAAATATCTGTTAACAGACATCAGTCACGAGATTTCCACCAGTGCCGGTGGAGATTGGATTGCGTGCGGCGACCGCGCTGCTTCATATCATCAAGCCTTAATCATAAACATCCATTCTGATTCGTGCTTGTTCTTCATTTGTTCGTGATATTTAACAGCATCCAGCATAAAATAATCTCCTAAAGATAACTGGAGAAGTATAAAGTGCTTTAAAGTCTGCTAAAATCTTGATGTACTGAGAAAGTTTCGAGTCTCTTCCTGTCTGTCCTGCTCTAAAGAGCTGCCCGTATAACCTGAAGCTTAATCTGTAACACCTGGAATAACTCTCCGCCAGATGTTTAGGAAGTGGTTATCAGATCTGTCATCGGGGTCTGAAGGCACGTTCACACCAGAATCATAACTATAACGATATCAGCGTCCACACCAGCGCACAATATCGTTCTGTTTATTTGTGTCGTCTGTCGCTTTAAAGAGATAGTTCACGGTATGTTTTATCTTACCTCAAGGGCATCCAAGATGTAGGTGTCTTTGTTTCCACTGTAGTTTCAATTTTGATATTTTTAGGTCAAACCGTTCTTGTCTGTCAGTCATATAATTGAGGTCTATGGTCACCACCTCAAAGAGCATGCACAGACAAGTCCAAATTAAACATGATTTAATGACTCGTAAATGCAAGTACACATTGATGGCCTAAGACACGAAACGAGCGGTTTGTGTGAGAAAACGAACAGTATTTATATCGTTTTTACCTCTTGTAACCACAGCCACATTCATGTACTCTGAGGGCGTGGAAAGCGCTGGAAGTGATCTCTCGTGCGGTTGCGAAAAAAATTTAAGGTGGTCTATTGATATATCGAAATCATCTTCCATTGTGATTTCCTGTGTATCTAAATATGTAATGTGTTTCACTTCCGAAATCGCTGTGTAAACAATGAGTGACGTACACGCGAGAGAGATCACTTCCGGCGCTGACCGATGCGCCCGCGCCCTCAGATCACTTGGACATGGCTGTGGTTACAAGAGGTAAAAACGAAATAAATACTGTTTTTTTCTCACACAAACCGCTCGTTTCGTGTCTTAGGCCATCAATGTGTACTTACATTTACGAGTCATTAAATCATGTTTAATTTGGACTTCTCTGTGCATGCTCTTTGAGGTGGTGACCATAGACCTCCATTATATGACTGACAGACAAGAACGGTTTGACCTAAAAATATCAAAATTGAAAATACTGTGGAAACAAAGACACCTACGTCTTGGATGCCCTTGAGCTAAGATAAAACACACCAAAAATTAATTTCAAAGTGAACTATCCCTTTAAATGCTCAAGCTCTTTAAAGCAAGATGGATTCTGATTGGCTGTCAATGTTTTTATCGTTCATCAGCTGGAAATCGCTCTGATGGAGTTGCGCTATTCTTTAATATTTCGAACTATATCTTCATCGTTATCATTAAAGAGGTGAACGGCCTTCAGACGGACTGATCTCCGCACCTTCATGCTTCAGCAGTGCTCGTTGTTCACATCCATTTGATTTTCTTCTTTCCTTTTTATTCTGATTGTATTTGTTCACTCATAGTCTTTCATCTTCGTTCTGTATATCATTATTTTGTTCACTCTCTCTTTTTTCTTCATTATTTTTTGCACTTTTCTTGCGTTTTTTAGTTTTAGGGCTGTGCAAAAATTAATTGCGATTAATCGCATCCAAAATAAAAGTCTGTGTTTACATAATATATTGTGTGTGTGCTGTATATAATTATTTTGTATATATAAATACACACAAATGCATGTATATATTTAAGAAAATGTGTTATTCATTTATAAAATATTTATATTTATATAATATAGATTATGTATATATATATACAGAATTTAAGCTCAAATAATTCTTAAATATATACATGCATGCATAGGTATTTATATATACAAAATAATTATATACAGCACACACAAATATATTATGTAAACACAGACTTTTATTTTGGATGCGATTAATCGCAATTAATTTTTACACAGCCCTAGTTTTTTTATTTCTTTTGTTTTATTTTTTCTTTTGTCTTATTCGTTGTTTTCTTTAGATCGTTTGCTGTTCCAATATTTTGTTTGGTCTTTTGCTTTTCCTATTTGTTCTGTCTTTTCGGTCTGGTTTAGTTTGTTCTTTCTTTTTGTGCATTCATCCTTTTGTTTTATTGTTTGTTTGTTCATTCATTCATTGTTCTTTCATTCTTTTGTTTTGTTCATTTTTTTTCTTGCACAATTTTATTTGTCCCTTCTTGTTTTGATGATTTTGTTTTTGTTTGTCTGTTTTTATAATTCATCATTTTGGTTATTTTGTGGTTACATGTTTTGTTTGTTCTTTGGTCTGTTTGTTCTTTCTCTAATGTCTCAGTGTTTGTTGTAGGAGCGGGAGAGACATCGGCAGCATGTGATGTTGATGAAGGCGGTGGAGGCCCGGAAGAAAGCTGAGGTGTGTTAAACAGCTCCTTTTATCGGTTCATCCTTCTCTTTTACCCCTCCTTTCCATTCTCCATCTATTGGTCTCCCATTACTCACTATATCCTCTAATGCTCCGTCTCATCATCTCTCTTTCAATGTCTCTTTTCTCCTCTCATCATCCTTCCACTCTATGAATGTGTTTGGCACACACAAGGTTTGTTATCTCTTCAAAAATGTTTCTGCAGGAGAAGGAGCGACTGAAACAGGAGAAACGAGATGAGAAACGATTGAACAAGGAGCGCAAACTGGAGATCAGGCGGCTTGAGCTGGAAATGGCCAAAGAGCTGAACAAACCCAATGAAGACATGTGTCTGTCGGACCTGAAGGTGAATCACTCAGAAAATCTTCTTTTTTTATTTGTGTGTGCTCAAGCAAATTTAAACATTAAAGGGTACATATCATGCTTTTAAATCATTCATTTTTACTTATAAATCATACATTTGTGGTCTATATAAAGCATAACTGCAATGCTTGGGTCTGAATTCTTTATTATTATAGCTCCACAGGCCCCTTTTCTGATGTGCGTCTGTGAGCGACCCGTTTCAAAGCGGCCCCTTTAAATAAAAAGGAGTTGCGTCTTTCCCCGCCCGCTCTCCAGGTCGCTGAATTCACACTCGGTTCAACTCCCCGGGTTCGGCCATTATTGTAGTTTGATTAGAGATATACGATTACTAGCTTCAAAGAACATTTTTATTCACACGTTAACAAAATGTCAACAACGGAAGACTTGTCCATCAAGCCTTACATATGAAAAAGACGACGACAAACCTGCAGAACAACGTCATCATATGGAGGCAGGGGTATGTAAGTTAACTATGTTGTGTTATTAGTGAAAGTCGACTATTTATCTTGTTAAAACAAGCACACTGACAAGATAAATGACTACGGTCTGATCTTACCACAAACAATCTGTGTTGATAATAATATGATAACTTACGTTTAGAAAAGCATCAGAAAACACAACAGCTAAATAATAGAAGGAATTGACCCTCATTCAGACGAAGTCGATCGGCAAACCCTTCTTTATACTGGCGGAGGTTGTTGAAGTGGGGATCCTTGAAGTGCTTCAGGTCACTAACGTACATCCAACAACCGAACATTTTGACTTGCCCTCTCGTAACTTCTGCATCATTGAGCTCGGACTACAAAATCGGAGTGAGAAATAATAATGGCGGATTGCTCGAAGTGTTGGACCGGTAGTCAATGTCCTTATTTGGCAGTTCCACTGCAAATACTGTGACGTGATAGTTCAAAAAAACGTCATAGAGAACAGAAAAATCTGAACAGAATATAAAGATATAAACGAAGCACCTGAAGAGAATAATTTCATCTTTTCTGTACTTATAAACACTCCAAATATACAACAAAATGCATTTAAGGGCTAAAAAAGTGGATTTTGCATGATATGTCCCCTTTAAGAGGGTAACATTAAGATTGCTTTTCCTGTAGTTGACAATAGTGACATATAAAGCACATAGATAGTCCTAGCAGCCATGATCCAGAACAAGCCATACAATCAAAACAGATTCATAAAGCCGTGCTTCAAAATCAAGGGAGTCTTGAGATGAATTATTATAAGTACTTAATAATTTTGTGCATGTTCAGCCTCTGCCAGCGCTGTCACGGATCGCCGGTCTGGTGTTGCCGGGAGGATGTTTCTCAGACTGTCTCATGGTGATGCAGTTCCTGCGCTGTTTTGGAAAGGTCCTGGGGTTCGACCTCGGCGCTGACGTGCCGTCACTCGGCGTGCTGCAGGCAGGGCTGCTGAATGTGGGCGACAGCATGGGCTTCATCCAAGACCTGCTGGTGCGCATGCTGTCTGCTGCTGTGTGTGACCCAGGACTGCCTCCGGGACACAGGGTGAGAGGAGAGCTGCTGTACTGTGTGTGCTTGGATCTGTCTGGATTCATGCTCTGATCACATGTTTGCTGCACAATTGTTGTGTGATTTCAAGCATTTAAGCCTTGAGATCAAAAGATTTTTGAGATCTTGAGAAACAAATTTATTTTTATGTAATTATTTATTAGATTTCTCGATATTAATCGATTCTCATCTTTACGAACCGATATCGATTCTTAAATCTCAAGAATCGATTAGTCATCCTGTTTCATTTGAATGAATGGGACATTGTATCGCGGCTGCGCGCATCCAAAAAATCGCAATAATCTTTGTCCTTTGTTACTATTGATATGAAACAAAGTCTCAATTTTCAAATTACGTCCATTTTCTTTAGAAATTCAAAAACATAAATAAGGATTTGGCGCTGTGGCGTGAGATCGCTCTGGCGCAGCTCAAGAGATCTCTCTTCCGGCTCAATAATACCAGTCACAGCGTGAAATAAACATGAATGAGCATCTGAAAGTGTGTTAAAAGATAGAGTACAACTTATCGAAATCCGTATCATGATTCATGTCACATTGATTCGCTCAATCAGCGTTTCAACCGTGGAAAGACGTCAGTTAAACAGCTTGTAATCAATGTCATGTATCGTCATATTTACCTCAGAAAACACACATAAGCTCGTTAGTCAGCTAGAAATATAACTCTAGAGAGGAGCATTTTGCTAAATATATACACCATATTACATATGCATTATAATCTTAATATTTAATGCATATTTGAATAAATCTGGCAAGTTTTTTTTTTATGACAGCCACCATTTAAACGTTTAGATTTCATATAATCTTCTTATTATAAAAATAAATAAAAATGTAATTTAAGTGTTTGTATAGCTACCTATCATATTAGGCTAATGAAGCCTAGTAGGCCACAACTAGACTCCCATAGTTTACAGCATTAGTTAAGAGATTTAATTTCCTTGAGAAAATTAGCCATTTATTGCAACTGATGTCCAAAAAAATCAATATTGAATCGAATCGGAATGGAAATCGAATCGAATTGTGAAATTTGTGTCAATACCCAGCCCTATTATTTATGTATTTATTATTTTTATTTACCTTTTATGCAAAAGGGTAAATATATACATATATATATACACTGTATATTTGTTTTGTTTCCCACTGATTAATCACAGATTTTTCTTTTATATTGTAATGATTTCACATTTTATCTCCAGATTAATGTAATGTATTCAGTCAAGAGCAGTGAGTGATTTTCTCTTTTTCTTTTGTTTTTTTGATTATCCTTAATGACAGAAAGCAGCAGGTTTATTAGGCTGCTGTCACTTTAAGACCTGACACACACGACGTGGATCTGACACAACTCTTTACATTCATTTAAGACATAATTTAACTAATTTAAGACTATGCCTGTGAGGATACTCGAGGAAAAAAAAATGGCATTTTGGCATAATTTTTAGTTTTTGTCTGTTCAAGTGCTGTCTAAAGTGGCATTCTGTGCGCATAAGTTGTGTGTGTGTGTGTTGAAGGGTTTAAAAGCATTTGCATGAATAAGAGCGTGATCATATAATGTAATATAACACAAGCTAAAAGATGACAGAAAAAAACGGATGCCTCGTTAATTGCGTTAAACATTTTAAATGCATTAAATAAAATAAATTGCATGCGACAGCCCTAATATATTGAATTTTAGCTAGTTACTTGGTTATTAAGTTGAATGTTTACAGCACTTACGCTCCACTATTGCATTTTTATTTTTATTAGATATATATTTCCATGTCAAAGACAAATGGAGAACCATGTACTGTACCTTACACTTGGAACAAATAGCCTGATATATTTTTAGATAAATAGCAATTATATTAAATAAGACTATTTATTTTAAAATCTCCTCAAGTTTACATTCATGTTAAAGTCTGTATTCCTCATTTACAATCTTTAAGCATGGTTTTCTTTTTTTTGGCTTCCAGTGCAATATCTCTCCAATAAAGAGCTAGAATTCAGTTCAGCCCCTCAGCAGATTTCCTGTGCTAATCTCACATGCGTTCACAGTCTTAATAAAAAGCCTTTCGCTCCCCCTAAGAAACTCCTAAATTAACCGAGTTAACCGTGCCTTTCAATTACCATAATAATTCAATTCCCTTTCAACACTATCTTGCAGCCTTTGTCACACCAAATTCCTCATTGTATCACTTTGCTCTTTTGTTTGGGTATTTTGAACGTTTCAGGCAAAGACGGCTCTGGGAGACCACGTGACTAACATCGGCTTGAACCGGCACAATGTCTCGGAGGTGCTACAGATCTTTATGGAAGCTCACTGTGGACAGACCGAGCTAGCATCGCTGGCCGAGAGTTTGAAGACCAAAGCTTTCCAGGCACACACACCCTCTCAGAAAGCCTCTATACTGGCCTTCCTGGTCAATGAGCTGTCCTGCAGCAAGACGGTGGTCAGGTGCGCTCATCTCACTTCATTAGATCTGCATGCTAAGAAGTGTAAAACTGATAAATTGCTAATATTTTTCTCCTTTATTAAATGAATTTGCAAGTAACACTTTGAATTCCACATGAAATTAAGTCGAAAGAATGTTTAATATGGTTATTTGTGCATATTTATTTATTTATTTATTTATTTAAAAGGGACAATGCATATTAATGAACATCTTAGCTTTTTAGCTATGTAAATACGCCAGAATTAGCCCCAAGGCTATTTTAGTCCCCCATCATTTCATTACAATATCAAGTCACAAAGCTAACCATTGAAATTAAATATGATGCTACACAATTTAAAGGACACCACAATATTCAAACAACATTATAAGAGATACCACCGTTTTCAGACAGGGCTTCTAATACAGGTTACACATACATGTACACATATACAATAAAGTGCTATATTGTGTACTTTAAGTACATTGTAATTACCATGTAAAATGTACGAAAAATAATATTTTGGTTTGAATATTTCATGTAAATATTTTCGAACAGACCCAAAAAATTAATTATAAACTCATGGGGACTTTAATATATACGTATAATTTTAAAATAAATCTTGTTTTAAATACAAATTTCCAAAAAATGAAATAGACAATTTGTCCATTTTATTTTTATTATTTTATGAAATTTCGCCTCCCGGTCTTGGTTTAAGGATTTGCACACACATTATTTTTATGTAAAATACTGAGTAAAAAAAAAATTATTAGAATATCAACCATTTTTTTTTATTTCTTATATGTCATGATATACTATTAGTGTAATGTAAAATGAGTTACAATGTAAGATTTTGGTAATACAGCCCATCTCTGTTTGTGCTTATAATAATGTGTTTAATGCATACAATTTATTTCTTTGTCACAGTGAGATTGACAAAAACATTGACAACATGACCAACCTGCGTCGAGACAAATGGGTGATTGAGGGGAACCTGCGGAAGTAAGACCCATCACATAAACACACATATGTAAAACACACATTATGGATCCCTATTAGTGGAGGTTCATAATATACAGTGGTATTTTTATTCATAAGAACAGAATACTGCTGCAGCATTTTATTTATAAAAAATAAAAACCTAAACTCACTTTCAGTGATGTACTTTTTCTGTGTTTTGGAAATGCAAACCTAGTTATGATGTGATTATTATTTTTTAGTCATTTATTTTGGCTGTTGTTGCACAGACTGAGGAGCATCTACGCTAAGAGGACAGGAAAGCGAGAAAGCACTGCTGGAGGAGAGGAGGGTCAAGCCGCTGGTAGGGTCAGCCGTAAACGCAAGCGCAAAGGGGGCGAGAGTGATGATGAGGAGGAGGAAGATGATGACAGCGATGAACATGGAGAGGAGGATGAAGACGAAGATGACTTTGGTGTGAAGAAAGAGAAGAAAGCCGAGGCGTGTGAAGCTGATGAGGTAAAGCGTGACTCTGAGTTTATCATCGTGTAAACGTTTTTTTGTTTATTTTTTGAATATTGAACACTTTATGCATTTAGCAGATGCTTTTATCTAATGTACATCTGTTTGACGTCAGAACTTTTTTTCAGTTTAGTTTCAGTAATTCTCTTTTTTTCCACTGTAGTTTTGAGTTCTACAAGTTATATTATGTTTCCATAAGAAAAGAAAAAAAGCCCTACACAACACATAGACTAAGATATTTCCTTCAGTGTTTCTGCTGTAATTAAAACACAGCTTCTTGTTTTGGTTGTTTACTGTTAACACAGCCACTGTTTTTAGTCCTATGCTTGAATAGCATGTCCGCTCCCAGTGTTGGTTGATTTGTTAGGATGTATTAAAAGCTGCTTTTTGCAGGATGAAGGTGATCAATCCACAAGCATTGAAGAGCTGGAGAAACAGATTGAGAAGCTCAGCAAGGTAAATGAGCATCAGTGTAACAAACGGTAACACTTTACAATAAGGTACATTAGTTAACATAAACTGCACTTCTACTGCATTTATTAATCTTTGTTAAAGGAGTAGTTCACTTTAAAAAAAACATGGTTATCCAAGATGTCCACGTCTTTCTTTCTTCACTTGAAAAGAAAATCAGGTTTTTGATGAAAACATTCCAGGATTTTCTCCATATAATGGACTTCAATGGGGTCCAAACAGTTCAAGGTCCAAAAGACAGTTTCATTACAGCTTCAAAGGGCTTTAAACGACACCAGACGATGAATAAGGGTCTTATCAAGTGAAACGATCGCTCATTTAATAAATAAATTACAAAGTTTAAGTTTTATAAGCTCAAATGCTCGCCTTGCTCTGTTCTGTGATGCACGTTTGTGACTCTCCTGTTCGAACTCGTCCATCAAAATGAACGAATCTTAACTAACGTTAACAAAGATTAATAAATACAGTAACAAATGTAATGCTCATGGTTGGTTCATGTTGGTTAATACACTAAATATGAACCTTATTGTAAAGGGTTACCCACCTAACACATTAGACACTGCATTTGTGTCACCTAACACAAGACGCTGTAACAAATGTAATTTAATGTTCATGAAACATGGCAAATATAGAACAAAAAGGAAATATAGAACACAGTTATTAAGAAAAAGAAAGCAAGACACCACAGGCGAATCTCATTAAACTCATTAAAAACAAATGTCCTCTACAGAGGACAAATATGAATAGCTGGTTCCCAGGAGGATAACATGCCTATACTTGCTAAACAGTATAGTAAATGTGCTAAAAGGACAGATTCACTTGCAACTTTCCAAACATAAAGCAAATATTTTCAGTAAAGAGAGAAAAAATATTGAATGAAATTGAGACCGGTCTTGATTTTACATACATATTCGAATTGCTGCCTTCTGGGCGACGATATTGCCTCGCTCTGTTGACCATAAATAGATCAAAGTCTTCATTTGTGCCTCCAGCAATTAAATATGTAAGTTAAATAGGTAAGATACTCAGCTGGTCTGGTATGCCTAACTTAATCGGTAGTAAAGGGCATGGGGAAATACACTACCGGTCAAAAGTTTTAGGTCGGTAAGATTTTTTATGTTTTTAAAAGAAGTCTCTTCTGCTCACCAAGGCTGCAATTATTTGATTTAAAAAAAAAAACAAAAAAAAAAAAACAGTAATATTGTGAAATATTATTACTATTTAAAACAGCGGTTTTCTATGTGAATATATAGTGAAGTGTAATTTATTCCTGTGATCAAAGCTGAATTTACAGCATCATTACTCCAGTCTTCAGTGTCACATGATCCTACAGAAATTATTATAATATGAGGCTCAAGAAACATTTATGATTATTATCCATGTTGAAAACTGTTTTTTTTACATTTTTATTTCAGGATTCTTTGATGAACAGAAAGTTCAAAAGAACAGAATTGATCTGAAATGGAAATTAAGCTTTTGTAACATTAATCACTACCATTCAAAAGTTTGGGGTCAGTCAGAATTTATTTTTTATTTTTGGGGGAAAGAAATTAGAAAATACTTTTATTCATCAAGAATGCGTTAAATTGATCAAAAGTTACAGTAAAGACATTTATAATGTTAGAAAATATTATATTTTAAATAAATGCTGTTCTTTTGAACTTTCTATTCATCATAGAATTTTGGGGTGAAAAAATGGTACACGACTGCTTTCAACATTGAAAATAATAATTTATGTTTTTTGAGCATAAAATCAGCATATTAGAATGATTTCTGAATGATCATGTGACACTGAAAACTGATGTGTAATCAGCAACAGTAATGATGTGGAAAATTCAGCTTTCAAATTACATTTTAAAATATATTAAAATAGAAAACAGTCATTTTAAATTGTCATAATATTTTACAATATTACTGTTTGTCTTTTTTGTTTTTCATCAAATAATTGCAGCCTTGGTGGGCAGAAGAGACTTCATTTAAAAACATAAAAAATCTTACTGAGCTAAAACTTTTGACCGGTAGTGTATGTTGATAAGTGTATTAGTGTGTTTAAAGGTTCTCTTTTGGTCTATGATGTATGTTGAAATGCCTACTTGATAGCCAAATCAAACAAATTTTCCTTACGGGGACAATTAAATGTACTTTACTTCTTACAGCAACAGACTCAGATCCGCCGGAAGCTGTTCGAGGCGTCTCACTCCCTGCGCTCGGTGATGTTCGGTCAGGACCGGTTCAGAAGACGCTTCTGGGTTCTGCCGCAGTGTGGCGGGATCTTTGTGGAGGCGCTGGAGAGTGGAGACGGTGAGAGGACGAGATTATAATGTCTTCTAAAGGACTGATCTCTAAGTTACAAGCTTACAGGAAACACCCTGGAAAAGAGAGAAAATGGGTGGAATAGTTCAAACTAAATGACAATGAGTAATACAATCTTTATTCCTGTGATCAAAGCTGAATTTTCAGCATCATGACATCATGATCCTTCAGAAATCACTCTGATATGCAAATTTGCAGATGTTGAAAACAGTTGTGTGCACTTTTAAGGAGTAGTTCACTTTTGAAAAATATTTTGCTGATAATTTACTCACCCCCATGTCACCCAAGATGTCCATGTCTTTCTTTCTTCAGTCGAAAAGAAATGAAGGTTTTTGATGAAAACATTCCAGAATTTTTCTCCATATAATGGACTTCAATGGGGACCAAACGGTTCAAGGTCCAAAAGACACTTTCAGTGCAAACTGCAAACTGTTCAAAGGGCTTTAAACGATTCCAGACGATGAATAAGGGTCTTATCAAGCAAAACGATCCCTCATTCAATAAATAAACAACAAAATGTAAGTTTTATAAGCTCAAATGCTCGTCTTGCTCTGTTCTGTGATGCGCGTTCGTGACTCTCCTGTTCAAACTCGTTTATCAAAATGAACGAATCTTTTTTCTTCAACGAATGAAATCAATGAGTTGACTCAGGAAAAGATTCATCATTTTGATGAACGAGTTCGAATAGGAGAGTCACGAACGCGCATCACAGAACAGAGCAAGGCGACCATTTCAGCTTATAAAACTTAAACTTTGTTATTTATTTATTAAATGAGTGATCGTTTTGCTTGATAAGATCGTCTGGAATCGTTTAAAGCCCTTTGAAGCTGCACTGAAACTGTCTTTTGGACTTTGAACCGTTTGGACCCCATTGAAGTCCATTATATGGAGAAAAATCCTGGAATGTTTTCATCAAAAACCTTACTTTCTATTCGACTGAAGAAAGAAAGACATGGACATCTTGGATGACATGGGGATGAGTAAATTATCAGCAAAAGTTTTTTTTTTAAAGCGAACTACTCCTTTAATTTTTCTGGATTCTTTGATGAATAGAAAGTTCAAAAGAAAAGCATTTATCTGAAACGACATTTATCCAAAACTTTTGTTAGAAAAGCTTTCAATTTCAGATAATGCTTTTGAACTTTCTATTCATACACATAGAGTACATGCATACATGCATATAAACAATATTATAATATCCAAGTAATATATAACCAATATTGAGCACTTGGATGACTTTTTTCTTTACAGTTTTTTTTTATTATTTTTCTTAATAAATATTATTTTATTGGAACTATCCATTGTAGAAATGTACTGCTGCTGACATCTTGTGTTCCTTCAGGTCCAGTAGAGTTGCAGAGGGAGCGTGAGAGGTTGAAGAACGCTCACCCCGTCCAGGTCAAAGTGGAGCCGGCAGACGAGGCTGATGGGAAATACGGCTCCGCTGAGGTGAAACGTGAACTCCCGCAGGATCTAGATTCTCTAAACCTCTTCCTTCAGAAACCTGGCTCCTTCTCTAAGCTCAGCAAGCTGTTGGAAGTGGCCAAGATGTCCTCCGAGGTCTCTTGTCGCCAAAATGGCAGTCCAAAACAGAAGAATACATTACCCAGCAGCCCTGATCCCGATCACCCGTGTCTTCTAAACAACTCCTTCCTCACGAACGCCCAGCAGCAGATCCGGAACGACCAGCTCTACAAGGTCTTGACCGAGAGGAACGCTCACTGGTTCAGTCTTCTGCCACGCTCTCCATGTGACGCCTCATCTCTTACTGAAGGTCCACATTCAGCGTCGTCATCTTCCTCGCCACAAACGTCCAATGACAGAGCCCGATCCCCGTTTGCCACCTGTCCGTCCAGCCCTGCGGGAATCAATAACCTTTCATTAGCAGATCTGCGGGTATGATCGAGGGATTTTTTTTTTTTTTGTTTGTTTTTTTGTTCAGCCAAACTCGCATATTTTAAGTTAATATTAAGAAAAAATCATATTTGTTTCGTAAGTGTTTTATTTACATTTGTTTATATATGGAGCTGCACATATATAGGGCTTATAATGATAATAATAATAACTACAAAACTATTTAACTATAAAAATGTTAATATTATTATATAAATATATCACTGTTGTAAATAACAATTGTTTAAAATGTATTAATTATAACAGTTATTTTTAGTAATTATATTTTGCACTGCAAGTTACAATACTAATATTAATATATTAAATTCTTCACTTTCAAGCATTCAAATCCTAAAGCTTTTATTTTGGCTTATTATTATTATTATTATACTTTATATTGTTCAACTATTTAAAATAAATAATATATAATTTATTATGTAAATAGATTACTGTTGTAAATGACATTTGATTTGATCATTTTAGTCAATAATTTTAATAGATAATTATTTTTTAATAGATAATTTTAGTCAATGCTATACAATACTAATATTTATGAAACATAATTCCCTTTTAAACGTTCAAATCCTAAAATTATCTGTCCAGATAAATGCTGGAAATTACGTTAATGTAAATAAAGTAATCCTAGCGCACATTGCAAACTCCCGAACTGCACATTAAGCACACTTCACATACAGAGATGGAGTCGAGAAGCAGCATTTACTGTGAACGAGGCGCTCTGATGCCCAAACAGACACGCGTAACATACTTATTTAAATCACAGCCTTTGATTTGATAATCAAACTACGCTAAATTGCATTTTCAGTTTTATCTCAATTATTTGTGCAGCCACATTTATTTATTATTTACTACGTGTACATGTACTTACTGAAGCTGCAGTTCCCTCATGAAGCTCCCGGGGTTAGCGAAGCCCTGGCAGGAAAACTATTTGTTCTGCTCTTTTTGTGTTTGTGTTCTTTGACTATATCTGTGTTTGCAGGTGAAGTCTGGTGTGCCCATAATAGATCTGCCGTTCTATGCTTGGTCCAATGGAAATCTGAGTCCAAATGTGATGTTCTCTGGGATTTCCATGGCCCAGATTCTCAGTGGCGTTCACCCACTCTCAGAGGGCAATGCTAACGTCAGTGTGAGCACCAGTAAAAGCAGTTCCCCCCAGTCTCCAGTGGAGAAACCTCTCTCCACACTCTCACCCGCTCTCGAGGCGGCTAGAAATCAGGATTACCCGTCACCTCAGCCTATTCCTGAAGGTGAGACTGGGACCATATCTTCAGTGTGTTGTTATTTTATTTAAGAGTTTTATTATTATTATTTATTATTTTTATGTTTTATTCATGTATGGTTAGTTGTGTTTTTAATCCGTTGAAAGTCTCGATACAGAGTTCTGATTGAAGGTTAATTTATGTCATCACTCAAAAATCTACATAAGATATTCAATAGGTGTCATTTTTCATATATTAAAGTACTTTAGTAAAAATCTGATATATATATATATATATATATATATATATGTATATGTGTGTGTGTATGTATGTGTATATATATATATATATATATATGTGTGTGTATGTATGTGTGTATATATATATATATATATAAATGTGTGTGTATGTATGTATGTATATGAAAGACTTTGTGTGGGTTTAATATATATATTTATTTATTTTATTTATTTATAAATTAATTTTTTATTTAAATATTATTATTATTTTATTTTATTTTTTATACAATTTTTTTTCTGCTCAGTAAGATTTTTATTTTTCTTATTTTTTTATTTTTTTTTTATCCAATTATTCTGAAATATTGCAATTTAAATAACTGTTTCCTATTGTAATATATTTTAAAATGTAATGTATTTCAAATGTAATTTATTTATTTATAAGCTGTATTTTCAGCATCATTACTCCAATCTTCAGTGTCACATGACACTTCAGAAATCACTCTAATATTATGATTTTCTGCTCAAGAAACATTGCTTTGTATTATCATTTTTCAATTTATCAAATTTCATGCATTTTTTAATGAAAAGAAAGTTAAAAAGAACAGCGTTATTTGTATCAGAAATATTGGTAACATAATAAATGTCTTTACTGTCACTTTTGATAATTTTAATGCGTCTTACTAAAGAAAAGTTTTCCAAAATTAAATGACTGACCCCAAACATTTAAAGGGTAGTGTATTATAAAATTGTTATATTAATATTTACTAATATTTTTAACATCATTAGAATTCTTAAACATTTTAAATCTACTTTTTTAATTATAATCATAAGCTGTTTAAAAATGAAAAATATGTAGATTTGTGTTTTTACATTTAGATTTATGTGCATGTGGCCCAGTTTAAAGCATTTTTGTGTTGTAGAGATGTTGACTGGCTGGTGGAAGGTGACGGACATTGAGGAGTTACGATCCATAGAGAAAGCATGCCATTCCCGAGGGATCCGGGAAAAACAGCTCCAGAAACAACTGCAGAAACACATGGATTACATCGGCCAGGTCTGCAGCAGGAACAGAGATGGTTGGTGATGCTCATTGTGTCCCATAAGGGCTGTTGGACATGCTTTGAGTGCAGCGCTCTTAGTGTGTGCTCTTTGTCTAGTCACCGTCATCGACGTCTCTGAGCTGGAGGAGAATCAGGTCTCGGAGGACACCGTCCAAAGCTGGTGTGTGGAAGAGCAGGCCATGGATATAGACATTGGTGTCCTGCAACAGGTCGAGGAACTGGAACACAAAGTCACTTCAGCCAGTCTGCAGGTTAAGGTAGGACATCTTCATTTTAACTCTTTTCCCGCCAGCGTTTAAAAAAAAAGTTGCCAGCCACCGCCAGGGTTTTTGACGATTTTCGCTAAATTTGAATGCCCCGCTGAATATTTTCTTCCATGAATATATGAAGATGATATATATAAAAATAAAGATCTGAGCCTCTGCTTTTAGGCAAAAAAACCCTTTTTATTTTATCTTCATCTGTTCTTTTTTTATTGCCTCTTGAACAGAGGTAGGTTTTGTCAAAAACACAACATTTTGGACAAAAAACTGAGAAAAAGGTATTTTTATCAAACAAGTGCATTTAAAAGCAGAATACATTCAGATGTTGTTTCCTTCATATATAAAACTTTCCAAAATAAATTAAAAACATAAAATAAATGTAAAATATATCAAATTTCCCAGGATGTAGGCTAAGGGAAATGTAACTTTTGCAATAAAACTTCTGCCTCTGCCTCTCTGTGTTCTACCTGTGAATAATGAATAATGAATAATTGGAATTACAATAAACAGGCCTTGACACACACACACACACACACACAAATACATAGTACAATGTGGTAAATGTGCACAAAGAGAGAAATAATTTGACAATTACACCTTCATATTTAGACAGCCACACATAAATGACACACATAACTATTATAGTGTCATAATATTATACGATCTATCTGCGGCACGTCCATGGCTAGAACTTTCTGTGACAACATGTGCATCTCTCTCACTGACGACTTCGTCCCGATCAGATTCAGAATTATCAAATAAAGAGTGATCGGACTCCGAGTCCATTAACCTCCAGTACTTCAGCCATATACCTCTGCATTGTCTGTCTGATACATTCTCACTACTCCACTGTTTGAGACGATTGCGATCTGTTTCTCTGATCAAAGAGTTGCGCACTCATTCAGGACATGCGCGCGGGTCTTCCTTACCGTATACCACCTAAAACACGGATACCCGGAAAATTCCGTGTTTGGCGCAGATGCGTTTTTTCATTAAACCCGTAAAATTCCGTGTTTGGCGGGGAAAGAGTTAATGGACTTTTTGACCATCTTTTCTTGTCTATGCAATAGGGATGCTCATATTGACCGTTTAACCGTTAACCAAAAGTAAAAAATTTGACTTGATTCTATCAATTAAACTGTTTAGCGGTTTATTTATTTATTTTGCTGCATGGTAAAAAAAAATACTATATAGCCTATATTTGTAACTCACGGGCGCGTCGACATGCACAACCACACGTAGGCTACCTACAGACATATTTTGCTGAGCAAGCAAACTTTATTTCTTAGTTTATTTGATATTTATTTAATTTTTTAATTTTAATTTCTTAAAGACATTACTGGGAGATATAGAGTGACAACTGATATTCATATGCATTATATGTAAGTATCTGCTGTACTGTTATAAAGATCTCATTGATTTACATTAATACAATCAGAATTTCATCTTTTTGGCCGTATAAATACAAGCAACTGCACCAAACTGCATATTTTAAAATAATAAAATGAAGTTTTTTTTAACTAATATATTAAATAAAGTCATTTACATGCAAAGTGAGATATTTGAAGTCTTTATTTGTTATAATTTTGATGATTATGTCTTATAGATTATGAAAACCCCAAATTGAAAATTAGAATATTGTGAAAAGGTTTAATAGCTGTAAGCCATAATCATCAAAATTATAACAAATAAAGGCTTGAAATATCTCCCTTTGCATGTAATGAGTCTATAATATACTAGTTTCACCTTTTAAGTTGAATTACTGAAATGAAATTTGCACGATATTTAAATTTTTGAGCCATAAAAACGATGCATCAAATATAATGCTGAACAAAAAATTTCGATTCTTTTTAATTTTCTTGTCTAAAGGTTTAATAATTTTAAAAAATCAGATTTTTCGGACAATTATATCATATGTCAAACTTCTGAACCGCAGTAAATAAGACCAATATGCATTGCAAGCATTATGTTTGTTCCACAGGGCTGGATGCATCCAGTCCCACAGTCACAGAGTGAAGACCTGGTCTATTACGAGCACAAACCTGTCGTGGACGACTGCAACCGTGGCATCGTGCGTCATGCGAACAATCCTCTGGATATGGCAGTGACGCGTCTGGCAGAGCTGGAGAGGAACATTGAGCGAAGGTATCTGAAGAGCCCTTTAAGCAGCACCATTCAGATCAGACTGGATAACGTGGGCACGGTCTCAGTCCCGGCCCCTGCGCCATCACCTGCTAGAGCTGATGGTGACGGGTAGGTCATCCAGATTCACGCCAGTTCCTCACTCGCTTCCTCTCTGGAGTCTGCCTCTCTTCATGCTTTACTTTGGCTGTGTGCATCTGTGGGTTTATGGCTGTGGCATCTGTCTCCCATTTACATAGCAGCATGAAGCACTATCACAATAACCACAGCCTCATCTGCTTTACACAAACACGTTCTTCTTGAAAAGGCTTCCACAAAAAGGGTACTAAATACAGCCTAAATACAGGAAATTGCAATAATATTTTAATAATTTATAGTTGTTGGTAATTATAATATGAAATGTATTTATTTGAATGAATGGCCAGTGAAAATAGATGCTATTTTCTAGGTAAACTGTTTAAATTAAGATCTGTTGTTAAAACAAGTTAGCCTAAATTCGCTTAGCAGGGAAGCAAAATATTGGTTTGTAGTTGCTGATCAACTTAGACAATATTTCCCATAAAATACAATACAAATAATATTATTTAAATAATTATACACAAATGTTATTAAATAAGTAATATTAAATAAAAGGGTTTGATGACTTCTAATAGTTCTCACAACAAGAAAATATGATAATGATTAATTTTAGCATAAAACAAGCCATCTTTCTGACAGTGTTATTGTTGTATCATTGAGTGTGTGTGTGTGTGTGTGTGTATATATATATATATATATATATATATATATATGATTTTATGAAAATAACATTAAAACATTAAAATTGAAATAAAATAAAATGTATAAAACCTTTAAACTAATTGTATTTCAGCTAACTGCCGAGACAAGATTTCTAATTTTCATTTAATGTAGCCTACTAAAAAAAGTACATAATATATATATATATTCTAATTATAGTTTTTTATTAATATTTTGAATTAGTTTTTATTTTTATATTGTCTGGTTCAATTTTAATTTTAATAATTTAGTATTTTTGTTTTGTACTTTGTCCTGTTTTTAGCTTTAAAAAAAGTTTTAGCTTTTTTAGATTTATGTGCAATTTTTTTTTTTAAGTACATTAAATGAAAATTAGAAATGTTGTCTCGGCAGTTAGCTGAAATACAATAAGTTTAAAGTTTTTTTTATATTTTATTTTATTTCAAGTAACAAAAATGTTTTTTAATGTTTTTAGTTCACCCTAGTTACCGATCAGCTTACATGTTCCGTAAAATATAATAATATTTGATAATATTACATAATTAATTATATATAGATAATTATATAAATCTTATTATATAAAAGAATAGGATTTACAGACTAAACCACAAAGTGTCCCATTATGGTTTTTTAAACAGTTATGGGACACCAAAATAAACCCTATTTGTGGAAAATGCCAAAACACTTCTGAATGTGAATGCTCATTCAGCCTGTGCACTGTGGTTATTATCAGCATGAATGTGGGTTATTGATCAGTTCATGTTTTTTCTGAAAGACGGTCAAATCCAGGCTCCAAAATTAACATGCACTAAATCAGAATAAAAGTTGCCATACTGATTTACTCGTCAGTTAGCTAATAACTACATGGTTTAAATCATCACTGATGCAAAGACTGCTAAATAATTGCATTGGGTAAGGGCACATTTTTTTCATTTTATTATTTTAAATAAATAAAAACATGCAAAATACAGTTTCATGGCCAAAAGAAACATTTATGAGCTGTAAATGCTCTCACAATAGCATTAAATGCTAAATACTGTAAATGCTGTTGGTAGAAGTGGCAAGAAGTTAATTTTGGACCCTGGTCATATTGTTTAAAGTGCCCCATTATGCTTTTTAAGATAGTATCTTTAATGCAGTGTCGAAGTGCAGATAAAGTAAGTTATTGTCTCCCAAAAGACAGAACTGAATCTGAACTGCTGAAATGAGTCGTCAATAATTCCTCACTTCTCACTTCCTGCAGGAACCTACGTAGGTTTGTGAACAATTTGCATAGTGCCAGTCTATGGACTTCATTAGCTGCTGTTTATGGACTTCAACCTCTACTTTGACCTTCAAACACTGTAGTTGTAGCTCAGACTGGAAGAGTCTTTCCTTTATCACTGACTGTGAATCAAGAGCTGAAATTCAGATTCACGTGCTGTAAGCAGTTGACCAATCACAACAATCTGGGCCAATCAGAGCAGAGAAAGCTCTAGAGAAGGAGGAGTTCAGAGAGACCAAATCTTTTATCAAAGTTTCATTCTAACTAGAGAAATTGCTGCAATGTGCATTATGAGACCTACAAAACAAAATTAGCAGCCTTTAAAGTAGCATAATGGGGGCACTTTAAAAAGATGGGTTTTTTTTCTGAGCAGTGTGTAGTAGCGTAATCTCTCTCTGGCAGGGCTGAGGAAGATGTGGCTCCAGGAATGAGACAGTGGCGTAAAGCTCTCAGCGAGGTGCGCAGTGCGAGTCAGCTCTCTCTGTGTGTTCAGCAGCTGCAGAAGTCCATTGCCTGGGACAGATCCATCATGAAAGTGGTGAGTGTGCTTGAAAGCCCTGAAACCCTCAATCAAATCCTAATCATACCCTAACCCTATAGTAAGTACATGTAGTTACTTAATATTACTCAGTACTTAGACACATAATTACACTGCAACAATGACACCTTAAAATAAAGTGTAACCTAAAAGCCACAGGAAAACGTTCATAGGGGAGCCAATAGTTCTCGGGGAACCACCCTAGTGGCTATTTCCTAGAACTACACGGTGCGAATGCCCTTATTATTAGACCGGTTTGGTTGGTTTTGAGCTTGAGCGTGTTATACACGCATAATAGCTCAAATCTATCGGGTGGTTCAGAGATCTTAGTTGGTTTATTAGACTCAGGCACTTTGAGTGAATTAATCCTGGATGTGTTTATCGCTCAGTACTGTCAGATCTGCCACAAGGGGGACAACGAGGAGCTCCTGCTGCTGTGTGATGGATGTGAAAAAGGCTGCCACACGTACTGCCATAAACCCAAGATCACCACCATACCAGACGGAGACTGGTTCTGCCCGGCCTGCATATCCCAGGTGAAGATCATTCACACTGCGTTTGATGAGACCTTCTGTCTGGAAAATTAACTGATATGCAGGGTATTTTTTGTAATTGAAGACATGGAATTTCAGACGAATCTTTCTATAACATGTCAGTTCATAATGACCAAAAACCACTATCAGAGTATTATAAAAGTAGACATGTGGCTTGTGTTTTTAAGCCTTTACCTGCCGTTCAACGGTGTCAAATGTGGTACAGCACATTGATATGAAGAGTTCAGATGCAAAAGCCTCTAAATGCCATTTGAAATTTTCTTCTAAAATGACCATTTTTATCAAGCTTGTATATTTAAGTTCAGTAATTTCACTTAAATGACAATTTATAGGTAATCTTCATTGTCATTTAAGTGAAATTACTGAACTTAAATATACAAGCTTGATAAAAATGATCATTTTAGAAGAAAATTTCAAATGGCACTTAGAGGCTTTTGCATCTGAACTCTTCATATGTCATTTTTATGTGTGAAATACACACATTTTTTGTATTTAACCCTTGTGCATCAATTAAAAAAAGTTACTCATAGGTACATAGAGGACAAAAATGTCTGTCAAAAAACTCATAAAAATGTGAAGCTTGGGAGCACAGACTTAAGTTCGGTATAATTTTAAAGAAGACCCTTTGCAGATTATTGCTGAAGTGAAAAAAATAATAAAAAGTAAATCCCAAAAAAAGTTATATAGGTATAAGTTTATTAAAATGATTTATAAAAAAAAAATTTTTCCCCAAAATATATATTTTTAGAAATCAGGTTGAACTCTAAAACAGCAAGAAAATCAAAGCCATAAATCTAAATAGGTTGTGTTCCAAATTTGAGTTTGATATCTCAAAAAATGAGCTTTCGGTAAGAGTTTGTTTGGGTGCAGTAACAGATTTTCCCCATTGGGTGCCAGTAAAACCCCACTGGTGATTGGATTTTAGACTAGAGTTTTTCTCTCACACAAACACACACACACACAAAAAAATTATTACACGCATACAAACCACACTATGATATCCACACCAACACACCCACACAATTATCGTTGCACAATTTATCCAATTGGCTGTATAATATGCTGAAGCAGAAAACAGGAATAAAGCGCTATTTGTTTTATAGGCAAAACCTGGAAAAATGACACCATCTGATAAAACATAGTAAATATTAACATTTTGAAGCCTCGCCAACAGAATAAAAGCCTCTTAACAAAGATTGCATCATTTTATAGTTAAATGGCCCTGGGATTAAAAATTGCAGTTTTAATGGGTTTCAATGGGGACATTTTTGTCCAAAAGGTACTGAGAGGGAGTACTTTGTGTAGCTCGTGCAAAAAAGATTTTTTGAAGAAAATGGTGGTGAAATACTAAAATTCCAATAAAAATACACAACTGTGCCAAATTTTATGCAGTTAGCTTAAACACAGGCAAAGTGATCAAAAAACAATGTCCATAAGGATGCACAGGGGTTAAATAGGCAAATGCTTAAGAGTCTATGATTGCACCATTATTATCAGTTTCTAGCATGTTATATGTTTGGCAACAGTTCTTCTGAACCTTATTGATGGAGTGTGTAACTTTTCATTTCTTAAACAACCATGTAGGAAAACACATCATGGCCATATTCCAGGATTCAACAGGCTCAGATTGTGAAAGAATAGTTGCAAGGGTGCATATGTTTTTGGTCAAGATCTTGTATTGTCAATGCAAGAGTCCAGCACTCTGTAAAGTCTCAAAAAAAATAATTTAAGATCTCAGAGGTGCCAATTCTTGTGTGAAAATGATTCTTAATGCTCCCTCCCAACCATAATTGTAAATGTTAACAGTATGCTACAGTAAACATAAAATCTTTACAGTACAAATGTTTGTTTGCTTACATTTCCTTCCAATTCCCAAGCACACATGCATTCCTGAATACGTGTCTAAAAGCTCCCTAAATGCTACAGAATGAACATCTTAACTGCAATAGTGAAGGGATCAGAGTCTTTGGCTTGTGTTTGGAGATTTTGCTTCCACACTAAACCATGTTGGCTGTGTGTAGGCGAGCAGTCAGTCCCTGAAAACCAAGAAGCCCTTGAACCGTTCAAGCGGAGGCCTGAGGAAACCTGCTGAGGCCAAACGCCACAGGAAAACATCTGTAGCCGGAGACAACTCGGAGGAAGATTCAGGCAGCGCCAACAGCACTCCCAAAAAAGTGTCAAAGGACACAAAAAAGAGAAGGACAGAGGAGAATCCTTCCCCAAACGCAGCAAAGCAAGAGAGTCCAGCGTGTGTGAAGAAACCCAAAACAGTCCGAGATGACAGTAGAGACTTGGCCTTGTGCAGGTACTGTACCAGAGCCTGAAACCCTGCAGAAGTAGTTATATTTTGATGTGCATATGAATCAGATGTCATTGATTTGGTTATTAGGATCCTCTTGGCTGAGCTGGAAAGCCATCAGGACGCCGGGCCGTTTCTGACACCCGTCAACTCCAAATCCGTCCCGGGATACCGCAAGGTCATCAAGAAGCCCATGGACTTCTCCACTATCAGAGACAAGCTCATCAACGGCCAGTGGGTATCACTAGAATATTAACTAGTCATTTATATGTATTGAGGGAACATATTCAGATACACTCCGCATGGTATTTACACATGGTACTAAACGTTTCTGATGCTGAAATTACAATTAGTAGGGCTGGAAAGAAGAAAAAAAAATCTAAATCTTTCACAATGTTTTCAGACTTTTGGTGCTATATTTATTGACAAAAAAATATATAAAAATAAAATAAATATATGTGTATATATATATATATATATATATGTGTGTGTGTGTGTGTATATACACTCACCGGCCACTTTATTAGGTACACCTGTCCAACTGCTCGTTAACACTTAATTTCTAAGCAGCCAATCACATGGCGGCAACTCAGTGCATTTAGGCATGTAGACATGGTCAAGACAATCTCCTGCAGTTCAAACCGAGCATCAGTATGGGGAAGAAAGGTGATTTGAGTGACTTTGAACGTGGCATGATTGTTGGTGCCAGAAGGGCTGGTCTGAGTATTTCAGAAACTGCTAATCTACTGGGATTTTCACGCACAACCATCTCTAGGGTTTACAGAGAATGGTCCGAAAAAGAAAAAAACATCCAGTGAGCGGCAGTTCTGTGGGCGGAAATGCCTTGTTGATGCCAGAGGTCAGAGGAGAATGGCCAGACTGGTTCGAGCTGATAGAAGGGCAACAGTGACTCAAATAACCACCCGTTACAACCAAGGTGGGCAGAAGAGCATCTCTGAACGCACAGTACGTCGAACTTTGAGGCAGATGGGCTACAGCAGCAGAAGACCACACCGGGTGCCACTCCTTTTAGCTAAGAACAGGAAACTGAGGCTACAATTTGCACAAGCTCATCGAAATTGGACAATAGAAGATTGGAAAAACGTTGCCTGGTCTGATGAGTCTCGATTTCTGCTGCGACATTCGGATGGTAGGGTCAGAATTTGGCGTCTACAACATGAAAGCATGGATCCATCCTGCCTTGTATCAACGGTTCAGGCTGGTGGTGGTGGTGTCATGGTGTGGGGAATATTTTCTTAGCACTCTTTGGGCCCCTTGGTACCAATTGAGCATCGTTGCAACGCCACAGCCTACCTGAGTATTGTTGCTGACCATGTCCATCCCTTTATGACCACAATGTACCCAACTTCTGATGGCTACTTTCAGCAGGATAATGCGCCATGTCATAAAGCTGGAATCATCTCAGACTGGTTTCTTGAACATGACAATGAGTTCGCTGTACTCAAATGGCCTCCACAGTCACCAGATCTCAATCCAATAGAGCATCTTTGGGATGTGGTGGAACGGGAGATTCGCATCATGGATGTGCAGCCGACAAATCTGCGGCAACTGTGTGATGCCATCATGTCAATATGGACCAAACTCCCTGAGGAATGCTTCCAGCACCTTGTTGAATCTATGCCACGAAGAATTGAGGCAGTTCTGAAGGCAAAAGGGGGTCCAACCCGTTACTAGCATGGGGTACCTAATAAAGTGGCCGGTGAGTGTATATATATATATATATTTATATTTTTATATATTATATATATAATTATATTTTTTCAATGGAACCAACATTTTATATATATATATATATATATAATACTATATTTAAAAAAAAAAAAAAAATATATATATATATATATATATATATATAATTATTTTTTATTTTTATTTTTTCTAAGTTTTTTTTTTCCTGTTTTTTTTTTCAATGGAACCAACATTTTAGCCAAACAGTCATTATAGTCAAGTAGATTCAAAATATTTGGCAATAAGCATAATTATTATTAGTATTAGTTTTAGTTTGTTCTGTTCATTTTATTATTATTTTTTCTATGGAACCGTTATTTATAGTCAAGTAGATTCAAACTATTTGACAATAATATTAATAATAATATTTTAATATATTACTAATATCAGGGTTCGTACGTATTCCTCTTTTGGAAAGTCAAATAAATGCTATCACGAACCAAATGGGAACGCAAAAAAAAATTATAATTGTTGTAGTTTCCATTCACCAGTATAGAAACTCATCCAAACTATGCCAACGTCCGCTTCTTAGAACCCTAGAAATGTGAAGAAAATCCATATTTACCATCAACATGATTTGATTTCACATCCAATGTCTTTTCTTATCGCAGGTACTTGAACCTTGAGACTTTTATTATTGATGTGAACCTGGTGTTTGATAACTGTGAGAGGTTCAACGAGGATAACTCTGACATTGGACGAGCGGGACACACGATGAGAAGGTTTTTCCAGAGGAGATGGACCGAGCTGTTGAGGCAGAACTCCCTGAAACCGGGTCTCGACACATGAGGCCTGCTTCTGCGGCTCGTTTCAGAGTCACTGGGACCAGCATTAGACACCGAATCACCTCGTTCACATTGACCTTGGGTTTGTTGGAGGACACGCTTAAATCAAGTACAGGGACGACTGACAACTTTCAGCACCTCGAAAATATCCTTCACCTGTAAATATATTTGGGGATTTTTTTTTTTAAATAAACATTAATATTATAGTGAATGTACTGTATTTAATTATTTATGACTTAAAAAGGTCTTCACTTTCTAAGAAAAGGCAAAAAAGAAAGAAACTGCTTCAATGGATGTGTTTTTCATTATCAAATATGGAAAAAGAAAACGCTAAAACAAGGAAAACATTAAATGTTTACATAAATCTGAGCTCGATCATGATTACATTATAAAACTGCATTCATGTACCGGTATGTTTTGAATCACAAAGTCCAAAACGCATATATAACGACTATTAATGTTTAATAATGGTTCTTAATATTGTATTCTGTGCGCACAAGACTCCAGGCATCCAGTGTTGTTTATGCCTTTTAAATAGTTGTATCTTTTCATATGTTTTAATACCGCAAATCCAGTGTATTGACACATCGGCCGGCCGGGGCACTTTCTGAAAACAGCAGTGCCTTTCAAAACCCACCGTTTTTGTCTTTTAAAACTCCTCAAACCTCAGTCTGAATTCCTCAAGTGTTCATCCAGTGCTTGTTATGGTTATCGTCATACCATACAATAAAACGGGTGAAAAATCCCACCTAAAACATATCAGAAATGGTCTTTTCGGCTAGGAATAGAAAGCAACCGCATAGCAACACCATTGCATTGTGGCAGCAATAAAAAAATGCTGCTGCAATAAAAAATAAAAAAACTAGTTTACATTATATTTATTCTGAGGTATTTCTCTCAGTATGCCTCGATCAGACACGATAGATAGCTGCAGTGTTTTTAATGTAACTAAAGTCAGAATACTTGAATTATCTTGTGTAAAGATATTGCAATGAAGGTGTAGCGTTGTGTTTTGTAGGAGTTTTATTTTTCTCTAGTTTGTGTTGAATACTTAATAAAAGGTTTTCAAGCAACCTAGTTGTGTGTTCATGGTGCATTTTAAGCATGATATGATCTTAAGATTAGTAACTGCATCACTCTACAGGTGAAACTCGAAAAAATTTGAATATCGTGCAAAAATAATTCAACTTAAAAGGCGAATCTAATATATTATATAGACTCATTACATGCAAAGTGAGATATTTCAAGCCTTTATTTGTTATAATTTTGATGATTATGGATTATAGTTTATGAAAACCCCAAGTTTAGGAGTGGAAACCGGAAACTATCACGAATCCCAGTAATGTGACTTTCCTGCAGTCGTACAGATAGTGTTGCGAGAGGAGCATTCAGGAGATCATCATTCTCTACATGTACGTTTGCTTATTAACTTATGTATAATCTAACTTATTGAGTTAAAAATGCTGTATTTACAGAAATTAATTTACTTAAATGTGTTTTTCAGGTTCTTAAACTGCACCTGCATGTAAACCTTCTGCCATCGGTGAGTCATTTTTATTAAAAAAAAAAAAAAAAAGAATTAATTACTATGTTGTACATTTTTCATGTAGAAAAAAACCCCAATTATTTAAATTTTACAATAATTTAAAAACATATATATATATATATATATATATATATATATATATATCAGATTAAATTATTATTATATGTTAATGTTTTTAATTTAACATTTTATGCAGTATGTTTAGACAATTATGGGGACATTACCAATGCATTCAAATTGATAGGATTAGTTAAAAAAAATGTATATAGATAGTATTTGCTGTTTAATGTGTGTAACCTGAAGCACGTGAAGTCAGTTTCTGCCCTCAGATGAGCATCGTAAAACACAACCCATATGAACTCTGTCCCTCCTGTAGATTAGTAGTATTACGACTCCCTCTGCTGGGGAGAAATGGGGTTTTCCTGGTGTGATGTGGGAAAGTCTCACACATCCTGACATTTGTCTTCTGGAACAAACTATTTTCCATGAAGCCACCCCTAGACACGTGTGTGTGTGTGTGTGTGTGTGTGTGTGTGTGTGTGTGTGTGTGTGTGTGTGTGTGTGTGTGTGTGTGTGTGTGTGTGTGTGTGTTTTCAGATGGCCAGACAATCAAGTTTGGATTGGCCTCTGGTGGGCAGGGTGACCAACTGAGAATATGGATTATTTCCCAGCTGCGACTCACGTCAGAGACGCACACAGAAGAAAATCAATAGTCATGTTTTCTCGTCGCTTGATAAACTTATGGTTGAGCCACTGTAGTCACTTGGACTATTTTAAACATTGTTTTTACTAACTTTCTGGGCCGGTAAGTTTCAATAACACACAGTAGAAGCCTATGGAGGAGTGATCCAGCTCTCAGATTTCATCAAAAAAAATTTTTATTTGTGTTCTGAAGATGGACAAAAGTCTTACGGGGTTGGGTGAACTAACGCTTTAAGGGCGCAAATATAAGGTGTGATGCAGACGGATGTTAAAAGCAAGACACATACCAGACCAGAGAGTAATATTCAGAGAAAAAAGAGAGTGGATGCTTGACGAATGTCGTAATGAATGTGTGTATAATGAAATACATGGTTACCAAACTATTGAAACTGACTGAATATGGCACAGTCCCAATAGAAATATTTAAAAATATTGATAAATAAATACAAATATGTTAATCAAATTTGAGTAGTCTAAATAAATACGATTTAAAAAAAATAACGAAATTATTACGTGAATAAAAATTGATTAAAATCAGTAAATACATAAATTGAGATGATCATTGAGATAAATGTAAATACTAACATAAAACAAATTATATATACATTTCATGGACTTTTCAAATACAATGGATAAATCAATAGGATTAACTAGCAGTTTTATAAAAATAACAACAGATATTTGCTGTTTTCTGAAGCTCAAACTCTTGTATAAAGTTTGAGCATATAATGAGATGTTTTCAATCTGTGATGTTAATAGTTGCAGCGTTTATATAAGATATATTTTATACAACATATATTTGTTTGTCTGAAATTTGTTGTGTCGTGTTAATGTTCCGACTGCAAATAATTTAATGTGTGGCAGTCGAATATGCCAAAGATCTTGCCTAAAATATCAGATTTGAGAAGGAAATTGAAAGTGTGGTGTAAATCATTGTAATTGATTGTTTTGCCTCTAATAGTTTTAATGAACAGCCACTAGTTAAATGAAGACTCTTTAATCTGTAATCCTCCGCACAGGCGCCGGTGTCGGCTTCGTCTGTCTGTCACCGTGGCAACCGTCTCGGCTGACTGTGCCACTGCCTGCTGGGACGCTTCATACACACTTTTGTTTTACACACACATGCAGATAAGCAGCAGTCAATCACAGGGGTTGCTGGGATATTACGTCTCGTCGTCTTGCAGGAAATTGGCGTATATGTTTATATTCTGACTGGCGTTATCAGTGACTCCAGCTCGCTTGTGTTTTACACTTCTTTATATTGCCTGTCTGGGAGATTGATTTCATTTAGTTCATCTGAAGTGAATTCTGAACTTAAGTAATTGGTTTAGCCAAGCGTCGTGTTGCTGCGTCCATCTGGGGTCTCAGTGTGTTATAGTTAACTAAAACTAATAGAAAAAAAAAAAAATGATTCAAAATATTAATACAAACTGTAACTGTATCTCAATTATGCTCAAATATCAATGTAGACGACAGTCTTCATTGCTTAGACAAACATAGCAGGACTTGCCCCAAAACCTAATGAGTGCCCTACATAGGTGGCATCCTAACTCAGAGAAAAGGACTTCTTTCCATACAAATATTATAAAAACTTAAAAAACAGTTACATCATCATCTGGTTTCACAGACGAGGCTTAAGTCCCAGACTAAATGCATGTTTGAGCTGATTTAACTGAAAGCAACTTGCACTGAGAAATCTTCATCAGTACATCAGTGCCATTATTTTTTGTCTTGAGATGCACATCAATAATGTTTTTTTTTACTAAAGCATGTTTATAAAAGATACTTAAATGTCCTCAATGAAGGCCTACTGAGTGCCTAATCCTGGCTTAATCTAAACCTTGTCTGTGGAACCAGGCCTAGGTGGAAATATATATATATATTTTTAATCAAAATAATTTTATTGACTATTTACATTTATTGTGGTATAGCATAAGAACAAAAAATCCAAGGTTATCAATATGAAACATTAAAAATAATAAATAAATAATCAATTAAAATTAATAAAACAATAATACAATATTTTTAAAAAGCAAACTATTGTCTGTCTGTCTCTCTGCCTCTCAATTCAATTCAAATTGCTTTATTGGCATGACTGTAATCTCTGCATCAATCTCAGGCATCTCTGCCTGTCTGTCTGTCTGTCTCTCCGTCTGTCTGTCTCTCTGCCTGCCTGACTGTCTGACTGTCTCTTTGTCTGTCTGTCTGTCTGTCTCTCTGTCTGTCTGTGTCTCTGCCTGTCTGTCTCTCTGCCTGTCTCTCTGTCTGTCTGTCTGTCTCTCTGTCTGTCTGTGTCTCTGCCTGTCTGTCTCTCTGCCTGTCTCTCTGCCTGTCTGTCTCTCTGTCTGTCTGTGTCTCTGTCTGTCTCTCTGCCTGCCTCTCTGTCTCTCTGCCTGCCTGTCTGTCTGACTGTCTCTCTGTCTTACTGTCTCTCTGTCTGCCTGTCTCTCTGTTTGTCTGCCCGTCTGTCTCTCTGTCTGCCTGACTGTCTGTCTCTCTGCCTGTCTGCCTGTCTCTCTCTGTCTGCCTGTCTCTCTGCCCGTCTGTCTGCTTATCTCTGTCTGTCTCTCTGTCTGTCTGCCCGTCTGTCTCTCTGTCTGCCTGACTGTCTGTCTCTCTGCCTGCCTGTCTGTCTGTCTGTCTCTCTCTGTCTGCCTGTCTCTCTGCCTGTCTGTCTGTCTGTCTGTCTGTCTGTCTGCCCATCTGTCTGCCTATCTCTGTCTGTCTGCCCGTCTGTCTCTCTGTCTGCCTGACTGTCTGTCTCTCTGCCTGCCTGTCTGTCTGTCTGTCTCTCTCTGTCTGCCTGTCTCTCTGCCTGTCTGTCTGTCTGTCTGTCTGTCTGTCTGCCCATCTGTCTGCCTATCTCTGTCTGTCTGCCCGTCTGTCTCTCTGTCTGCCTGTCTGTCTGTCTCTCTGTCTGTCTGCCCGTCTGTCTCTCTGTCTGCCTGTCTGTCTGTCTCTCTCTGCCTGCCTGTCTGTCTGTCTGTCTCTCTCTGTCTGTCTGTCTGTCTGTCTGTCTGCCCATCTGTCTGCCTATCTCTGTCTGTCTGCCCGTCTGTCTCTCTGTCTGCCTGTCTGTCTGTCTCTCTGTCTGTCTGCCCGTCTGTCTCTCTGTCTGCCTGTCTGTCTGTCTCTCTCTGCCTGCCTGTCTGTCTGTCTGTCTCTCTGCCTGTCTGTCTGTCTGTCTGTCTGTCTGCCCATCTGTCTGCCTATCTCTGTCTGTCTGCCCGTCTGTCTCTCTGTCTGCCTGTCTGTCTGTCTCTCTCTGTCTGCCTGTCTCTCTGCCTGTCTGTCTGCCCGTCTGTCTGCCTATCTCTCTGTCTGTATGTCTGTCTGTCCCTCTCCTAGTATTATCTTTATCTGCTCTACTTCAGTCATGGTTGTAAAGTTGTGTATTAAGTAATTAAGTTTTTTGAAGTAGAGGTCTCTGATCGAGCTGTATTTGTGGCAGTGGAGGAGGAAGTGTGTCTCTGTCTCGATCTCTCCTGTGCTACACCGAACACACACCCTTTGCTCTCGGGGTAGCCAGCTCTTTCAGTGTCGGCCGGTCTCGATGGCTAGACTGTGTTCACTCAGCCTGTACTTGCTCAGGATATGTCTCTGCTTTGTGTCTCTCACACTCTGAGATATTCCTCCATTTCATAATTTGATTTCAGATTTCGATAGAATTGTAGTTTGTGTTTTGGTTTCCTGATCCCAATGTTCCAGATATGTATTTTTAGAGTGTTTGGTAATTTGGTTTATTCTGATGTGTGTGTGTGAGGAGCAGTGCCCGATTTGCAAATCGTTGAGTCGCCGACAAGTCAGGGTGTTATCGCGTGCATATCGCGGGCGATTAGCGGACGATTAACGCTCGCCAATCCGTTAGTGTGAAAGAGCCAACAACGCATCAAAGACAGCTCGCAGACACCTCGCAGACAGGTCACCGAGCTCAGAAAAATATCTAGCATGCTAGATATCTCGAGCTGTCGCGCGACTCATTCTCAGTGATGTCATGAGTACAGCCAATCATAGCAACGCATGGGTTGAGGACACCAGGTAAATCTTACTTTTTCGCATTTTTTTTTCTCAGAGCAGATCGTCGAGCAAACAGTGTGCAGCACTAGTTTCTGTCTGACGTCCATATTCGCGTGCTCTGCAGTTTCGCGTCATTTCTGGTTCGTTTTATTGTGTGGTTTTTCATGACAAAACATGGTTTCTAGACCAGATAGAATCGTGTTGTCAACTCGTTATTTGTTTGATTATTTTCAGGATTTAGACCGTACTATAGTACTGAAACAGCTCTCACTGAGTCACAAATGATATGCTCTTATCATCCGATCGTGGTTGTATCTCTATATAGTGCGTTGTTAACTCGTGTAGTGAGTTACCTCCTGTTGCGGATCCATCATGTTGTGTGGTGTGAACAGCTCAACAACTTGAACACTCATGATTTCACTGAGAGCAAGTCATAGTGTGAACTGCACAGTTCAGCCCGACGTTTTAAAATCATGTAGAGTGAACTAGGCTTTAGTCGGGTTAGTGAGTCTCAGGACCAGCTGACTGAGGAGGCTCTTTTCGGGGTTCAGTTCTTGGGTCTGTAATGCTTTAAAATGTAGCGATTCTGTGGGACTTGATTTTAGATGCATCCAAAATTTAAGGGAACTTTTTTGCATATTAATAATCAATGGGAATCGGCCTAATTCTGCCCTACACACATTATTGGGTGTTTTCCTTTGTAGTTTTAGTATCATTTTGCAGAATTCTGTGTGTAGGGCTTCTGCTGGATGTCTGTCCCATCTAGTGTAGCTCTGATCACTGAGTGGACCCCACATCTCACTTCCATACAGCGCAATGGGCTGGATCACACTATCAAAGATTTTACACCAGATTGGAATCGGTAATTCAGTGTTTTGGAATTTCTTCTTAATGGCGTATAGAGCTCTGCGAGCTTTATCTTTAAGAGCATTCACTGCCAGACTGAAACTCCCCGATGCAGTGATGACCAGGCTGAGGTACTGTCTCTCCCTGTCTGCCTGACTATCTGTCAGTCTCTTTGTCTGTCTGTCTCTTTATTTTAAATTGACTTATTTACATAGTTTATATTTAGTAATTGTTGTTATGTGCTAAAAATTTCAGGTTTAGATTTAAACAAACTTTTTTTAAGCTTATAGTTGCCTAATGTTTTTAAGTTTTTTTCCATCTAATATTTTATTTCAGCTTTGATTTTTTTTAATTTACAAAAAACATGTTTTAGTTCTAGTAAACAATAACAGCACTGCTATTATTTAAAAATAAATAAATAAATAAAATAGCATGTGACACAAACACACATCGTTTGACCAGCAGAGGGACCTGTGGTGTCGGATTCGGATCTCAGTCTTGAAAACAGAAGAGCATTCATTTAAAAGACCAACAAAAACCATAACATTGAACAGTGAATGATTCTATGATTCACTCATATACATTTCATTCCTGAATTAATTCCTGAATGAATCATTTGCATGAATGATTAACTGATTAACTAAAAAATTAAGTTTCTCCAATCTTCTCAAAACTCTGGATTCTGATAGAGGGCCACGAGACTTTGACCTGAGTGCAAAAATGGAGGCTCTAGACCCTTTCAGAGCTGAGATATTGAAATTCAAAATTTCGACCCGAAAAAAAAAACGACAGTGTTACCCCTTTCGTTTTTTTCCGTTTTCGGCCGAAAAATTAAGTTTCTCCAATCTTCTCAAAACTCTGGATTATGATAGAGGGCTGTGAGACTTTGACCTGAGTGCAAAAATGGAGGCTCTAGACCCTTCCAGAGCTGAGATATCGAAATTCAAAATTTCGACCCAAAAAAAAAACGACAGTGTTACCCCTTTCGTTTTTTTTTTCATTTTTGGGCGAAAAATTAAGTTTCTCCAATCTTCTCAAAACTCTGGATTATGATAGAGGGCTGTGAGACTTTGACCTGAGTGCAAAAATGGAGGCTCTAGACCCTTCCAGAGCTGAGATATCAAAATTCAAAACTTCGACCCGAAAAAAAAACGACAGTGTTACCCCTTTCGTTTTTTTTTTTCGTTTTCGGGCGAAAAATTAAGTTTCTCCAATCTTCTCAAAACTCTGGATTATGATAGAGGGCTGTGAGACTTTGACCTGAGTGCAAAAATGGAGGCTCTAGACCCTTCCAGAGCTGAGATATCAAAATTTCGACCCGAAAAAAAAAACGACAGTGTTACCCCTTTCGTTTTTTTTCATTTTCGGGCGAAAAATTAAGTTTCTCCAATCTTCTCAAAACTCTGGATTCTGATAGAGGGCCGTGAGACTTTGACCTGAGTGCAAAAATGGAGGCTCTAGACCCTTCCAGAGCTGAGATATCGAAATTCAAAATTTCGACCCAAAAAAAAACGACAGTGTTACCCCTTTCGTTTTTTTTTTTCATTTTTGGGCGAAAAATTAAGTTTCTCCAATCTTCTCAAAACTCTGGATTATGATAGAGGGCTGTGAGACTTTGACCTGAGTGCAAAAATGGATGCTCTAGACCCTTCCAGAGCTGAGATATCGAAATTCAAAATTTCGACCCGAAAAAAAAAACGACAGTGTTACCCCTTTCGTTTTTTTTCATTTTTGGGCGAAAAATTAAGTTTCTCCAATCTTCTCAAAACTCTGGATTATGATAGAGGGCTGTGAGACTTTGACCTGAGTGCAAAAATGGATGATCTAGACCCTTCCAGAGCTGAGATATCGAAATTCAAAATTTCGACCCGAAAAAAAAACGACAGTGTTACCCCTTTCGTTTTTTTTTCATTTTTGGGCGAAAAATTAAGTTTCTCCAATCTTCTCAAAACTCTGGATTATGATAGAGGGCTGTGAGACTTTGACCTGAGTGCAAAAATGGAGGCTCTAGACCCTTCCAGAGCTGAGATATCGAAATTCAAAATTTCGACCCGAAAAAAAAACGACAGTGTTACCCCTTTCGTTTTTTTTTCATTTTTGGGCGAAAAATTAAGTTTCTCCAATCTTCTCAAAACTCTGGATTATGATAGAGGGCTGTGAGACTTTGACCTGAGTGCAAAAATGGAGGCTCTAGACCCTTCCAGAGCTGAGATATCGAAATTCAAAATTTCGACCCGAAAAAAAAAACGACAGTGTTACCCCTTTCGTTTTTTTTCATTTTTGGGTGAAAAATTAAGTTTCTCCAATCTTCTCAAAACTCTGGATTATGATAGAGGGCTGTGAGACTTTGACCTGAGTGCAAAAATGGAGGCTCTAGACCCTTCCAGAGCTGAGATATCGAAATTCAAAATTTCGACCCGAAAAAAAAACGACAGTGTTACCCCTTTCGTTTTTTTTCATTTTTGGGCGAAAAATTAAGTTTCTCCAATCTTCTCAAAACTCTGGATTATGATAGAGGGCTGTGAGACTTTGACCTGAGTGCAAAAATGGAGGCTCTAGACCCTTCCAGAGCTGAGATATCGAAATTCAAAATTTCGACCCGAAAAAAAAACGACAGTGTTACCCCTTTCGTTTTTTTTCATTTTTGGGCGAAAAATTAAGTTTCTCCAATCTTCTCAAAACTCTGGATTATGATAGAGGGCTGTGAGACTTTGACCTGAGTGCAAAAATGGAGGCTCTAGACCCTTCCAGAGCTGAGATATCGAAATTCAAAATTTCGACCCGAAAAAAAAACGACAGTGTTACCCCTTTCGTTTTTTTTCATTTTTGGGCGAAAAATTAAGTTTCTCCAATCTTCTCAAAACTCTGGATTATGATAGAGGGCTGTGAGACTTTGACCTGAGTGCAAAAATGGAGGCTCTAGACCCTTCCAGAGCTGAGATATCGAAATTCAAAATTTCGACCCGAAAAAAAAACGACAGTGTTACCCCTTTCGTTTTTTTTCATTTTTGGGCGAAAAATTAAGTTTCTCCAATCTTCTCAAAACTCTGGATTATGATAGAGGGCTGTGAGACTTTGACCTGAGTGCAAAAATGGAGGCTCTAGACCCTTCCAGAGCTGAGATATCGAAATTCAAAATTTCGACCCGAAAAAAAAACGACAGTGTTACCCCTTTCGTTTTTTTTCATTTTTGGGCGAAAAATTAAGTTTCTCCAATCTTCTCAAAACTCTGGATTATGATAGAGGGCTGTGAGACTTTGACCTGAGTGCAAAAATGGAGGCTCTAGACCCTTCCAGAGCTGAGATATCGAAATTCAAAATTTCGACCCGAAAAAAAAACGACAGTGTTACCCCTTTCGTTTTTTTTTCATTTTTGGGCGAAAAATTAAGTTTCTCCAATCTTCTCAAAACTCTGGATTATGATAGAGGGCTGTGAGACTTTGACCTGAGTGCAAAAATGGAGGCTCTAGACCCTTCCAGAGCTGAGATATCGAAATTCAAAATTTCGACCCGAAAAAAAAACGACAGTGTTACCCCTTTCGTTTTTTTTCATTTTTGGGCGAAAAATTAAGTTTCTCCAATCTTCTCAAAACTCTGGATTATGATAGAGGGCTGTGAGACTTTGACCTGAGTGCAAAAATGGAGGCTCTAGACCCTTCCAGAGCTGAGATATCGAAATTCAAAATTTCGACCCGAAAAAAAAACGACAGTGTTACCCCTTTCGTTTTTTTTCATTTTTGGGCGAAAAATTAAGTTTCTCCAATCTTCTCAAAACTCTGGATTATGATAGAGGGCTGTGAGACTTTGACCTGAGTGCAAAAATGGAGGCTCTAGACCCTTCCAGAGCTGAGATATCGAAATTCAAAATTTCGACCCGAAAAAAAAACGACAGTGTTACCCCTTTCGTTTTTTTTCATTTTTGGGCGAAAAATTAAGTTTCTCCAATCTTCTCAAAACTCTGGATTATGATAGAGGGCTGTGAGACTTTGACCTGAGTGCAAAAATGGAGGCTCTAGACCCTTCCAGAGCTGAGATATCGAAATTCAAAATTTCGACCCGAAAAAAAAACGACAGTGTTACCCCTTTCGTTTTTTTTCATTTTTGGGCGAAAAATTAAGTTTCTCCAATCTTCTCAAAACTCTGGATTATGATAGAGGGCTGTGAGACTTTGACCTGAGTGCAAAAATGGAGGCTCTAGACCCTTCCAGAGCTGAGATATCGAAATTCAAAATTTCGACCCGAAAAAAAAACGACAGTGTTACCCCTTTCGTTTTTTTTCATTTTTGGGCGAAAAATTAAGTTTCTCCAATCTTCTCAAAACTCTGGATTATGATAGAGGGCTGTGAGACTTTGACCTGAGTGCAAAAATGGAGGCTCTAGACCCTTCCAGAGCTGAGATATCGAAATTCAAAATTTCGACCCGAAAAAAAAACGACAGTGTTACCCCTTTCGTTTTTTTTCATTTTTGGGCGAAAAATTAAGTTTCTCCAATCTTCTCAAAACTCTGGATTATGATAGAGGGCTGTGAGACTTTGACCTGAGTGCAAAAATGGAGGCTCTAGACCCTTCCAGAGCTGAGATATCGAAATTCAAAATTTCGACCCGAAAAAAAAACGACAGTGTTACCCCTTTCGTTTTTTTTCATTTTTGGGCGAAAAATTAAGTTTCTCCAATCTTCTCAAAACTCTGGATTATGATAGAGGGCTGTGAGACTTTGACCTGAGTGCAAAAATGGAGGCTCTAGACCCTTCCAGAGCTGAGATATCGAAATTCAAAATTTCGACCCGAAAAAAAAACGACAGTGTTACCCCTTTCGTTTTTTTTCATTTTTGGGCGAAAAATTAAGTTTCTCCAATCTTCTCAAAACTCTGGATTATGATAGAGGGCTGTGAGACTTTGACCTGAGTGCAAAAATGGAGGCTCTAGACCCTTCCAGAGCTGAGATATCGAAATTCAAAATTTCGACCCGAAAAAAAAACGACAGTGTTACCCCTTTCGTTTTTTTTCATTTTTGGGCGAAAAATTAAGTTTCTCCAATCTTCTCAAAACTCTGGATTATGATAGAGGGCTGTGAGACTTTGACCTGAGTGCAAAAATGGAGGCTCTAGACCCTTCCAGAGCTGAGATATCGAAATTCAAAATTTCGACCCGAAAAAAAAACGACAGTGTTACCCCTTTCGTTTTTTTTTCATTTTTGGGCGAAAAATTAAGTTTCTCCAATCTTCTCAAAACTCTGGATTATGATAGAGGGCTGTGAGACTTTGACCTGAGTGCAAAAATGGAGGCTCTAGACCCTTCCAGAGCTGAGATATCGAAATTCAAAATTTCGACCCGAAAAAAAAACGACAGTGTTACCCCTTTCGTTTTTTTTCATTTTTGGGCGAAAAATTAAGTTTCTCCAATCTTCTCAAAACTCTGGATTATGATAGAGGGCTGTGAGACTTTGACCTGAGTGCAAAAATGGAGGCTCTAGACCCTTCCAGAGCTGAGATATCGAAATTCAAAATTTCGACCCGAAAAAAAAACGACAGTGTTACCCCTTTCGTTTTTTTTCATTTTTGGGCGAAAAATTAAGTTTCTCCAATCTTCTCAAAACTCTGGATTATGATAGAGGGCTGTGAGACTTTGACCTGAGTGCAAAAATGGAGGCTCTAGACCCTTCCAGAGCTGAGATATCGAAATTCAAAATTTCGACCCGAAAAAAAAAACGACAGTGTTACCCCTTTCGTTTTTTTTCATTTTGGGCGAAAAATTAAGTTTCTCCAATCTTCTCAAAACTCTGGATTATGATAGAGGGCTGTGAGACTTTGACCTGAGTGCAAAAATGGAGGCTCTAGACCCTTCCAGAGCTGAGATATCGAAATTCAAAATTTCGACCCGAAAAAAAAACGACAGTGTTACCCCTTTCGTTTTTTTTCATTTTTGGGCGAAAAATTAAGTTTCTCCAATCTTCTCAAAACTCTGGATTATGATAGAGGGCTGTGAGACTTTGACCTGAGTGCAAAAATGGAGGCTCTAGACCCTTCCAGAGCTGAGATATCGAAATTCAAAATTTCGACCCGAAAAAAAAACGACAGTGTTACCCCTTTCGTTTTTTTTCATTTTTGGGCGAAAAATTAAGTTTCTCCAATCTTCTCAAAACTCTGGATTATGATAGAGGGCTGTGAGACTTTGACCTGAGTGCAAAAATGGAGGCTCTAGACCCTTCCAGAGCTGAGATATCGAAATTCAAAATTTCGACCCGAAAAAAAAACGACAGTGTTACCCCTTTCGTTTTTTTTCATTTTTGGGCGAAAAATTAAGTTTCTCCAATCTTCTCAAAACTCTGGATTATGATAGAGGGCTGTGAGACTTTGACCTGAGTGCAAAAATGGAGGCTCTAGACCCTTCCAGAGCTGAGATATCGAAATTCAAAATTTCGACCCGAAAAAAAAACGACAGTGTTACCCCTTTCGTTTTTTTTCATTTTTGGGCGAAAAATTAAGTTTCTCCAATCTTCTCAAAACTCTGGATTATGATAGAGGGCTGTGAGACTTTGACCTGAGTGCAAAAATGGAGGCTCTAGACCCTTCCAGAGCTGAGATATCGAAATTCAAAATTTCGACCCGAAAAAAAAACGACAGTGTTACCCCTTTCGTTTTTTTTCATTTTTGGGCGAAAAATTAAGTTTCTCCAATCTTCTCAAAACTCTGGATTATGATAGAGGGCTGTGAGACTTTGACCTGAGTGCAAAAATGGAGGCTCTAGACCCTTCCAGAGCTGAGATATCGAAATTCAAAATTTCGACCCGAAAAAAAAACGACAGTGTTACCCCTTTCGTTTTTTTTCATTTTTGGGCGAAAAATTAAGTTTCTCCAATCTTCTCAAAACTCTGGATTATGATAGAGGGCTGTGAGACTTTGACCTGAGTGCAAAAATGGAGGCTCTAGACCCTTCCAGAGCTGAGATATCGAAATTCAAAATTTCGACCCGAAAAAAAAACGACAGTGTTACCCCTTTCGTTTTTTTTCATTTTTGGGCGAAAAATTAAGTTTCTCCAATCTTCTCAAAACTCTGGATTATGATAGAGGGCTGTGAGACTTTGACCTGAGTGCAAAAATGGAGGCTCTAGACCCTTCCAGAGCTGAGATATCGAAATTCAAAATTTCGACCCGAAAAAAAAAACGACAGTGTTACCCCTTTCGTTTTTTTTCATTTTTGGGCGAAAAATTAAGTTTCTCCAATCTTCTCAAAACTCTGGATTATGATAGAGGGCTGTGAGACTTTGACCTGAGTGCAAAAATGGAGGCTCTAGACCCTTCCAGAGCTGAGATATCGAAATTCAAAATTTCGACCCGAAAAAAAAACGACAGTGTTACCCCTTTCGTTTTTTTTCATTTTTGGGCGAAAAATTAAGTTTCTCCAATCTTCTCAAAACTCTGGATTATGATAGAGGGCTGTGAGACTTTGACCTGAGTGCAAAAATGGAGGCTCTAGACCCTTCCAGAGCTGAGATATCGAAATTCAAAATTTCGACCCGAAAAAAAAACGACAGTGTTACCCCTTTCGTTTTTTTTCATTTTTGGGCGAAAAATTAAGTTTCTCCAATCTTCTCAAAACTCTGGATTATGATAGAGGGCTGTGAGACTTTGACCTGAGTGCAAAAATGGAGGCTCTAGACCCTTCCAGAGCTGAGATATCGAAATTCAAAATTTCGACCCGAAAAAAAAACGACAGTGTTACCCCTTTCGTTTTTTTTTCATTTTTGGGCGAAAAATTAAGTTTCTCCAATCTTCTCAAAACTCTGGATTATGATAGAGGGCTGTGAGACTTTGACCTGAGTGCAAAAATGGAGGCTCTAGACCCTTCCAGAGCTGAGATATCGAAATTCAAAATTTCGACCCGAAAAAAAAACGACAGTGTTACCCCTTTCGTTTTTTTTCATTTTTGGGCGAAAAATTAAGTTTCTCCAATCTTCTCAAAACTCTGGATTATGATAGAGGGCTGTGAGACTTTGACCTGAGTGCAAAAATGGAGGCTCTAGACCCTTCCAGAGCTGAGATATCGAAATTCAAAATTTCGACCCGAAAAAAAAACGACAGTGTTACCCCTTTCGTTTTTTTTCATTTTTGGGCGAAAAATTAAGTTTCTCCAATCTTCTCAAAACTCTGGATTATGATAGAGGGCTGTGAGACTTTGACCTGAGTGCAAAAATGGAGGCTCTAGACCCTTCCAGAGCTGAGATATCGAAATTCAAAATTTCGACCCGAAAAAAAAACGACAGTGTTACCCCTTTCGTTTTTTTTCATTTTTGGGCGAAAAATTAAGTTTCTCCAATCTTCTCAAAACTCTGGATTATGATAGAGGGCTGTGAGACTTTGACCTGAGTGCAAAAATGGAGGCTCTAGACCCTTCCAGAGCTGAGATATCGAAATTCAAAATTTCGACCCGAAAAAAAAACGACAGTGTTACCCCTTTCGTTTTTTTTCATTTTTGGGCGAAAAATTAAGTTTCTCCAATCTTCTCAAAACTCTGGATTATGATAGAGGGCTGTGAGACTTTGACCTGAGTGCAAAAATGGAGGCTCTAGACCCTTCCAGAGCTGAGATATCGAAATTCAAAATTTCGACCCGAAAAAAAAACGACAGTGTTACCCCTTTCGTTTTTTTTCATTTTTGGGCGAAAAATTAAGTTTCTCCAATCTTCTCAAAACTCTGGATTATGATAGAGGGCTGTGAGACTTTGACCTGAGTGCAAAAATGGAGGCTCTAGACCCTTCCAGAGCTGAGATATCGAAATTCAAAATTTCGACCCGAAAAAAAAACGACAGTGTTACCCCTTTCGTTTTTTTTCATTTTTGGGCGAAAAATTAAGTTTCTCCAATCTTCTCAAAACTCTGGATTATGATAGAGGGCTGTGAGACTTTGACCTGAGTGCAAAAATGGAGGCTCTAGACCCTTCCAGAGCTGAGATATCGAAATTCAAAATTTCGACCCGAAAAAAAAAACGACAGTGTTACCCCTTTCGTTTTTTTTTCATTTTTGGGCGAAAAATTAAGTTTCTCCAATCTTCTCAAAACTCTGGATTATGATAGAGGGCTGTGAGACTTTGACCTGAGTGCAAAAATGGAGGCTCTAGACCCTTCCAGAGCTGAGATATCGAAATTCAAAATTTCGACCCGAAAAAAAAACGACAGTGTTACCCCTTTCGTTTTTTTTCATTTTTGGGCGAAAAATTAAGTTTCTCCAATCTTCTCAAAACTCTGGATTATGATAGAGGGCTGTGAGACTTTGACCTGAGTGCAAAAATGGAGGCTCTAGACCCTTCCAGAGCTGAGATATCGAAATTCAAAATTTCGACCCGAAAAAAAAACGACAGTGTTACCCCTTTCGTTTTTTTTTTCATTTTTGGGGCGAAAAATTAAGTTTCTCCAATCTTCTCAAAACTCTGGATTATGATAGAGGGCTGTGAGACTTTGACCTGAGTGCAAAAATGGAGGCTCTAGACCCTTCCAGAGCTGAGATATCGAAATTCAAAATTTCGACCCGAAAAAAAAAACGACAGTGTTACCCCTTTCGTTTTTTTTTCATTTTTGGGCGAAAAATTAAGTTTCTCCAATCTTCTCAAAACTCTGGATTATGATAGAGGGCTGTGAGACTTTGACCTGAGTGCAAAAATGGAGGCTCTAGACCCTTCCAGAGCTGAGATATCGAAATTCAAAATTTCGACCCGAAAAAAAAACGACAGTGTTACCCCTTTCGTTTTTTTTCATTTTTGGGCGAAAAATTAAGTTTCTCCAATCTTCTCAAAACTCTGGATTATGATAGAGGGCTGTGAGACTTTGACCTGAGTGCAAAAATGGAGGCTCTAGACCCTTCCAGAGCTGAGATATCGAAATTCAAAATTTCGACCCGAAAAAAAAACGACAGTGTTACCCCTTTCGTTTTTTTTTCATTTTTGGGCGAAAAATTAAGTTTCTCCAATCTTCTCAAAACTCTGGATTATGATAGAGGGCTGTGAGACTTTGACCTGAGTGCAAAAATGGAGGCTCTAGACCTTCCAGAGCTGAGATATCGAAATTCAAAATTTCGACCCGAAAAAAAAACGACAGTGTTACCCCTTTCGTTTTTTTTCATTTTTGGGCGAAAAATTAAGTTTCTCCAATCTTCTCAAAACTCTGGATTATGATAGAGGGCTGTGAGACTTTGACCTGAGTGCAAAAATGGAGGCTCTAGACCCTTCCAGAGCTGAGATATCGAAATTCAAAATTTCGACCCGAAAAAAAAACGACAGTGTTACCCCTTTCGTTTTTTTTCATTTTGGGCGAAAAATTAAGTTTCTCCAATCTTCTCAAAACTCTGGATTATGATAGAGGGCTGTGAGACTTTGACCTGAGTGCAAAAATGGAGGCTCTAGACCCTTCCAGAGCTGAGATATCGAAATTCAAAATTTCGACCCGAAAAAAAAAACGACAGTGTTACCCCTTTCGTTTTTTTTCATTTTTGGGCGAAAAATTAAGTTTCTCCAATCTTCTCAAAAACTCTGGATTATGATAGAGGGCTGTGAGACTTTGACCTGAGTGCAAAAATGGAGCGCTCTTAGACCTTCCAGAGCTGAGATATCGAAATTCAAAATTT